>OZ010670.1:32101168-32701168 GCA_963932185.1 Troglohyphantes excavatus | reverse complement strand
GCGAAACAAATGTTAGGCCAATGAACCCTAAGTAAAATCCTTTTCATTGTGGCTTAGCACATAAAATTATTTTTATAATCTCATGCTAATTTAAGAGAATGACGAGATATGTTTAGTGATACTGAGTCTGGAAGGTACGTTTAGTAGTCCAGATTCAAAAGTAGTTCTATAAAAATAATTAAAAAAATTATATTTTGTTATGATTAGCTATTATATTTAGGTTGCCATTTATATCTTACAATGCAGGATTATTATTATTTATTTATAAAAACTTCAAAAATATTAAATTAAAATTAAAAAAAATCTACAGCATTTAAACCAGTTGTATCATCTGATGGTTTTGTGTGGGATATTATCAAAATAGTTAAAAATCCATATAGCTGCTCTCCATATACTATGTTCTGAAATTTATCTCTACATTTGTTGGCAACAAACCTGTGGAACTTTGGCAGGGGCTCCTCTACCATTTTGGCATTCGAATGTTCTTCGACAAAATTCGAAAACGATCCTTTGTGACTCAAGAGATCCCCGTACGATCCGATTTCGTCGATCTGTCCGTCCTTCATACTCACGATGAGATCCACGTTGTGCAGTACGGTCACGTCATGCGTTACGAGAATTCTGGTCTGTGGAAATAAATCCATAAATCATATTATCTTTTAATGATTTATCATTGTTACATTTAAAGAAAAATACTTTATGTTGTTAAATTAATACAACATTAGATAAAATAAATGTGTAGTATATAATAAAAATATATAATAGTTTATTTTAAATTTATCTTTAATTTTTTGAAAATTAAATTCTAATGTATAAATATTTAGAATGTATTTTTTATGTATATATTTATTTTGTATTTTATACATGCATAGTTAATTATTTATTATGATATGTCTGTTGTTAATAAAAGTGATTTATTATTTCTGAAGTAGTCAAGTCACAGAAATCAATGAAAGTTTTAGGAAATCGCTTTTCAACTCTTGGCAACATTAATAATTTTGCTTTTGCTTATGCAAACGTTAAATTAAAAAAAAATTAAGTAAGTTAAAAAAAATTAAAATGTTAATTAAGACTTCGAAGTTCTAGTACTTCATAAGACTATTTTATAAAAAATTATAATATTTCGACATTAAATTAAATGGATAGTTTAGAATAAAAATCAGTATACCTGAAGTTCGAAATTCACTGAGAGTTAAAGTTTAAAAATTATCAAACATTCACGTAATAAGGACATATAAGATTTTATACAAGTTGCAACATTCAAAAGCAAACCCCCTTTGCTTCAACGCAAGAGTAAAGAGGGAGCCCCAGTTGCTCAGTTGGTAAGGTGTTCAGCTACTAATCAGAGGATTGGTGGTTCGAATCCGTGAAATGGACTTGACATAGAAAAGTAAAAAAGTAGTGATCTTGCGATCGGAGGGTTGCCAGCTTCGCTACAAAATTACTAGAAAGTCGTCCAGAATATCCAACAAATTATACTGGCGTGCATACGGGACTGGTGCACGATACATCTGATCGGGGTCCAAAGTCCCGACGTCTATTAAAGGCGTTGGGTGCCAGTTCAGGTGTTTCCTCGTCATCTGACCATGGTTCTAAAATAACGAGGTGCATGTATGAATGTGTGTGTGAATGTCTATGTGTACCCGGGTCTTTCCTTCGAGATTGACTCTGAACCGTCGCCAATAGCCCACTGTGCAGCTCTAAGCGACGTTAATTAACAAAACCAAACCAAACCAAGCAAGAGTAAAGATTGAGTTTGGTACTCAAATAATACTTACCTTGTTTCTTAGCAGACCCGTTTTACCAATGACGTCATTGAACAGAGATTTTCGGACATGAACATCCACAGCACTGAGAGGATCGTCCAAGAGGTATATTTCCTTGTCTTGATAAACGGATTGTGCGAGGTTTACTCGAAGTTTCTGACCACCACTCAGGTTAACACCCTGTTGAGTAAATTAAGTTAATTTGTTGCATTGTATCTCAACATGTAGTCCACGAATAAGAGGTGAACAATGAAAAGATTCAATTCGCATATGGATCTTTTAAGAAAATGTATAGTATCACCAGGGTTCGAAATTCAGAGCGAAAAGTTAGGCGTAATTGGCACCTATCAATTTTTTTAGTTGCCAAAATGTTCTGTTTACGCATAATTTTAAATTAATTCAAATGTCTTAAGTAGAGATGGTGTTACGATATTTTTATAATCGTTAAAGCATAAAATTAGATGCAAGTTCTCAATTTCACTCTAAAAATATTACCATCTTACTGACAAAATTTTTAAATGTATGAGATAAATTATTGAAAATCAATGTTAGACATAAAAAATGACGACTGTGTGTAGAAATAGGGCCGTCAAACTGAAATTTTTATAAAAATTTTGGCTTAAAAAATGACGACTAGGTGTAAAATTATGGTCATTAAAACCGAAAATTTGAAGTGCAAAATACGACTAAGAACAGCTAATTTCAAACACTGAGTATCATTATCGTTTATAAAAATAAATCGAAATTAAATGAGTCTAGTTCAATATTGTTGACATTCTCATTACGAGGGCATATTCAATGAGAAATATGATTCAAATAAAGTGCCTCCACATATTTCATCAGTAATTGTAACCAAAACATCTAGAAAATTGAAAATTAGGGAGTTCCAAAAAGGAGATATATTGTAAAATAGTAAAATCAAAAGAGACAAGAATACAATAAAAACATGGATAATACAGAGTGCGGCAAAGCTAACTTCCTTATTTCGTGTTGCAATAAAACAAAAAGTAGTAAAGATATATTTTTTTTTATACAAAAGTCACACATTTAAAGTTGTGGTTTACATAGTTTTAAAAATTATAGTGGGAAAGTGACGCCCGCCATTATTGATACACTGGGTGAACCGAATTCTACTGTTTCTCATCACTCTCTCCAGCATATTGATGGGTATGTTAGCCGTTTCTCCCTGAATGTTTCTTTTCAGATCTTCCAGAGTTTGTGGGAGGTTAGTATAGACACGGGATTTTAAATACTCCCTCAAAAATGTCCGGTCCGGGACAGGTCCCAAAAGCACAATATTGAAGCGATTTCGGAAAGCGCTCTGGGTTGAAACCACCGAACTTCCGTTGGAAGAAATGCATGCTGCTCGCTACTCCAACGATTGATGGCGACTGAACTACAAAGTCACAAAACTTTATGATCTCCTCTCTCGAACGAGACCACTCCCACCTGCCTGGGGGTCCTGTAAGCTTCAGAGCACGCACTTCAAAAAAGGAAGTTAACTTGGCGCACCCTGTATAACGAAAATTTAAAAACGTGTAAAATAATGAGAGAGATTTATGGTCACCCTTACCTTTTCCCCAATTTCTGTCTCGTCTCCTGCCGGTAGAATGTCTAAATCTGGTTTCAAGCAGCACAATTCCACAATCTTGTTGTACTTGTCTTCGTTCATGTGTCGTTCCAATAGAATGTTGTGCTTCAGCGTTCTGTTCAATACCCAAGGCTGTTGAGGAACGTAAGCTATGCTTCCCTGAAAAAATAAAAGTTGCTATAATGTACTCAAACTAGGCAAATTAAATTGGAATAATTGGAAACTTGTAGGGATATTATTGTTACTAGCAACTACAATTAACAAGCAACTAGCAACTACAACTAGCAAGCAACTAGAAGCTACAACTAGCAAGCAACTAGCAAGCAACTAGCAACTACAACTAGCAAGCAACTAGAAGCTACAACTAGAAAGCAACTAGAAGCTACAACTAGCAACTACAACCAGCAAGCAACTAGAAGCTACAACTAGAAAGCAACTAGAAGCTACAACTAGCAAGCAACTAGCAACTACAACTAGCAACTACAACCAGCAAGCAACTAGAAGCTACAACTAGCAGCTACAACTAGCATGCAACTACAATTAACAAGCAACTAAAAATTATAACTAGCAAGTAACTATCAACGCAACTTCCCTGAAAAATTGAAAGTAATTACAAAGTTCTCAAACTGGGCGAATTAAATTGGAATAATTGGCAACTTGTAAGGATATTATTGTAACTAGCAACTACAACTAGAAAGCAATTAGCAACTACGACTAGCAAGCAACTACAACTAGCAAGAAAATATCAAGCAACTAACAACTATAACAAGCAATTAAAACTAGCAAGCAACTAGCAACTACAACTAGCAACCCCACTACCTTGAAAAATTGAAAGTAATTATAAAGTTCTCAAACTGGGTAAATAAAATTGGCAATTTTTAGGGATATTATTGTAACTATCTAATGTGGTCAACGTGTTATAAGAAATGACGAGTTTAGTAATTTTTTATAACACGACGTTACATAACATGCTCTGAATGAATATTTAATAGCGTTAGTGCTTTAGTTGCAGTTTATGTATTGGTTGCTTAAGAAGACACAATTTTATTTTGAGCTTTATTGTGAAATTTTATCCTAACAAATTGTCTTACGACATCAGCTTGGCTTTTTAGTGCGATTACAAAAAAATATTTTTTTCTAATATGTGTCATAACACAATTATTAATAAATTGTATTTAAATGTAGCTACTTTAGAACAGCATATGAATAGAGTTTAACTTAAACATAATGAGTAACATTCATATAATATACGTAAAGCTTTACTGACCTTGATGTCTATTGATCCACTCTTTTTACACATTTCCCCTAGTACAGCAGATATCAAGGATGATTTTCCTGATCCCACCGGACCTATGACTGCAATCAACTTGCCTTTGGGGACGTGGAGGTTGATATTTGTGAGAGCGCATTCACTGTCGGTAGACCAAGAGAATGAAGCTTCCTTCACTGTTAGAACTTCATCTGTAAGTATTCAAAGTGGAAAAGAAATGACGAATGATTAAAAGGCTTTCTTGCAGCACATTTTAAAATAAATTGAACAGAAATGTTTTAACACAATCGCTGCCGCATTAGAACCAAAATCGTTACTCATTTGATATTTTTTTTTTTAATTATTGAATTGTTTTTAAAATGATTTAAATTTATCAACATTTGTAGAACATTTGAAAAACATATTCTGTGACAATGACATTTTTTCTTTTTTTTCTACACTACTCACGCACTTTCGTGTTTGAGTTAAGTGTAACTCACGGAGTGTTCCGAGACATACAAAAGTCACACTGTGAATTTTTTTTTCTTAAAAAGCAGTACCTGAACTTACTTATTTTTCTTTGAGTACAATTGCATTGTAAATGAGCGATGACGTATTTAAATCTAAGTAATCGTACTTCCTCAAAATGAGCAGTGTGATTTAATATTGCTAATCTCAACTTCTCTTCAAGCCATCTTAACAAGGCGACATGACACACTTAAAATAATTGTTCAGAAGATGGTTTTCCCTATTATATGATGACGATTGCTTAAATGGAAACTGGGTTATTACAACTTCATTATTTTACTTCACATTATTTTAGCACAATCTTTTAACATTTATTCTGTTTATAACTTTTTCCCGTCGCCCTGGTAGTACAACGGATAACGAACTGAGTTGCGATTCCTGAGGACCTGGGTTCGATTCCCGGAAAGTCTTAGTTGCAATTGTCGATATTTATGAAGGCTTCCTATGCAGGCTAGAATCTGCTCTTTTTATTCATTTTTACAAACTGTATTTATTTTTAAGTAAATGTCTTTTTCAAAATTGAAACTTATGTATTCAGTGCTATAATAAGCATCGATAATGTACTAAAAAATGAGTACATTTGACTTATTTTCGAGTATTATAAGTATTCAAATAAAACTGGTATAAATACAATATTTGACAAAAATATTAAATGGTATTGGCAACACTTATATTTATTAAAATACAAATACAACGTTAAAATATGCCATAAAAATCCATAAAATCCGTGTATTTTAACGTTGTATTTGTATTTTAATATTATTAACGCAATGTTTTATAAGACGAGTTTTTATATTAACAACACTTATATTTCTTTTAAATTCCGAGTTTTAAATTATAATAATTATGCATTTATATGCATATTCAATGCATTATGTTGTGAAATAAATTGGCTAAAGTCAGATTTAAATTTAAAAGTTAGACAAATTTAATTTCAGTTCATACATTTAAAAACGTTATACCTTGCTCTGGGTTATTGCCAATCATACTTTCGTCCTTGTTTTCTGCAGTGAAAAACTTTCGCAAACGGCCCAACGATACATTACACTGAAGAAAAATAAACACAATTAGACTAACGTCATTACTTGGAACTTGTTATTTGAATAAAATGTTCAATGGATTACCTGAATCAGTTCTGACACGGAATCTGGCAACTCAAAGAGTGCGTATCTCAATTGGTCCATGAGAGTTAAAGACACAAACGCTCGGGTAGGATCCAAAACATTTCTTTTGTCGACCAACAAGTAAGTGGCAAAACTTACAAGAGAAACCTAGGTTATATATGTTAAAAAACATTCGTAAATGAATCAAATATGAACTTTTTATTTTTTGTAATTTAGCTTAAAAATACTATGCACATTGTAAAATAATTGAAATGAATTAAAAATTATATTAAGCATATTCTTTCAATTTATATATATATATATATATATATATATATATATATATATATATATATATGTTACAGAAAGGTCAAATTGATATGAGAACTTTGAAATAATTTTGATTTTGAAATCGATAAAATTATTGAAATGGCATAGGAACTCAAATTTTCAAAAGTAGAAAAATAGAATGACTGTTACTAATGATTTAATCTCTAACGGTTATAATGATTATCTAAATGTCTTTTTGTGAATATTCCTTAATTCAAAGCTTATTTTCACCAAGGTTCGACTATAAATTTATGTAATTACAAATAAAAAAAAAATACGATACTTTTCTTTACTGTAGTGTTTGTTTCAATAAAAACACTGGCTATACCTTTAAAAAATATTTAGAATTTTACCGTTGTATATTAGAATTTTGAATACCAGACTTCAATACATTGAAGTAAAAGTTTATCTTTTTATTCTTTTATTGATAATTTGTTGTATATTCTTTACCCATATTAGTACATTAAAGGTTTTACAAAATTATTAATAAGAAAAAAAATATATATACAAGAACCTACCATGAAGGGAGCTAAGAAATAAACAAACGTTGTTATGACGTAACAAATTAACGTGTAGCGGATCCATTTGATCTCTTCTTTCCTTGCTTCCGATACTTTTGCACCAAATGGCATTTCCCAAGCATACAGTTTTAAAATCTGTGATAAAATAACGGTAATTGAATTCATTTTCGGAACAGTAAATATATATTATTAAGAAGTAAATATATACTTACATAATATAAATGTTTATTATAAAGTAAGTGTATAAAAAAACAAAAATACCTTTATTCCATTTAAAAGTTCACTCATGTGTTTTAAACGGATGTCTTTACTGCTCATTTGTTTTTCCTATAAAATAAAAATGCAAATAAATGGTTAGTTGTGAGAAAAATTGAATAACAAAGGTTAATTATTAGCTGAATTTGACTCATTAATATAAGCTTATTATGTTATAAACTAATAATATTTTTAAAAATACTTAAACGATATATTTTAAAAATAATCCACATTATTTAAAAAAAGTCGAATTTCAGACTCTTTTTTTAAAATCTAATTCTAAGTTTAAAAATTTATATTTTATTGATTAACTTTTAAAACTATATTTTGATAAATGAATAATTTTTTTTTATATTATTATATTTCTAAAGACTTATACGTATTCGTAAATTTCCCATTGAGCGATAATGTACTTCACCGTGCCATGCATACTATTCGGAATAAATGTCTAGAAAACATTCCACCTTCGCTATGCGGGAGTCTCACATGACGTCACAAAAAGATTTAAATCTGGTTTTTAGGTTCCCTTTGTCTTCTTTTCCTTGTTATAAAGAATGCGAATATGTCATAACAATTAATGTATTTTTGAAAGTCTGAAATGGGTTTTTAATTCTACGCAAATTAGGATTAAGGATTATTTTTTCTATCTTCGCCCAAAAAGGTATAAAGTGGTCGCGCACGCTTAGTCCTCGCTCCAGTGTTTATCATTATTTTAGCTCAGTTGTTTGATGTGGAATCTTCTTTCTCTACACATTTATCCCAATAGGCTGAGAGCCCCAATTGCTCAGTTGGTAAGGAGTTCAGCTACTAATCAGAGGATTGGTGGTTCGAATCCGTGCGATGGACTTGACATAGAAAAGTAAAAAAGTAGTGATCTTCCGATCGGAGGGTTGCCAGCTTCGCTACAAAAATACTAGAAAGTCGTCCAGGATATCCAACAAATTATACTGGCGTGTATACGGGACTGGTGCACGATACATTTGATCGGGGTCCACAGTCCCGACGTCTATTGAAGGCGTTGGGTTCAGGTGTTTCCTCGTCATCTGACCATGGTTCTAAAATTACGAGGTGCATGTATGAATGTGTGTGTGAATGTGTATGTGTTCCCGGGTCTTTCCTTCGAGATGACCCCGAACCGTCGCCAATAGGCCACTGTGCAGCTCTAGTGCGACGTTAATTAACAAACCCAACCCCCAGAATATCCAACAAATTATACTGGCGTGTATACGGGACTGGTACACGATAAATCTGATCGGGGTCCAAAGTTCCGACGTCTATTGAGGGAGTTGGGTGCCAGTTCAGGTGTTTCCTCGTCATCTGACCATGGTTCTAAAATAACGAGGTGCATGTATGAATGTGTGTGTGAATGTGTATGTGTTCCCGGGTCTTTCCTTCGAGATGACCCCGAACCGTCGCCAATAGCCAAATGTGCAGCTCTAGTGCGACGTTAATTAACAAAACCAAACCAAACCCAATAGGCTGAATGGAATTATGGGACTTTGAAATAATTAATTTAAATTTTATGTCGCTCAAGTTTCGGCCGATGTACCCGTACCGATTTGAAAGACATATTCACATCAAAATTCAGTACTCACCGAATATTTCTCACCAAACCTTGTTATGTAATAAGTGAAAGGAAATAAAACCACCATCACTCCTACGCCAGCTAACGTTGCCGGTCCTAGATACTGCCACATGATGAAGATGATGATGATAATTTTGAGGGGGGCCGCAATTAAGTTGCCCCCTTGAATTGCGAACCACTGTATTCTTTTGGCATCGACGGATAAGAGGTTCATTAAATTGCCGCTAGGGTAGTCTTTTCTGGCAGATGTAGAAACGCGTAAATTCTGAAGAAAAAAAATCTGTGTTAAGATTTCTTAATTTTTTTAAAAATAAAAAGATTTCTTAATTTTTTTTTATGATTTAAGCACTGTTACTCATTTTTTGGAAATAAAGAAACTATTAGAAAAAGTCAAATGAATAGAAAAGAAATGATGTCAAATGACAATAGTTTCTGAATTTACAGTAATATCCATTTACATGTTTTTGTGTTGTTAAATTAGAATTTTTATTATAATTTTTTTTAAATTAAAAGGAAAAAAATAAGACAGAATAAGAATATAAAGGATAAAATAACCAACAAACAAAATTAAAGTTCTTTATAAGTATAACTACGTCAACATAAAATTTAAAAATGTAATATATTCCTTAAGGTGCATTACGGGATGCACAATTAGAGATTAAATAGTACTCGTGTTTAAAATTATTGTCATATATTTAATTTTTCTAACCCACATTTACTTTGAAAACCCAAATCTCCAGTTGAACTTGACTTTCTGGAGGATTTTCATATTTTTAGCAATATTGATTCGATTGTCAATGAAACATTTGCAGTTCCAGTATTTCCCGCCTGTTGGCACACAATAGTTAACTCCAACCGTTATTTGGTAACACATTTGATTCTGAATTAATTTTCATTTTACTGTAAACAGACTTTTTTATTTCTGCTAACGAAGGGAGATGTATCTACCGAAACATTTCCAGATCTCATGGATTTTTATTGCGTATTTTAACGTTGCAACAAATAATATAGTAACTAATATGGTAAATTCCTAGTGTACGGTGCCTCCTTGGCGCGATTCTGAAAATTGGCGCCAAGGCTTGGTAAAACAACGTCAAACGATGCGAAAAAAAAGTAGGCTTGCCGTACATATTGCAAGGAACATCATGAATTTTTTATCATGGATTGCCAAAATATAAAATTTATCGCTCACCAATTGTCGCCAAATCAACATTTGGCGAGTGCACCGTACACTAGGAATTAACCACTAAGAATATTGATTTTTTCGGATTGTAAATAAAACTGAACAATGGTGTACGCGCACGATGTGCCAAGCGATTAAATGTTGGCGACGCTGTGAGGATTTGTTTAGAAGTTATTTTCAGTTTCTTAATACTTCAATAACTGCATTGACTATGTTTGAATGTAGCCTCGTCGATGAAAAAACCTAACCGTATCTTACTTTTCTAAACAGGGATCCCATCAAAGCGACTTGAAACTGAATGCTGGTAGTTCCTTGGTAGTAGAGTAGATTGTTGTAAACGATTTTGGCGAAGAAGTCGGCAACGAAAATGAGGCCAGCGAAAAAGTAACCTCGCCAAGAGAAGAAGTCGTTGCTCGTGAAGTCAATAATGCGACTGAAAAATACAAAATGAAAAAATACATCTCAACAACGTTATATACTATATAATTTAGGAAAAAAATGAGTAAAAAAAGTTGAAATATGACATTATGACACTGTTAAAAAATAGGAACTCAAAAATAAGTAAAATGTACTCATTTTGGTGTACTTTCGATGCTTATCATAGCTCCGAAATGGTAAAGCATGCCCTGCTAAGGAAGGCGCAAAATTTGCCTGTTAAAAGCGTACTTATGTAGATACATAGTGTCATATATTTCATTGTTATTTAAAACGTTGCACAAATTTAATTAAATATGTGTAATTGACATCTTATATTCTTAAAGTCAAAGTATATATCGAACTAGTTTTTAAACAAATTAAAAATATTTAATAGAGTTGTCTAATTCCCCAACATTAAAAAAAGGGAGATGCCGTTACTATTATTCTTGATAAAAAAAAGTTCCGTTAAAAGTTCTTGAATATGTGACATAATAAAAATCAGCCACTGCCCTTAGTTTTTTTTATTTACATAATTTTGTAATATGTGCAGGATCTCTCGAACACTCTGTATTTGTGAATGAAAAAATATTTCTAGTAATGGAATGATTTGAAAATAAGAATTCTTACTCAAGAAGGAGCGGTGGCAACATAACAGAAATCACTAACAGCAATTCAAGAATGATTATAAATACAACGTAAAGCCAGAAGGATTTTATAAGTGTCCATCCTAAGCTCGGGTTTCTTTCTTGTTGTGGCATCCTGGAAAAAAAGGGGGGAGATACTTTAATGTAATAAGTAATGATATTTAAATGAACTATATAAATCATAATATTAATATAAGCATAAATTAATTGTAATTAACATAGAATTCTTACTCGAAATCGAAAGGCTCCAATTAAGATTTTGATTTGAAATTAGTTGTAATTAAAACTACTTGTTATAATTGGATTACAGTTTATGCATACTCTTTTCATAATCTTTTATTTAATTTCTTTTTAGCAATTTTGTATATTTGTTACCGGCAAAGTAAGAAATCCAAGCATTCTATAGAATGGCGGCCTTTTTCAGCAAAGTATGAATAATCGATTTTTTTTAATCCATTACATACTTTGCCAGATATTCATTATGCTATTTTGGTAATGCTATTTAGGTATTTAGGTAATACCTTATGCTATTTAGGTAAAGTGTGAAATGATATTCTTCAAGCTCGTAATTTTGCTCGTAGTGTTAGAAATATTCTGATCTTACGAGATGCGCAGAGAAGTCAATTTTCTCAGAACGGCGGTACCTGCCAATGTGAAAGGTTGTCAAAAGATCACGTCTCTGAGTTTGGGTATTTAATTTCATAATTTTCTCTATTATTCGGTAATTATTAAGTTGTGTTTGTAATGTAGTGTGTGATTTTCCAATATTGTAATAAACGACTGTCTTTAGAAATAGAGTATGTTGATTATCCCATACAATTGCACTCAATATATTGAAATACGAATCAAAAGCCTTTCCATAATGCTATACAACTCAATTTATGCTTTTAATATGTTAAATTCTGACAACATAATTCCGCATCAAATACCACGATGGAAATAAACTTTTTTGATGATTTTTTTTACGAATGACAAATTCTTTGTTGGCTGTTCAATAGAAAATTAAGCGCTGCTGCGTGAAAAATCTTGACAAGGTTTTAGCACGGAGCAAGCATTGCTTTTAAAAACAGCTGGTACCCTCTTCGGTACCCAAATCGACGTCTCGGAGGGAGTTGAGTAGTCCGAAACAACTACTCGAAGGAGGTACTGAAGGAGTTGTTTTGTAAAAGCAATGTGCCATTATCCGGTGCCAAAACCGAGTGCTCGGAGGTGATAAGTAGCTCCAAATGACTGCTCTAAGTGGGGATTACCAAGATTTTTCACGGATTGGAGCTTAATTTTCTATCGAACAGCTAACAAAGAATTTGTCATTCGTAAAGAAAATCATCAAGAAAATGTTTTTTGTAATCTTGCTGATGGATACGGAATTATATTGGCGTAATTTAATATCTTAAAAGTATAAATTGTGTTTAATATTACAAAAAAGAGCTTCAAGAATGTTATTTCCCACTTTGCCTAAATAGCTATATATTCATGCTATATAATACCTAGGCAAAGTATATAATAGGTTAAAATAATTCGTTTATTTCAACTTTTCATGAAAACGAAAGGCATTCTATAGAATAGTTGGATTTCGTACTTTTCCTGTAACATACATATTATAAGAATTTTAATATTGAATTTTCATATAAAAAGTTGAATTTTTAAGTAAATAGTGTATCCATACACTGTTATATTTTACCAAAACAATTAAGATTTTTGATTCAGAAATTTACTTACAAATAATACTTCCAATGTTTTGAAAATGCTGCATATATCCACGATGCTGTTAGTCTCACCGATAAAAACGAAAGGTCACTTATTTTGAGAAGTTTTGTCCTGCCTTTTAAAATCAGTCTGAAAAATTAGGCACATTTGGGATTAACAAGATTATTTTTATATTTTTATTAACATTATATTTATATCAAGAGAAAATACATATAGAAATGATTTTTTTATTTTAAAATTGGCACTTACTTCATAAACCACAGGAATGTAATATGTGCCAAAAATGACACTTCATCTCTGATTCGGTTATCCTCCTGTAGAAATACACTTTATAAATATATTTTTATTATCTATATATATAAATGCGAAAACCCCCACTCATTCACGCATCACTAATTCTCCAACTTCCCGTATACCAATGGAGAAGAAATTTGGCAAATTTGTTCCTTATACCTTAAATAGGAAAAGGAAGCTATTTTTGTTCCGATCGAACGGATTTAAGGGGGTGTAAAACCCCTTCTCAGATGTTAGAAGCGACGTTCGTTTGGGACTCTACAGATCCTAAAGACCTAGAATGCTGAAATTTGGAGCACAGATTCATCTTGGGCCGTAAGGGTGCACTACGAAAGGATTTTTAAAAAAATTCGAACTGCCAATATAACGATTTTTTAAAAACCTTTCCATAGGATTATCATGGAGAACATGTAGCAATGCAATATTTCAAGATTGAAACAATGGAAAATTTTAATAGTATGTAAACTATGAGGAGCATTCTGATTGGCCGATGACTAAATATCGCCAAAATGTCGTCAAATAATTAAAAATTTCGCCTTTATTATAATAGTTATTATTAACAATTATAAGAATTGTTTAACTTTAAATTTCTGGGATGTTACTAAAGGTTAAAACATGGTTGTTAATCAATGGGTGAAAAGTATATATATCCATATTATTGTACAGCCAACTTCTCCACTATATCAATCTTTCCAGTTCTCGTGGGACCTTGCTAATAAAATTTCGTTACAAATTGGAACTTTTAATACTTATACTTTATATGGTTCTCCCTGATGGGTGACAAATTAAGAATATTATTTATTTCGCTTAAAATTATTGTATTTGTATCTATTTTGCAACTTATTTCTTTCTCGTGCGTAGAACGGGTATTTCAGCTAGAGTATCTATAGTAATAAAAAATAGTGGATCGCAAGAAACCCATTTATACTCTTGACATAAAAGTAAGCATTTTTATTTTCAAGATGATCCAAAATTATAAAAAAAAGAGAAAAAAAATAATTTTAAAGGTATAGACAGTAGCACGATGGGATTTTTACCGAAATGCACACACAAAAAAGATTGTTTGATAACTATAAAAAAAAAGAAGAAAAAAAATAGTGCTGAAATAGTTACATATGTTATTAACAGGTGGCATTGAAGTTGTTTCCAGATTTACACTGTACAAAGAGTACTTAAAAATGATTACTTGAACCTACTCGTTTTTCTTTGAATACAATTGCATCATAAATGAACGATGACGTACTTAAATTTAAGTAACTGTACTTTCTCAAAAATGAGCAGTGAGATTTAATATTGATAATCTCTGCTTCAGTTTAAGCCATCTTAACAAAGCGACCTGGAAAAATTAGAATAATTGTTCACACATAAAATAACGTTTTCCACATTATTTTATGTCTATTGATTAAATGGAAACTGATTTATTACAACTCAATTATCTAACTTCCCATATTTTTGACGCACATTTTTCTGTTTAAAACATCTTCAAGTCGCTCTGGTAGTTTAACGCATAAGGCTCTGGACTGCGGTGCCTGAGGAACTGAGTTCGATTCTCGGTAAGTCTTGCTTGTAATTGTCGATATTTATTGAAAGTGAGATTTGAAGTCAGATCTGCTCTTTTTATTCATTGTACTCTTTTTTGAGTACATGTATTTTTCAAAATTGAAACTTATGTATTCGAGCTAAGATAAGCATCGAATGTACTCAAAAATGAGTAAATTTTACTTATTTTTGAGTACCTATTTTAAATGTGTAGAAATAAAAACCTTCATAAAGAAGAAAAGCTGTTATTATTTTTTTTATTGGGGACAGATTGTACGGATTGGGTTCATTCTTTCAAAATACTGCGTATCTATGTTTTAGAAGGTGAAAACAAAGACTTTCAGTTTGTTTTAAATATACTTCTTACCTGAAGTGTATTAAACTTTTTCCTGTCGACGAAAACTGATAGAAAAAGCTGGACAAAAGTAATAGGGTAGAACATCATAGTTAAAACAAATATCATCGTTGAGGCCGGTTGTGATTTCTAAAATATAGAACATAGAAACTAATGTAGTAATAAAATTATATTAAAATAGTTAAAAACCTAATCCCTCATATATATATATTTATTTCCATTATTAATAAAGGATTATTTCTATATGGCAAAATGTACAAATTACAAGCATTCTATCTATCATCTATTATTTTAATGATCTTTATTTAGTGCAACTAACAAGGCTTCTACAGCTCTACAAATCTATGTTATCCTATCGGATTGTGATTAAAGCAGCGTTAAACCTGTATATATGGCTACTGATGTTGGTTTGAAATTCAGTTTAAATACAAAACATTGGAATTTAGAGGAGGGCTTGCTGATTTTGGAATGTAGATTGTAATGTCATTAGTTAGCTTAGAGATAATTAGAGATTAACATTGTATTTTATTTACAAAAAGGTAATTAGGGGATTAGAGGAAGTAATGTAAATTAGAGGAAATATTCTTAAAAAGTAAATTTTTTATGTGTAATACGGCATAAGTTCTTATTTAAGAATGGCTTTTACTTAAAACAATTATAATTTTTGAAGCTTGAAAAAGTTTTATTTTTTTTAATTTATACAACTTTTTTTTAATTCATTTAGTAGTAAAGTAGTTTTTCATATTTACAGTTTCAAATTAAATCATAAGGTTTAATATATTAATAAATGTTTTCGAAATAAAAAAAATATATAAAAATAACGCGGAATATTGGTTAAATAAAATTATATATACTATAAATACACATAAAAATTAAATTTTTAATTTTGCACATATGAATTTCCTGGCCAAACAAGAAAATTTTCTCTTAATTTTTAACACTTATTTTATAAGTAGAATAACTTTATTTAGACTTTACAATTAATATTGAATGCTTTAGAATTGCATTAGAAATTCAAAAAATAATTACATATATGATGACTTACCTGAGCGAAGTATGTAATGAAGGCAGACCTATATAAAACAATGCTACAAAATGAAAAGACGAACCAAAAGCTGGATAACACTGTTGAAGTCGTTATTCGACAAATCCTGTGTCGGACCATGGCTATTCCAACCAAACTCTGAAAAGATGTTTACAAATAAAATTAGATGTTAATAAAAAAGGCTTTTTTTATCACTAAAAAAAATCACAAGAATAACTTCGAAAATGACTATAATAAAAATACTTATTTTACGAATTTAAATATTCAATTGCCGAAATAAATATTTTATTTGAGAAAATACTTGTTCTTCCAAATGTCTAATTATGTGGTCCATATTGTTTTTTTTTATATAGACTTAAGTATGGTCGTATTCATCCTGACTGAAAACTTGTATTATTAAAATAAATTAATTAAAAGAAATTAGATAATAAAATATACTTTGAATAATTAACTCTTTTTTCTATACTATAACTACTTAATTTGTTGCTACTAAAGTTAAGCGTCTTGTTTAAAATATATGCGAAGAAGCCGGGTATAATTTTTTTTAGTATGCCAATACAGCTAAATGGCACACAACCAAAAAATGACCCTCATTCAAATTTTTTTGATTACATAGCATTTCATTCAATTTTTATAAAATGTATCTTTTTCAAAATATTAAATCCATTTTCATCAAATCAAATTCAAAATGATACAACACGCTTGTGGTGTTTTAGCAAAGAAAGGAATACAAAAGGGTAGACATGGCATTATTGAAATATATTTAAACTTTAGGTTCAAGCTAAGATAATATTTAAAACGGAACATTTAAGTGGGTGTACGAGATTGACCCACTAGGACGACACAGGACTGATCACATGAAGATATTTAACAACAATGATAGGGTGTTGCCACCACTAAGTTACAAATTTATATGCATGGGTTGTTCTATTACAAACAAGCAGGGGTGATGGGAAAATGGGCATTGATACCCTAAAACGCTAATAAAATATCTTAATCTATAATTAATCATGTAGTCTGTTTAATGAATATCTTATAAAATGTACTCACAAAACAGATGACTCTTGTACAGGACGCCATTAAAGTTGAAGAGGGCACATGTTCCCCTGAGTACTTTTGATTAAAGTCGGCGCCACACCACACAACGCTTAAAATCCACAAACAGATGCAGAGTGCCTAATAGCATTAAGTGCACATTATAGGATTAATAAACAATTACAATGCAAAATTACACTTTTAAATATATAAATGTACTCATGGACGTTTCAGAAACGTTTTCATTTATATCTGTTACAGATAGGGATATTTTCTATCGTCAAAGGGTAAATTTAGGTTATTTTGAAAAATAAAAAAATATACTGTAATTCTGTAATGTACCACAGAGCGGTACATTACCAATTAGATAAAAATAAATTATATATCTGTGGCTTGGAACCAATGTTCATTGGCTAATGGCCCATGCTTCATTGACTTAACATAGGGCGTTAGTCCTTCTTGCTCTAAGCCATCCTATTGATATTAAGAAATATTTTTTTTTAATCGTTTGTATATAGATTTTATTTACTTCGGTAATTATTCCGAATTAAACGCGAAAAGTTTTCTGGAATTAACATAACAAAATTTGTCAACAGGGTATCCTCCATTAAAATAAAGCTACTTGTAAGAAGGTTTAAAAAAATGGAAATAATTATCTTTTCAATATTTTATTCAATTTTCATAAAAACATATCCGAGATAATACAGCAAAATAGTCGACGTTTTATTTGTTTCCCTGTTCTTCAAAATGAACAAAAACATCATGTTCTTATGTTTAAAAAACGCCCGTTTGTCAATATAACAAATTGTTCTTTTATTTTCTTGTCCACAAATTGAATAAAATCGTAATAGTATTAAAGTTTAATAAAACGTCCTTTTTTTCTGATAGTACCTTGGTTTCCATGAAAATCCTATGTATTCTATACGAGTTTTAATAAAATATCAGGTGCCAAAATAACTAATTGTTCTTTTATTTTCCTGTTCCACAAATTGAACAAAAATATAATAGTCTTGAAGTTTAACAAAACGTCCTTTTTCTGCTGGTACCTTGTTCTCCATGAAAATCCTATGTGTTCTGTGCGAGTTTTAATAAAATATAGGGTGTCAAAATAACTAATTATTCTTTTATTTTTCTGTTTTATAAATTGAACAAAAACAGAATATTCATCATGAATTTTTAAAACGCCTCTCTTTTGGTAACCTGTCCTATCATTAACTCCAAAATAAACTTATATTTTGTTTCTAGGAGTCCCTAAGATTTCGGAAAAAGAATAACTGTTCCATCCATAGAACGTAATTGTCAAAAAGTTCTTGAAGTACGAAGGGTTAAGGAAACAAAGACTTACCAACTTCGACACATTCAACCAAGTCCATGGTAGCGGGTTATGAGTCGATTGATTGGGTAAAAGCAATAAGCTTATAAATGTGACGATGCTGTACAAAAGACAAGGCACTGACGTAAGAATTGTGTCTTCGAAACAGGATGTAAGCACTGGAACTTGATTGTACCATGTTTGATTTAGATTCTAAAAGAAAGAGTATAAAAATTAAAACAAGCGAATTCTGAATCATTCCTTGATACTCTTAAGACAAAGTGAAAATATTAACCAAAGATTAGTTATTCGCATGTTAATTTTAACATTCTGATGCTCAATGCTGTATAAATATGTCCAGGAATCTCCATTTTGTTTCTAGCAATGCAACCAATTATAAAATACATAAAAATAATCCATTTTACAGTAATTTTTTTTAATTTAAAGGTTTGAGGTATAACTTACAAGCTATAACTTTACAATTAACTTAAAATAATTAAATAATATAAAATAGCAAACTCAGCAAAAATTATTTAAATTTCAGTGCAGTGAAAAGAACTATATAATTGCAAAAAGTGAATCAATCAAAAATCAGATAAAAAAGGGACAATATTTTGTTTCTAAATATTTTAAATTTTAATATATGTTTTTTGTAAAAAAAAAGTATAGAACTTTTCCTAAAAATGCGTCATAAGAAAGAGTTTTTTAAAAGGTTTTTATTTTTAATTCATTTCATATTCTCTTCATCTTTCACACAATCTACTTCATTTTTTTTCTTCATTCTTTAGGTTCATATTCTTTTTAAAGAAATAAATAAAGTTTTTATTTATAGAAGTACAGGTAAAGAAATTTTTTTGTGTGTAATACAAAACAAAACTTTCGCATCGGTTAAGTCAAAAAATCCTTAGAAAATAATTTTTCATATTTTATTATCAGGTAATATTGGATTCATATCATATTTAAAAATGTTATTATTTCAATTAATCATATTCGAAATTTTAAATTAAAGACAATTTAATTTAATATTCCATTTTAAACTTGTGAATAAAAAAACATTACTAATTTTAAAAAGATAATCATACAATCGTTTTTTAAATAATTTTTTGAATTTAATTTAGAAAATTTAACGCTGGATTACGTTGCTTTTACATTTAAGGGCATGACACCGATAAATCGTATATGATTTTCGCGACTTGACACCATATAGTAGAAGGCAAAATACACATACGAATCTGAGACTTTTTTTTACTAGTCGATACGATAACGAGATTGTCGTTGCCAATCAGACGATAAAATTTATCGGAACATTTTTCCGACTTCATCGGTACGATATTTTGTGTTTGTTTTGGAAAAACACGTTGCCGTCCACTGTATTCTACAGTGTATTTTAAAAGTTTAATTGTACACATGGCTTTTAAATTCTTTATTGCGAATTTGTGTGAATTGGTGGAAGGAAAGACCTGCCTTTGGGACAAAAGAGACGAATTTTATGAGAACATTATTGTTTGAGAAAAGGCATGTGAAGCTATATTTAAAATTCTTAAATGTGTATTCTTATGATTTATATTTTTGATATAAAAAAACACATAGTCAAAGTCTCTTTTGCAATTTTGAAAATAATTTTAAAAAATATCCGTATCCTTTTGTAGTCGTTCAAATAAAACGTAAAAATATCCTTCAGCATTTCTAGCTTTTATGATTTCATGCACCAAAAAGGTTTTTGTTATTGCTTTCCTTTTTCTTCTCAAATACAACAATCGCGATTTGTTATAGT
Source organism: Troglohyphantes excavatus (assembly GCA_963932185.1). NCBI lineage: Eukaryota > Metazoa > Arthropoda > Arachnida > Araneae > Linyphiidae > Troglohyphantes > Troglohyphantes excavatus. The sequence goes on along the minus strand of OZ010670.1, from coordinate 32,680,935 downwards.
GTAATTTGTTGCGATTCACTATATCGGTAACGAGAATAGGTGTGCTCTCGGCAAAGGACGAACGCGAAATGATTGTAAAAACTGCCATTTTCGGCAAACGCTATATCAGTGAAATGAATAACTGAATACCTGACTATAAAACGCTGTGGAACCCCTTCGCGATCGTTCACTATTTACCGATGTATCGTGAAATGAAAAGAGCACTTAGGAAGATAAAACTTAGCGATCATTAAAAGGATCGAACGGATATTGACATACGGTCAGACATTAGAAATCAGGGTAGAACATACAAGAAAAGGTATATATTTTAAATCGTAAAATAAATTTAAAAAAAACTTCACCAAGAAGAAAAAAAAAAGACACAAACTTCCAGAATCAACTCACCCAAAAACGATCGCTGCAAAAATTCTCAGAAGTATCCATTCAAATAAAAATAGTCCTATTTCCTGCAGTCGACGGGTTTATATCACTTCACTCTTACATTCTGCCTGTCAGACTGATAACAGAATCAAGAACGCTCAGAAAAACAGAATACACATTTCATCCCCATTCACACCCGATTACGGATTCCTTTGCCCACTGTGATGCAATTTGTATTTAATTCACCATGTGGTGCAAGGACAATACGCCGATTGAAGACCCAAAAATTAAATGCAATACAAAGGGTGTAGATAAAGACAATTTGATAATGAAGTGATAAGCAGCGGAGAGACAATATTTAAGTTCAAAGTGTGAATTATCATCATTATATTTTCATGGATGGACCAAACAAAAAAAACGCGGGAGTCCATGAATTTATAAAAATAGAAAGTTTCCTGTTTCCGCGTTTGTGTTTCTGAATGAAAAATCGTTAGAGAAAATGTGTCCTTGAAATGCTGTAAATCAAGATTATAGTTTCGCCGCTAAAAATGCCGTAGTAATTATATTGAGTGACATGCAGCCTTCTTTGTTAGGTGTCATTTATTATGAAAGTAGGAATATCTATTTATCATTTTTAGTATTTCTTGTTTGGTCTATACTGATAAATTTATGGGGGGGGGGGGGTTAGTTTGCTAATGAACAGATTTGTATGAGACTTAGCAAAATTCTAGTTTCAACTCCGAGAAAGGTTTCAAGGTTCATTTCCTTTATTCATCAAATTAGGAGTACAGTTATAGGTATAAAAAATATATTCTTTGTAATTTTTTAATTGACGTAAAAGTCACATTTTGTTTGCGCTTACAACAACATCAGTATGATTAATTTTAATGAAACTTTACAAGCTTAAAATAGCAGATTAGAAGAATGTTTTTGATTTTATTTTCTGTCAATTTGTAAACTTTTTTTTATTTTAATGTTAATTTTTATTTTAATGTTTATAGAGATCATGAAATAAAATAATTTTTAGAGCACGAGGAATTTTTCTAGGTCCAGTAACATATATTTTACCGTACACATTTTTCCAGCAAGCAGTTCAATTTTTTTTTGTCCTGTAACTGTTTGCCACACCGGCCACAAAAATGGTATATAGGGTTCGATTTGTTTTTTTTACTCGGCCTGGACTCGACCGGGATCAAATATTGTATTGTAAAACTTTGTGTCAGCATTTTGTCCATCTATAAATACAACAACACTATATACTTACCACACTTAGATTAATCAGTTCTCAACGCGCTATTTAAACACTATTAAATAATTACTAATTAATACAAATTGTAAATAATTCGAAAGCCATATTTCTTTGACGGTTAAAGATGTAAATAATTCGAACGCCATATTTCTTTGACGGTTAAAGATGTAAATAATTCGAACGCCATACTTCTTTGACGGTTAAAGATGTAAATAATTCGAACGCCATATTTCTTTGACGGTTAAAGATGTAAATAATTCGAACGCCATACTTCTTTGACGGTTAAAGATGTAAATAATTCGAACGCCATATTTCTTTGACGGTTAAAGATGTAAATAATTCGAACGCCATATTTCTTTGACGGTTAAAGATGCAAATAATTCAAACGCCATATTTCTTTGACGGTTAAAGAAGTAAATAATTCGAACGCCATATTTCTTTGACGGTTAAATATGTAAATAATTCGAACGCCATATTTCTTTGACGGTTAAAGATTTCCCGTTTACCCCAGTACGCACTTTTATCGAATCAGAGTTAAAAGGGACGAAGTAGACTAAGCTATGGCCTTTGATGCTGCTTCCTTTAGCGAAAAGGGGTATAGCTGTGAGATCTATAAATAATGGAATCCTTTGCTGATTCGGACCTGTGTATTGTATCTCGCAACTATATTTAAATGGTAATTTTTTAAAGATTTTGTACTATGGAAATCGTATGAGAAATATTGTGCAGTGCTCATTAAAAACTCGATGTCAACTCGGTTCATTTAGGCATTCACATTCGAAATATACATTGTAAAAAAAAGGTACTTAAAATGAGTATCCGAACATATTTGTTTTTCTTTGAGTACAATTTCACCGTAAATGAGCGATGGGGTGCTCAACTTTAAGTAATTGTACTTTCTAAAAAATGAGCAGTGGGATTTAATATTGCTAATCTCAGCTTCAGTTCAAGCGATCTTAACAAAGCAACCTGACAATCTTAAAATGGTTGTTCAGAAGATGGTTTTCCACATTCTGCGATGTCGATGGCTTAATTGGAAACTGAGTTAGTACAACTCAATGATGCTACTTCTATTCTTTTGCCAATACCTTTTTAATGTCACTTCTGTTTATAACTGCTTCCCGTAGCTCTGGTACTATAACGGATAAGGCCCTGGAAATAATTCGGTGCGGACGACATTAGGTATCCGGATTGGGTTCGATTCCCAGTAAGTCCTAGTTGTAATCGTTGAAATTTAGCGAAAGTGGTTTATGAAGGTAGTCTATGTAAGCAAGCAACTAATATTTTTATTCATTATTGAGTATATGTCTTTTTCAAAAATGAAATATGTATTCGGAGCTATGATAATCATCGAATGTACTCAAATATGAGTACAATTTACTTATTTTTAAGTATCTATTTTTAACAGTGTATTGAGGCCTTTTGGCCAGGAGTGTTGCAAATGTCTATGTCGCTTCCCTAATTTGAGTTTTTTATGGATAACGTCTACTTTAGTTGTAATAAATCTTATGTTTATTGTAAAATATTTTTTTTATATATAATATCAATCCTTAATTAACTCCATATATTTATGATTTTCGAACAAAACTATCTCTGATATACAATTAACCGTTAATTAAAAATATTCCAATTTTTTTAAAGATTGATTTACCTTTATAACTTTTAACTCTTATTTTTACCATTTCTGTTGGTCGCGATGGCACTTATCGCACACCCTTAAGTGCGTCCCTGAAGAATACGATGACGTACGTTGATCGTACGTTGACTCACACATAAAAAATTCGTTAAATTATGTAAAAATAGACACCCAATCAAAAATTATTTTTACAAATCCTAACAAAGTAAACCTAAAAAGAGATTTTATACTTTTCTAACCATTTTATATAAAATTCTGTAGCTGAGTTAATGATAAAGGAAAATTTCCGTTATTAGTGAAAACTAATTTTTATCCTTAAAAAAATCATAATAATTTTTACAATGAATTTTAAATGAGCAAACATTCAAAACGTGTTTTGTCCAAAATTTCTAACAATTGCTACAATATGGCTGAATTTCTCTTCAAATTTTCTCTAAATTTCCCTTCGAAATTTAAACTTCACCCAAAATGCCTTTTCTCCCTTTAAAAGTAACTTTTAAACTTTGGAATCTGTATAGAACTAAAAGCATTGGGGAAAAATTATTTGTGTTTTTCCCACGAATCTCATTAATGTAAAAAACACGTTATGTTTATTTATCATTTTTAAACAATATATATTGATATATGGACTTCAAAATAAAAATAAAATGCAGTAAACAGACTAAAAACATAAAATCTTTATTGTACATAAAACACGGAACAAAACACTTCAATCTAGATTAGACCAGCTTCTTTGTTCATCTCGAAAAACTTAGAGTTCGAGTCTTTCAACAATTCCTTTGGATTTCCTACTTCGACAATGTGTCCACTTTCCATGACGACAATCCTACAAACAAATGAAATGTATAAATTAATAAGATTCAGAATTTTTCTGAGATATATATTAACTTTTGTAGTTAAAATAATCTTTATTTATAAAATAAAAACCAACTTTAAGCTGGAAAAATTGTAAAAAGTACAAAATTATTTTTAATTTAGGAAAAAGTTTAAATTTTTAATATTAATTTTATACTTATTACTACTTTCTGAAATCGAATTCAAAATTTAGGTACGGTGTTTTTAAATTGGCACCAACTTCAAAAAGTTTCAATAAGTATAAAATTAATGTTAAATATTTAAATTTTTTCCCCTTCATCGTAAAATTATATATTTTTTTATTTTTTTAGCGTTTTTATACCCTTTAAGCGGTTTTTATTTTTTAGAAAATATTTTTTTTTATTGCCCTATTTAGAGTTTCTCTTCCTACTATCATTCACCAGGACACTCAAGTTTTTCAAGCTTCAAATCTTTTATGGTATCGGTTTTCAGAACAACTACCTATCACTTCAACTGTGCGTTGATTTGTATAAAATTTGGTAGTTTTTTGGGTCTTTAATGTGGCTTGGGTAGTGAATTCACTTCGAATTTTCTAAAATAAAAATGTAACAGATATAGGAAAAATAATTTTTTATACGTACTTAGACGATTTCCACACGGAGTAAAATAACATTTTTAATCGCAAAACACACAGGCCTTTGATTATCTAGTTCAGCGGTTCTCAACATGTGGTACGCGTACCCCTGGGGGTACATTGTGGTCCAGTTGAGGGTACGCGAAAATAATATAGTAGTACAATTAAAAATAAAAGCATATAACTGTCAAAAGCATAAAAGTGTCGTTTGTTTAATTTGCCAGCTAAACTATGAACATTACTGAGGGGTACTCAAAAAATGAAAAGTTTTATCAAGGGGTACATGAGAGAAAAAAGGTTGGGAACCACTGATCTAGTTGAAAGCATGGCGATCTTGTAATATGAAGTTGTGAGTTCGATCTCCAATGGCCAATTGTAGAGACATTTTATGTAGGGAGCTAGTATAATAAATCTGCCGTGGCCCAAATCTACTCAAGTCAGTCGTAGTGTGGAATTGGAGAGCGACAGAAGTTCCAAATCAAGTGTTATCCTCGCCATTTGACTAGGGTTAAAATTTTCAAGGGTTTTTATTTCGAGATAGATTTCCCAACTCGTCAACAATAGCTCATTGTGTAGCTCTAGTGCAACGTTAATTTAACTAACCTAATCAACGCATTCAGATGTTAATTTTAAACAAAACCGTTAAGGTTGCTCTCGAGTAGTTCTTAAAGAAAATCTGCACGAATGCACCATCAATACCTTTTGATAGATTGCATCAATTACAAATGTGGATGAAACTGTTTACTTACTTGTCATAGTCGAGAACTGTGTGAATCCTGTGGGCGATGGTGATGACTGTGTTGTCAGCGAAAGCCGTCCGAATTGTGTTCTGAATGAGATTATCTGTGTCCATGTCAACAGACGCGGTTGCTTCGTCCAGTACCAAGATCTTTGAATTCTTCAGAAGTGCTCTGGCTAGACACACCAGCTGTCTCTGCCCGGCACTAAACAATGGACAGTCAGATAAATCTCTTATATAAAATAACAAAATATCAATGTTATAAAATTATTTTTATTACACCATTTAAAGTAAGGGAGAAAGCCTCACCATTGCATTTTTGGTTGAAAATGTGCCTAAAGCGCCATCCGTTGGATTGTAAAGTGTAGATTATGAATGTACAGTCTTTATTTACATAAAACCCATGATTGCACTTCAAAGTAAGGTTGAATATTGGCTTTGCCATGTCTTTTTGTTCATTCATAAACATTAAATTGCGGTTTTCTCTAAATCGATATTCATGCAATGACGGTATTTTTTTCCTGTACTAAATAAAATCTCGAACATAATACTTTTTGTTTTAAATACAGAGTAATAAAGGTTAAAGTTTGGGTAAGTTTGTAATGACCCTTTGGTAAAAAGTTCAATTTTCATATGAACATAACGGTTTCTATACCTGTCATTTACGTACTGAGGACAAAGGGTTGTCGTCAAGAAATTGTCCTTGCTATTTAAAAAAACTTTCATTTTTATGAAAAATCGTGTATGTTCTTTTCATGAAATAATATGGATGTAAAATAACTACCTAACATATTTCCGTTAACTTTGAACCAGTGTCAGAGAAAAATTTAAAATTGTCTTTATATTGTCTTGATATTACACAATTCTAAGTAGAATAAATTTAACAACGTTTACAGTTCAGTTTAATAATCTTAAAGGCAATTTTTGTTGTTTATCTTAGCTAAGAATTGTAAATTAACAACTTGATTACTGGTTTATAAATTTGAAACATTGTGGATACCATATCATTTGGTACTAAATTTATGAAACAACAATGTGCAATCAAAGTTTTGTACCTTAAGTTCGATCCTCCTTCTTCAAGTTCATAATCGAGTCCTTCGTTTAAGCCCGATACAAAAGGCTTCAAGTAGGACTTCTCCAAACTTGCCCAAATTTGATCATCACTGTATGACTCGCTCGGATCCAAGTTTATCCTCATAGAGCCAGTAAACAAGACAGGATCCTATGGAATAATATTATGTTGATTCATTTCAAAATCTAATATGTATATTTTTGAATTTTAACTAATGGTAAAACTTTGAGAGAGAAAGATTTCAAGAAAGGTGTATGAATACCACAGAAACAAACTTGTTCTCTTTTAAGTTAAGGCCAGTATACAGGGAAGAGTTATCAGTTACTTACTGTATGAGACCTGATACATTATCCGGATAAATATGCCAAACATGTAAGTCCGATGCAATTTGTTATACAGAAGAAAAATAACATTCGTCTTTATAAGGCCATAGGAAAGTTTTTACTATGATTAGAATAATTTCCAATAACTGTCCGAGTGTCAAAATAGCGCCTGTGCGTGCGAGACCTAAAATCTAGTTGAGTTTGAAGTAGAAATTGATCTTCAATATGGTGTTCGGGGTTTGATTGTTGTTAGCGTTATTTGTTAGTTCGAAATGGCATTAGTTTGAAAAAGTTATTGTAATTGACGAATATATTTTTTGGTTACCTAAAGCTAATTGGTCAGTTGGTTTTTAAAGTCGGCGGTGAGAGCATAGGAAAACTGATTTTCAATTTAATACATTATACTATTGATGATTGAATTAAATGATTTGTTATGACTCCAATTAAAAAATGTGATGATAATTTGGATTTTGAAAGTAGATTGGGTCAGGAGAATTTTCGAGGAATGCGCACACTACGTTTGCGAATGCGCAGACAACACGTACGAATGCGCACACTGCGCACACTACGTTTTTTACGTTTTAAAGTAATCAATAATTCGAGTATTTATAGTCCGAAAAGTCCCTTTTAAAATTTGAATAGTGGAACCTTTCATTTGATTGTATAATTTCCTTCCAGTTGCATAAAAAGCAATGCAATTGATTTTACAAAAATAAAAGTAATGAGCAATTTTAATATTATGAAAATGATAAAGTTGGAAATATATATAAACATCAAAAAGATTTACAAAACTACTTAAATTCTAAACATTTAAAAAAAATCATCAAATAAATTTATTTTGCAATTATATAGAAACTCTTTAAAGTAGTTTACATTAGGAAAATAATAAGCAGTAAAGCAAACAATGCTGGCTGGGAGGTATATATGTTACCGTTAAAGTATGAAATCCGTTATTTCATAGAATACCTAGTTATTCCATGAAATAACTGATCGTGTCCGTTAAAGTGTAAAACTCTCAAACTAGTTAAACCATGAAATACAAATTTCATGGTTTAACTAGTTATTTCATAGAATAACGATCTGCAGCCCGTTAAAGTGTAAAATAATCTATATCATATATCAGTTCAGTGTCTGCGAACAAAAATTAATTAAAATCGAAGAAGTACCGGATGTAGAAATATCGCTCCGGTCGGTTGCTACAGCTCAAAGTTTAGGTACTGGTCAGGGATTTAAAAAATGTTCGTGTAAAACCCAGTGTATCAACAAAAAATGTTTTTGTTTTAGAAATAATGTTCTTTGTAATTCTAAGTGTCATTTTAGTAATCCTTGTTGTAACAAATGATTTTATGGTACGTTTCCATAAATACCATTTATACGCTGCATAAATTATATAAATTGCTTCTTTTTCATTTTAATTGTCTATCATTATTTTAATTTCATTTTAGATAAATTGTTTATTTTACACTTTAACTGTCTTTCATTAGTTAATTTATAGAATACCTAGTTATTTCATAGAATAACTAGTTAAAGTGTCAAATCATATTACACACTTTAACGGACACGATCAGTTATTTCATTGAATAACTAGGTATTCTATGAAATAACTGCATTATATACTTTAACGGTAACATATATAATATATTAAAGAAGTATTGGCAATTTACATTTGGATTGTGTAAAAACTGGTTTAAAACATTAAAGTTTATAGAATTATAAGACTAGAGGAGACAGAAAAGAAGTATTTTAATAGATACAAAAGATAATAACGCACCTGAGGTATGATTGTTAGATTTGCTCTTAAGTTATGAAGTCCAATTTTTGTAATGTCGATGTTGTCAATTAAAATGGTCCCGGAAACTGGTTCGATGATTCTGAATAAGGCAAGAGTAATCGAAGATTTTCCTGCGCCAGTACGTCCGATGATTCCCACCTGAAATAAATAGACATTTAGGTTAATTAAATATTTTATAAGAAATATCTCCAATAAAACTCACATCAAATATCTTTGACTCGTAAAAGAAATATGGATGTGATATTGTATTTGCCTTCATTTAAATGAACCTTAAGCTCAAGTGCGAGTTTTTATAAATACAAAATTTCCATTATTTCTTAAATAGAGAAACATAAATTATTGATTAAAAATATGAAAATTGAATTACAAAAATTAGTTTATTAAATCATAATTTTATGGTCTGATGAGTAATGCTCCGTAGAATTTTAACGGTTCATTTTGAGTGATTGTACAAAAAATGAAAAGCATATTTTCATGGTCCGCCCAGCATTATGGACTTTCAACGTTTTTTGTTTTGGACTATCACCATTCTTCCTGTTTCACAACCTGGTACAGTGACAGTACGGTTCTGTTGCTAACATAACGCTTTGAGATATCAATTTCAACAAAAAATGGGCACACATCATAATTAGATTTTCCCAAGAAATTCTTGATTGTAAATTACCTCACCGTTTTGCACTGTCAGGCAACAGCGTATACTTGTCTATTATTATAGTGTGAAAATGACTCAAACTTTTTATACGCGAAATGTTAAAAAACATTAAAGATAATCAGAACACCCATAAACAAATTCTATTTATTAGAATATTATTTTACATAAAGCTTACCTTTTCACTTGCATTGACGGTTAGGCGTATTTCTTTTAGTACCATATCTAGATCTTCCCTGTACCTTGTGCTATAACCATCGAATACTATGTTGCCGCTTTGCGGCCAGTTGTCTTCTAGTCCTTCGCAGGATAAGTCCCAAGGCGCCTAAAAAGATGATTAATAAGTTTAAAAATAAGAGTTTTTTGTTTTAATTCTTAAATGCGGAAGATTTTTAAGAAAATAATTAGGAAACACATCTATTTGTCTAACACTAATACAAATTGTAGCATTTTGATGGACATTTTCCATTTTTCTACCAATGGAAATATACGTAAACAGTTAGTGGAGATGTTTTCATAAAAAAGAACAACATATACTATTTTTTAAATCTTAAATTCGAAAGATTTTTAAGAAAAGAAATAGTAAATACACCCATTTATCTAATACTAATAAAAATGGTAGCATTATCATACAGCATGGACATTTTCCATTTTTCTACCAATGGAAATATACTTAAACAGTTAGGGGAAGTGTTTTCATACAAATAACATCAGATACCTCTGGTATTTTTTAAATCTTAAATTCAAAAGGTATTTAAGAAAAGAAATAGTAAATACACCCATTTATCTAATACTAATAAAAATGGTAGCATTATCATATAGCATGGACATTTTCCATTTGTCTACCAATGAAAATATACTTAAACAGTTAGGGGAAATGTTTTCATAAAAATAACATCAGATACCTTTGGTATTTTTTAAATCTTAAATTCGAAAGATTTTTAAGAAAAGAAATAGTAAATACACCCATTTATCTAATACTAATAAAAATGGTAGCATTATCATATAGCATGGACATTTTCCATTTTTCTACAAATGGAAATATACTTAAACAGTTAGGGGAAATGTTTTCATAAAAATAACATCAGATACCTCTGGTATTTTTTAAATCTTAAATTCGAAAGAATTTTAAGAAAAGAAATAGAAAATACACCCATTTATCTAATAAATATAAAAATGGTAGCATTATCATATAGCATGGACATTTTCCATTTGTCTACCAATGAAAATATACTTAAACAGTTAGGGGAAATGTTTTCATAAAAATAACATCAGATACCTCTGGTATTTTTTAAATCTTAAATTCGAAAGAATTTTAAGAAAAAAAATAGTAAATACACCCATTTATCTAATACTAATAAAAATGGTATCATTATCATATAGCACGGATATTTGCCATTTTTCTACCAATGGAAATAAATATTAGTAAACAGTTAGTGGAAATGTTTACATAAAAAGAACATCAGATACCTCTGGTTTAAGGTGACAATACTCTTCCACTCTTTCAATAGAAATAGATTTGTCTTCCAGTTCTGAACTCAATCTCACAAACCACTTCATAGCATCTGTCACCTTGAAAACAAAAGTTTTATCAATAAGTGTTGCATTTTGGAGAGTCAAATGGTATCAAGGATACTAGTTATTACTTACTGAAAGTGAATATGAAATGATCAGTCCCACAACTGCTGGGTTTAATGTGTCTCTGCCGTGAATGGCGAGCGATGTGGCAACTAGAATGATGAGACTTCCAAGAAGATCGAGGAAAAAATTGAACCACCTGAAATGGGAAAATGGTACTATCTAACTAAATATATAATTACACAAATAATGAAAATGGATATATACGATTTTGAGTTAGAGAAAAGAATAAGGGAGCAATCCGCCAAGGCGTCAAAATGAATCTCGCCAAATATGATTTCAGTTCAAATTGGCAATACTTTATACTATATTGTACATGCATGCTCAAATAGGGGCGTAATGTATTTTACAAGCTTGCGAAAATGCGAATCAAAATCGTAATTTTGATGGTTTTCCAATCAACATTTTGGGATAATTGCTAACATTTGGGATAACACGCTAATTTTACCATTCGCTATTTCGTAGTCACTTATTACTTCATATATTTAGTAAAAGTTTCGTATAAGTTATAAACCATTGCTGAAATGATGTCAGGAATTTTATTTTAATAATGTGCCTTCATTGGTTTAATATACAGCAAATAGCTCTACCCACTTGTTTACATGACATCGATATCGGTATTGGAAATGAAAAGCCTTAGGTCTTTCACGCCTAAGTTGTCGATGGAAATTGATTTGGACGAGTGCCCCTTATTATTAATTACTTTTACCCAATTTTTTTAACTATATAAATTTATATAAATTTCTTTCCATAAACACTTACCGATTGCAGACCCAGCTGTTGTAAAAACAAACGAAACAGTCATCTAGCTTTTTCTCAAAATTCTGAATAAATTCCTTTTGGACGCCATAAGCAAGGATGGAAGAGACGCCCTGTATGGACTCCATAAAGAGACTGTAAATAGGAGATCGGGCTGTAGATTCAAGCCGTTTAATTTGACGGAACGTGGTCAAATGTAGTTTCTGTAAAAATAATTAATTACAATTACTACAATGCAATGTATAAGTGTAAAATAATAGTAAAGAAACATCATTATCAAAAGTTATTGATTAGATTTTGGTAATTTTCATTTTCGTCAGGTACTCAATTTATTCATTACCACTGAATTTGTGTAATAATTGTTTCGAAAAATTGTAATTCGATTTCTGGTTAAGCCAACCAAACACTCACAGTTTGAGTCAAGGACAGTGAAAGTCTGGCAGGCACAGCCCCCGGACGCAGTTTTGAATACGACTCGAGTATCGAAAGTTCGACTCGGTATCGAATGGTTTTGAGAGTTCGATTCCTTGTTAAGCCAATCAAAGCCTCACAGTTTAGAGGCCAACCGTAGACTCACAGTTTGTGTCCAGGACAGAAAGTGTGGCAGTACATCCACGTACTCAGTTTTGGATGGTTTTAGGAGTTCGACTCGGTATCGAATGGTTTTGAGAGTTCGATTCCTTGTTAAGCTAACCAAAGACTCACAGTTTAGAGGCCAACCATAGGCTCACAGTTTGTGTCCAGGACAGTGAAAGTGTGGCAGGTACATCCCCGGACGCAGTTTTGGATGGTCTTAGGAGTTCGACTCAGTATCGAATGGTTTTGAGAGTTCGATTCCTTGTTAAGCTAACCAAAGACTCACAGTTTAGAGGCCAACCATAGGCTCACAGTTTGTGTCCAGGACAGTGAAAGTGTGGCAGGTACATCCCCGGACGCTGTTTTGGATGGTCTTAGGAGTTCGACTCGGTATCGCATGGTTTTGAGAGTTCGATTCCTTGTTAAGCTAACCAAAGACTCACAGTTTAGAGGCCAACCATAGGCTCACAGTTTGTCCAGGACGCATATTACCTACCTATACACGAGTAGACGCATTGGAAAATTTCGAGCCTTCTGATTCGTCGGTTTCACTACGTAGCTGTGACGTCACATTATTTTCTCATCCATAATATTTTTATTTGCATTGTTGATGGAAAACTCCTTTATTTACTTTTATTTGTTTGTTTTTACCTGACGTTTTTCGTCCGAATGTCCGTATTTTAGGAAGATAAACTTCCATCCTCATTTTCAAATGAGATAGAAACGAATTCGCCAAATTTAATTGTTCTGCGTAGCAATGTTAAAAATTTAGAAGAGTGCAATAAATGTGGCGCCATCTGTTAACGTAATGCATAACAATACACATAACGATACAATTGAAAATTTTGAAATTCTATTCCTTACTTTAATTTTATACGTAAGAAATTAATCTATATTATTTGTATCTATTTTTATTTATTCTTGGACGACAAATAAAAATTCCTTTTTAATTGGTTAAATGAATTGATTTCATGATAATAAATCTGTTTGTTTATTGATTGCTAAATAATTAATAAATAAACACAATTGCAATCGAAATGTAAAAGTGAATTCTTAAATTTTTTTCAATAAATAAGGAAATTTCTTCTTCTTTTTTTTTTTTTTTATTTTCTCAAATAATTTGTGTAGTATAAATATGCTATATTATTTCTTTAATTTGTACACTGTATATTGTAGTTTTTGTTTTTGGTTACATACATTTTTTATTTCTCTATCTCATTTATAGGAAGGCATTTATTTGTCACCATAGTGCATTTCATACTTAATTCTACTTAAATAATGCAATTCTACTTAAATAAACCCATTACCAAAAATGTTCCATATTTTATAAAGCTACATTTCCCCCCATTTTATATTCACCTTATTGTGTAAAATTACAAAATGTAAAAAATAGAAGTTTTTGACCAACAATTGAAATGTAAGTATAATGGATGAGAAAATAGTGTGACGTCACAGCTACGTAGTGAAACCGACGAATCAGAAGGCTCGAAATTTTCCAATGCGTCTACTCGTGTATAGGTAGTTAATATGCGTCCAGGACAGTGAAAGTGTGGCAGGTACATCCCCGGACACAGTTTTGGATGGTCTTAGGAGTTCGACTCAGTATCGAATGGTTTTGAGAGGTCGATTCCTTGTTAAGCTAACTAAAGACTCACAGTTTAGAGGCCAACCATAGACTCACAGTTTGAGTCCATGTAAGTAAAAGTCTGGTAGGTACAGCCCCCGGCACATTTTTGGATGGTCTTAGGAGTTCGACTCAGTATCCAGTGGTCTTGAGAGGTCGATTGCTAGTTAAGCCAACCAAAGACTCACAGTTTAGAGGCCAACCATAGGCTCACAGTTTATGTCCAGGACAGTGAAAGTGTGGCAGGTACATCCCCGGACGCAGTTTTGGATGGTCTTAGGAGTTCGGCTCAGTATTGAGTGCTTTTGAGAATTCGATTCCTTGTTAAGCCAACCAAATACTCACAGTTTGAGTCTGAAATGAAAATAAATATGTCCGAAATGAAATTCAATCTACGCTTAAAATTGGCTTGTCTAGTTGTATACTGTGTCTTAAATATATTTAGGAAATTTTGGGGATTTCCTGGAATATATACATTTTTAAATGCGAAATATTGTCTTTAAAGAGCTATTAAATATGGATTGGAATGACACAAGTAAAGATATGCATAAACGTTTGGAAATTCACGAACTTTCCGAATGCTAAGTATTGGTAAAGGAGTACTTCAAGTGCATGATTTAGTGGTCTGAAGCACATACATACCTCGCAGTATCAGCAACTTCTTCTGAAAACGAGGATAAGGAGCTCTTCAATACGATAATCTTAAATGTCAATATTCAGGGTGCGTTCCATAAGTAATGCGACTAAATTCATAAAAAATCATTTATTCGACATATTTGTACAATTAGTTAAAAATCCTCAAAATAGCACCCTCCTGTGTCGATACATTTATGGAGGCGGTGTTTCCAGGCCTGGAAGGCATCCAGGAAGGCCTTCTCCGTGAGGTCCTTTAGAGCCGATGTAACATGAGCCTGGATGTTTTCAATCGTGTCCCAATGTTTCCCTTTCAGGGCTCCTTTTAAGCGAGGAAACAAAAAAAAAAGTCTGGGGGAGCCCGGTCAGGACTGTAGGGACGCTGGGAAATCAGTGAGGTATGGGTCCTGGCTAGAAAGGAGGGTCGCTCGCTGCTGAAGTGACATCAAGGACGCATGGAAACTTCATCGCACGATAACGCGCCAAGCCACAGCTCCTTCGTTGTCAACGATTTCCTGGCCAGAAAGCATACCCTACTGGTTCGTCAGCCTCCTACAAGCCTGACCTGGTCCCCCCAGACTTTGCTTTTGTTTTCCCGCTTAAATGGAACCCTGAAAGGGAAACATTGGCACACAATTGAAAACATCCGGCTCATGTTACATCGGCTCTAAAGGACCTTCCGGAGAAGGATTTCCAGGATGCTTTCCAGGCCTAGAAAAACCTCCTCCATAAATGTATCGACGCAGGAGGGTACTATTTTGAAGATGTTTAACTAATTGTACGAATATGTCCAATATATGATTTTTTATGAATTTGGTCTCATTACTTATGGAACGCACCCTGTATATTTCTCACGGTCAATTTTGTTGAAAATAGAGATCTTGCATAGAAAAGTCTAGATTTCAATCCAAAGAATATAAAATTCAAGTGAGTTAAAATATATCTTTAGGTGATTTATAAATGTGTTTCATTATTCAGAGTTATAAATATTTCCTAATAATTCCTGTAAATTTGGTACATAACAGAAAATGAACCTGGGATCATATATTTTCAGTCTGTCCAATTCACGATGTATTCAGACGAAAATACTTATAATTAATTGAATCCAGTAACATTTCAACCATCTTAAAATTTTACAAACAAGAATATTTTTGTTTTTATAATTACGCAATCTCGCAATTAGAATTCTTTTTTTAAAAAAGAATTAATTAATTAACTTAAAATTTTAAAAATATATTATTTTGTATTTTGTGTTGTTTATCTAATTTTGTATCCGTTATATACAAAAATAGCCGTGATATACAAAAATTTTAAAATTATGAACAAAACTCAATTACCCGAAATCAACGAAAATGGCAAATTAAAAGATGGCAAACAACGAAATTTTTTACGAAAAATAAAAAAAAAAAAATTCGTCGAAAATCTAATTAATTTATTTTGATCGGAGCGCACGCTGTAAAAAAGATACTTAAAAATGAGTACTGAACCTACTCGCTTTTATTTGAGTACAATTGCATTGTAAGTGAGCGATGGCGTACTCAAATTTAAGTAAACGTACTACCCCAGAAATGAGCATTGTGATTTTTTTCTAATTTCAGCTTCCGTTCAAGCCATCTTAACAAAGCGACCTGACACACTTGTTCAGAAGATTGTTGTCCACATTATTTGATGTCCATCGTTTAAATGAAAACTGAGTTATAACAACTCAATTATCTTACTTTGCATTCCTTAGGTACACATTTTTAAGATTTCTTCTATTTATAACTTTAAGTCGGACTGGTAGTTTAACGCATAAGGGCACTGGACTACTTTTCCTGAGGATATGGTTTCAATTCCCGGTAAGTCTTGGTTGTAATTGTTCGTATTTATTGAAAGTGATTTGTGAAGGCAGTCTATGTAGGCAAACATTTGTTCCTTTTTTATTCATTGCACGCATTTTTGAGTACATTTTTATTTTAAAATTGAAACTTATGGTTTGGTTTGGTTAATTAACGTCGCACTAGAGCTGCACAGTGGGTTATTGGCGACGGTTCGGAGTCTATCTCGAAGAGGAAAGACCCCCGTGAACACATTCATACATGTACCTCGTTATTTTAGAACCATGGTCAGATGACGATTGTAACATATGTATTCGGAGCCAATATAATCATCAAATGTACTCAAAAATCAGTACATTTTACTTATTTTTTAGTACCTATTTTTAACAGTACATTAAAGACAAACTTAATACATTTAAAAAATGCTTATAATTTAAGAAAAGTTGCCTTAAAGATCGTCTTACCTGTATAAGGTAATATACAACCGCAAGAGGTATAAGTGAAGCAAAAAATAAAGGCGTATTTATTCCTATGATGATGAAGGAAACAATTGTATTGAACAAGCAGTGAAGCCATCCGTCTATTCGGTAGAATATCATGATATCTAATGTATCCAAATCTGTAGTAAATCTGTAGAGCATGACATAAAAATGTGAGTATAATTAGAGCATGACATAAAAATGAAGTATAATTAGAGCATGACATAAAAATGAAGTATAATTAGAGCATGACATAAAAATGAAGTACAATATAATTAGAGCATGACATAAAAATGAAGTATAATTAGAGCATGACATAAAAATGAAGTATAATTAGAGCATGACATAAAAATGAAGTATAATTAGAGCATCAGATAAAAATGAAGTATAATTAGAATATGACATAAAAATGAAGTATAATTAGAGCATGACATAAAAATGAAGTATAATTAGAGCATGACATAAAAATGAAGTATAATTAGAGCATGATATAAAAATGAAGTATAATTAGAGCATGACATAAAAATGAAGTACAATTAGAATTAACTTAGACTCTAAGTACACTGTGGTAAATGGTATTTAAAAATGAGTACCTGAACTAACTCGTTTTTATTTGAGTGCAATTGCATCGTAAATGAACGCTGACGTACTCAAATTTGAGCAATCATACTTTCTAACAAATGAAAAGTGTGATTTGATATTGCTAATTTCAGCTTCTGTTCAAGCCATCTGAACAAAGCGACCCGACAAACTTAAAATAGTTGTTCAGAAGATGATTTTCCACATTATTTGATGTCGATTGCTTAAATGGAAACTGAGTTATTACAATTTAATTATTTTGCTTCCCACTCTTTAAGTACACCTTTTCAGTATTTCTTCTGTTTATAACTTCTTCACGTCGCCCTGGTAGTACAACGGATAAGGCATCGCACCTGAGGATATGAGTTCTGTTCCCGGTAAGTCTTGGTTGTAATTGTCGATATTTATTGAAAGTGATTTATGAAGGCAGGTTATGTAGGCAAGCTACTGCTCCTTTTTACATATTGTACTCATTTTTGAGTACATGTCTTTTTCAAAAATGAAACTTATGTATTGTGAGCTATGTTAAGCATCGAATGCAATAAAAAATGAGTACATTTTATTCATTTTTGAGTACGTATTTTTAACAGTGCAGTTGTATTCAACAAATAAAAACAAATATATATCACTCAAAAAAATTATACATAAAATAACTTACAACTATGAAAATGAAATAATTTTTAGTTATTTTGATGAAGTAAACGTACCTGTTTATGATGCGACCTGTTGGAGTACTATCAAAGAATGACATCGGTGACTTTAGGACACTAGTCAACATGTCTTTGTGATACAATTCGGAAGCTTTAGTCGCTCCATACACTAGTAAGAAACTTCCCAATGCGATGCAGCAAACTGAAAATATATAGATATGTGTATGAGTACTTTAGTTTTTATTTACAAATGATAAGTTCTGAATTCATTGAAATAATGGGATTAAAAAGAGTACAGTAAATTTAAAAATGGTTGAAACGATTACGAATTATTCTTTAGAAATGCATGAGTTATCTTACACCAATAATTTATAATATATTGTACACGTTGATAACACTAAAAAAGGTGTTTTACTGCTTTTGATAACAAAAGAACTCGAAAGAACTGCTTTGGAAAGAAACTGTAAAGTGTTGGCCGATTTCTTCACAATGGCGCTGTTTATCGGATTAGTAAGATATAATTTTTTTTCTAATTAAGGGGAGATTTTTGAAAATATCACGTAGAAAGTGACACAAGTATTGATATTAATTTTATCATCTATAGAATAATTTCACCAATTTGTTGATCTTTTTACATTATGACCATATTTTAGTTCATTTGGCGACATTTGTATTCGGCAATATTTAAAATTTATTTGGCAACATTTATAATTTATTTGGCGACCGTTTTATTAATTTAGTGATCTTTTTTTATCAGTAAGCTGGAAAAATGATGCATTCTAATTGGTTGATGAGGAAATATCGCCAATATACCGCCAAAATGTCCCTGAATACACAAAAATGTCGCCAAAATAATAAAAAATGTTGCGAAATAATTACAAATATCATCAAACGAACACTAACGAAATATGTCAAAATATCACCAAAATAGTGAAAGTATTCTCAAGATGATAAAATTAATATCACTTTGCATACTTGACCTTTAAAACCAGAGGAAGGACACTGTCTACATGAGATTTTGAAAAAACACCCCATCCCTACCCATAATTAGCAGAAATAATTTATTTTTCTAAAACCGCCAAATGGCGTCACAATGAAGAAATTTGGCAAAACTCTGCGTAAAACTATATACGTATACATAGAGAATATCTGTGGGTTTGTTTTTTAGGAAAATCTACAGTTTCGTTCTGAGGCAGTTTAGTTAGCTAGTTTATTAAAACAAAATAAGCTTTCATAAGAGAGCTATAAATTAACTGTGAAGCGTTTATTCTAAGGAATAAATTTTAAAATACACTTCTTTATTAAAGTTTTCTACATTATCTACACCATATAATATTATATTGAAAATACCCAGACCTTGCGCAACGCCAAATGTTCCATATATCGAGAGCCTGTTAACCGTTTCCGAAGTGCTGTGTGTTCCATTCACAGTTGCATCCGCACTCCACTTACTCAACCAGATATTTGCACCGGCCTGAAATATGTAAATGATGGTTTATATAGGACCATCAGAGAAAATAATTACAATGAGTGTACAGTATATAAAATATATATTAAGCCTTTTTTATTTAACTAGGGAAAAGGCCTACTTATTTTAATACGATAGGAGGGAGCGATTTTTTTATGAGTAAATTAAAAAGAAAATGTTGTATATGCTTGGAAATTTCTCTCTCTATAAATAAAGAAGAGTGTATGTTTGCATGTTTGTTTGTATTTTAAACAAATCTACAATTTTATTCAAATTTAGCATACTTGACCTTCAAAGCAAGGTGAAGGTCACTGTCTACATGAAATGTCAAACAAACACCCCCATCCGCCTTTATTACCCCTTAACTCGCTTAACAGCTTTGATGTCTTACTAACACCTATTTATAATAATGCAATACTCTAACAAAGCAATACTGCAACATTGTACAATGTAACATATTTTAAATAGTTGGCTATGAGGATGAATTCGCTGATTGATTGGTTGATGAGCAAATACCGCCAACATTTCGCTAAAATTTTGCCAAATGAATAAAAATGTCGCCAAATGGATTACACATATTGCTAATTCAATAAAAATTTACCCAAATGAAGAAAATAATTCGCCATGTGAATAAATATATTGCCAAGTGAACTAAAACATGGTCATATATGCAAACATATCATTCAGTTTTTTCTCGGGCACGCCCGGCATTTCAAGATCAAAAAATAAACAATAGAATGAGAATAATCAGAAGGCTTCTCAATCCCTATAAAAATATGCGAAAAATTAAAATGTTTGAAATAAAAAACTATATAGCGAAAAATAGATGTATATTGTTAAGCTTACCTCAAAACTAATAAATGAAGCATACCAAAATGCAGCAGATAGAAATAGAACTATTCCAATTTGCTTCACGTAATTAAAATAAATAAACCTGGAAACCTAGAAAGATAGCAAATAGATGTGATCAATAAACATTACAGATTATCAATAACGTTTCATACAGTTCAATTATGCAGAAAATCAATATTTCGGATAAAATTATCTTAAAAAACAAAACAAACCAACTTTAAGAAAAATGCGTTAATTTTTTTTTTTTAATTTTACGAATTATTTATTGAATTATTTAATAATTATTTTGTTCTTTTTAGAAAATGTTGAAATCGGCGGCAAAATTTATGTATGATTTTTGTAAATTGGCACCTACTTAAAAAAGTTGTAATAAGTATAAAATTGATATTATCATTGATCAATTTTTAAAACTCGGTCGTAAAATTAAAAAAAAAAAAAATTAAAAAAAATAATTTATAAGGTTTTTGTCGGTTTTATTTTAAAGTTTTGTTTGGCGTGCTGTTTATTCGGTTAAAATTGAAAATAATGTTGTATAGTTTGATTTTATCTCGTTAGGCAAGACTATTCATTCATGTCAATTAAGACATTGTAATATTTTATTGTTCATAAATTTATTATCTAACGAAACGTACATCTATGTACACGCACTCAGAAATTAACCACATAGCAAATATCAATTAAATCGTTCTGTAAGAGTCTAAAGACATTCAAATTTTAGAACGGAAAACTACCGTAAATACAGGTTACTTTGTCCTACCCAGGTTTGGTTTGGTTTGGTTTGGTTTGGTTTTGTTAATTAACGTCGCACTAGAGCTGCACAGTGGGCTATTGACGACGGTTCGGGGTCAATCTCGAAGGAAAGACCCGGGAACACATACACATTCACACACACATTCATACCTGCACCTCGTTATTTTAGAACCGTGGTCAGATGACGAGGAAACACCTGAACTGGCACCCAACGCCTTCAGTAGACGTCGGGACCTTGGACCCCGATCAGATGTATCGTGCACCAGTCCCGTATACACGCCAGTATAATTTGTTGGATATTCTGGACGACTTTCTAGTATTTTTGTAGCGAAGATGGCAACCCTCCGATCGCAAGATCACTACTTTTTTACTTTTCTATGTTAAGTCCATTTCACGGATTCGAACCACCAATCCTCTGATTAGTAGCTGAACGCCTTACCAACCAACTGGGGCTCTGTCCCACCCAGGAGCGAATATTATAACTCTATTAAAGGTGGGTTTTCCTAACTAGTACTACGGCATGACATGAAACCTGACAAAAACCATGCAAACCTGATGCAATCAGCATATAGCACATATGGTTCAGTCATTTTTCCGTCCGGGACAAAGTAATCTATATTTAGGATTATGATCGATCATATTGAAAAATAAAAAAGTCTAGAAAAATGCATTGATAAAAAATATACATAAACTGTAATTTTTTATACAATTCACATTTCTATAAACAGTATAATGGCACTAAAGGATGCGATTTTGAACAAATATATTTTTATAAGTATTCTACATTGAGATAATAAAGCTTTTTTAACAGCGCATGACATTTTGGTTAAGAATTTGGTACGGATGTAGTATAGGACATTTGGCGCGCGAGGGTTTTTTTTGGCGTGTTTTAAACGGGCGATAAATTTATAGTATGGCAACCCAACCTGACATTGTTGGTATTTTCCGATTCGTGTGGAGACTTTCAATCTGGTAACCCTATTCCACGTTTAACGGCAATTTTTCGTCGCCAAAAAAAAAAAACCGCGCCAAATGTCCTATACTACATCTGTTCCAAGTATTTCGGTAGTATGAGAAATAAACTCTTTTTTTTTTATTTGATATTTTTTATAGAAATTAAGTTTGGGAAATATTATATCTTTGAATACGTACCCCTCCCACTTCCATTTTTTCGTCATCTGTGAGCCTGTGAGTCGGTCCTTTTCCATCCACACTGAACTCTTCTTCCGCAAACTGGATCACACCCCCGTCCTCTTCGTGGGATCTTTTGGACAATGCGGAGTTGGTGGATATCAACCGTGACAGAGCCCTTTGTTGAAAACAATCAATAATAAAAACACAGTTTTAAAGTAAAATTTTAATTACGAATTATTTTATTTTTACATTGCAAGATGGCGGGATTTTTATTTTTAGAATAGTTAGTTTTCACTTGATTTGAAGCTCTTCATGTCGATGGACGTCACGAGTTAAATAATAACCGGAGGGATTATTTTTTATTGGGGAGTAATGTGCTTTAGCGTTGCACGCGGACGAATACTGTTCGGAAGAGAAGGTAGAGAAAACATTCTATATTGGATTTTGCACCGTTATAGTTAAGTTGCAGCGGTCTTGAATATTTGATTAATTAATTAATGTATATTGTTCTTTTTCTAGTAACTAAGAATACAAGTATAACTTAAATGTGTAATATTTAATGTACACTGTAAAAAAAATACTTAAAAAGAGTACCTTTGTTAGTAGAAAATAGTACTTAAAACGAGTATGTAGAAAACGTACTTAAAATACGTGCAATTACGTCGTAAATGAGCGATGACTTACTAAAATTTAAGTAATCGTACTTTCTCGATTGCTTAAATGGGAACTTAGTTATTACAAGAATCGTTCCACAGGGTACCGTAAACTAGGAGGTAAACAAAAATCCATGCAGGACAGAAACTATTTTCCCCTGCATGTGCGTTATGTAATATATGGGCGATCCCTCAAGACAATATGTGTTTAATAGCCCAGTTGCAAAAGAAGCTTCATCCAAAAATTCGAAAAAATTATATTTGATTATGATTAAGCTACTTTACCGATTAGTTAATATTAGGTTATATTAGTTAATATTAGGTTATATTAGTTAATATTAGGTTATATTAGTTAATATTAGGTTATATTAGTTAATATTAGGTTATATTAGTTAATATTAGGTTATATTAGTTAATATTAGGTTATATTAGTTAATATTAGGTTATATTAGTTAATATTAGGTTATATTAGTTGATATTAGGCTTTAATTTTTATCTTACAATGAAGGAAAAAACGGTAATTTAGTTATAAAAACTTTTAAAAAAAATCTGCAGCATTGTAATTAGTAATATCATCTGATGTAGTTTTGAGAGATGTTATTAAAATAGTTAAAAGTCCATTTTAACTGCTTTTGCATGTGGGCTATTCAGTTATGAAATATCTATCTACATTTGTTGGCGACAAACCTGTGGAACTTTGGCGGGGGCTCCTCTACCATTTTGGCACTCGAATGTTCTTCGACAAAATTCGAAAACGATCCTTTGTGGTTCAAGAGATCCCCGTACGATCCGATTTCGTCGATCTGTCCGTCCTTCATGCTCACGATGAGATCCACGTTGTGCAGTACGGACACGTCGTGCGTCACGAGAATTCTGGTCTGTTGAAATAAATCCATTAAACATATGACCTATTAATGATTGGTAATTATTGCATTAAAAAAATAGATATGCTGTGTCTATTGAAATGGCCGCAGGGTTTGATGCATGTAACGTCAAACTCAACTGTGCGTTCGGATGCACAGTTATTGAGTACAATATTTACAAAGTTTGCGTATATATTTTTTTAATATAAATTAGGTTAAGGAATTGAATTCATTAAAATTAATAGAATTGCGTTCATTTTGTTTTGAAAACGTGTTTTTCTTGAAAGTGTTTTTTATAAAAATACCGTGTGAAGCATCGGTGTTTCAGCTAGTAGAAAAGAAATAGCTTATTTTTCCTTATTTAGGCAAATAGGGCAAATCTGCCAAACTTAATTTTTCTAAGTATACATAAGTAGGATAATCTGCGATGAGTAAATTTTATTTTAACCCCATGATATTTCACTAAAAGTTGTTCGCGGATATTTTAGTTTTAAAGAACCACTTTGTCAAATTTTATCTTTAAGGGTACACTGGAAGTAAAAGAATGATTGATAAGTGAATATTTATTCTAACCCCGTGCGCAGAACTGGTATTCAGCTAGATGTTTGCGAATAGTTTTTTTTTCTATTTAAGCCATAAGGAACTATTTTTCCAAATGTCATCTTTCTGAGTATATTGAAAGATAATTTGCGTAAAAGTTTTCGTTTCATTTTTGTAACCATTTTGCGTTTAATTTTCCATTTTGCTTTTAATTTTTGTAACCAGTTTCATATTTTGTAACTATTTTTCGTTTCATTTTTTGTAACCATTTTCCTTTTCATTTTTTGTAACCATTTTGAGTTTCATTTTTTTTTATTCATTTCCGATTCATTTTTTGTAACCATTTTCCGTTTCATGTTCTGTAACCATTTTACGTTTCATTTTTCCGCTCACATGCCACCTCTTATCAGAACCTGATTTTAAAGACGTTGCACGTCAAATTTTAATGGAAATAAAATATAGTGGTTTAACATAAAAAAAATAATTAAAAAAAAAACGTTTAATTTAAATTAATATTTAAATTTTAAAAAATAAATTCTAATATAATTTTTAAATATAAGAATATATTTTTTATGTATGTAGTTTTCGCCCATACTCAGATAACTCTTACCTTGTTTCTTAGCAGACCCGTTTTACCTATGACGTCATTGAACAGAGATTTTCGGACGTGAACATCCACAGCACTGAGGGGATCGTCCAAGAGGTATATTTCCTTGTCTTGATAAACGGATTGTGCGAGGTTTACTCGAAGTTTCTGGCCGCCACTCAGGTTAACACCCTGTTGAATGAATTAAGTTAATTAATTGCAGTGGATTCCTTTTTCTTGTAAGTAAGAAATAATGAAAAAAACCATTAAATGTGTGACATTTAATGTATTTTTAAAGCAAGAAATTCGTTTTTAAACCTACGCAAACCTATGAAAATGGACTATTGTTTTTACCTTCGCTCAAAAAGGAGTAAAGTGGCTGGAAACGCTTAGTCTTAGCTCCAGTGCTTATACACTAAAACCTGTTTTTGTGCGGTGGATAGGGACCGCACAAAAAAAAACGCATAAAAAAATTAGCACAAAACTTTACGAGTGGCTATAAAAAAATGTTTTCGCAACACAAGTACATTTTTTTTATGCGGTGGATAGGGACTGCATAAAAAAAGTATCACATAGAAAATAACTCAAAACCTTACGAAATAACTAGGAATTGCTTTTTTAAACGAAATCAAGACACGAGGCTTGACAGCTACTTAGAATCTCGCCAAACCTTTTGGAATCTGATTTAGAAAATACACATGCGAACGTTTTAAATATTTTATTTACATGTGTACTTATTTTAAAAATACAAAACTTTTCAAATTGTATAACCATTATCCTTCGTAGTCTGACAATACGCGAACTTGGTTCAAAATCGCCTTCGTCACTTGAAGATACTACCTCGCACTCGTTTAGAGTTGACTTTTTTTTCAGTTACCATGACGCCAGTGATATGGTTTTTGCGACGACTGTTGTGTCACTAGACGCTTGTATAAGTCTCTGTAGCCAGATAATCAATTATGTTCCAATTTGATTGAAATTTCCATATACCGCACAAAAAAAATCGCACAAAAAAAGTAGCATAAAAAAAATCGCACAAAAAAAGTCGCACAAAAAAAAAATCGCACAAAAAAAGACCGCACAAAAACAGGTTTGACTGTATTTATATTATTCTAGCTCAGTGAGTCAGCTTTACCTTTTCCCCAATTTCTGTCTCGTCTCCTGCCGGTAGAATATCTAAATCTGGTTTCAAGCAGCACAATTCCACAATCTTGTTGTACTTGTCTTCGTTCATGTGTCGTTCCAATAGAATGTTGTGCTTCAGCGTTCTGTTCAATACCCAAGGCTGTTGAGGAACGTAAGCTATGCTTCCCTGAAAAAAATTCAAATAACTTTAGAATTCCAAATTAGGGAAATGAAACTGGAATAAGTGGTAACTTGTGGTGAACGAGCTATAAGAGTTGGTGAATTCAGTCATTGTAAACAATCTCATCATGAATATTTAATAGCGTTAAAGTGTTTCTTGATTACTTTTAAACTTCCTAAAGATAATAAGAACGAATTATTCGTAGAACAGAAATCATATTCGGATGGATATAAATTGTGTTTAATACAGTTTTAGAAAATTCTGTTCAGTTTATGGATATGTTTCAATAGAGTGTTATGCTTATTTATGTAAAATTATGTTCAGTTAGAATAAGTATAAGAATTATTTATAATATTTCAGAAAATTCCGTTGAGTTTATGGATATGTTTCAATAGTGTTATGCTTATTTAGGTTAAATTATGTCAGTTCCAATAAGTATAAGATTTACTTTTAATATTTAAGAAAATTCTGTTCAGTTTATGGGTATGTTTCAATAGTGTTATGCTTATTTAAGTAAAATGATGTTCAGTTCGAATAAGTATAAGAATTATTTATAATATTTCAGTAAATTCCGTTCAGTTTATGGATATTCCAATAGAGTGTTATGCTTATTGAATTAAGTTCAGTTCAGATAAGAAGTATAAGAATTACTTATAAGATTTCAGAAAATACTGTTGATTTTTAAAATTTATAAAGCAAAAATGACAACACATTATAGCACTAAAATTTCTATACTTGAGGATTCTAACGGCGAATTTTAATTTGCAAGTTGCAGTTTGTGTACAGATCAGCTAAGAGAACTTCACTTTAACCTTAACAATTATTGCTGGATTCTGCGAATTTTGGTTATGATAGGGCAACAAGTGCCAATTGAACAAAAAAAAAAATAACCGTCATTAAGTAATTTGTTTCTATCATATGAGTCGTAAGACATTTATTAAGAAATTGTTTTTAAATATAACTACTCTACAACAGCACATGAAAAGAGAAGAATTTAAATATGATAAGTAACATACTGATACTACAAGTAAAATTTTAACTGACCTTGATGTCTATTGATCCGCTCTTTTTGGAAATTTCCCCTAGTATAGCAGATATCAAGGAGGATTTTCCTGATCCTACTGGACCTATGATTGCAATCAACTTGCCTTTGGGGACATGGAGGTTGATATTTGTGAGAGCGCATGCGCTGCCTGTAGACCAAGAGAAGGAAGCATCCTTCACTGTTAAAACTTCACCTGAGAAGAAAAGTTATGAATGCTCAAAATGCTTTCTTTTATCAAATTTTAAAATCAATTCGATAGAAACGTTTTAAATGGTTAATTCTAAGGCTAAATTTATATTTATAAATTTGGTCACTTGCAAAAATTATATTCCTATACTAATGAGTCTTAGTGAAAAACGATGATTATCCATCTGGTGTGCAGAAGTAAAAATAATGTTTTATGTCTTATAAATTGATATATACAGTATTTTGACTTTTTAAGGTTTCTGTGAATGTATTGTCATCGTTCTTTTTGTTTCACAATTGGTGCAACAAAAATACAGTTCTGTAGCTAACATAGGCATTGAGAATTCGATAACTACAAAAAGTGGACCCTTATCATTTTACCCTGGATCTTTCATTAGTTTTTCAAATGGAATAATATACTCATAATATTCTCAGGTACAACATCTTATTTTCAATTTAAAAAAAATTACTATGATTTTTTAAAAAAGTTATATACATTTCAGAGTGCATATTGCTGATAAAATGTTTGCATTTATTTATTTATCTAAAATATAAGTATTTAAACATAACAGTTATTATAAGTACAATATTTGATATAAATTTGTTAAATAGTATTGGAAACACTTACATCTTTTTGAATTTTGATGTTCCAAAATATAACATATTAAGCAATGATATGCACATTCAGTGTAATTGTATGTAATTATGTAATTGTATATGTCAAATGTATAAAAGTAAATTCGTTAAAGTCAGATTTAAATAAATTTGAAACAGTTGTAATATAAGACATTTGGCGCGTTTTTTTTTTTGGCGACAAAAAATTGCCGTTAAACATAGTTCCGACGCTGCGCGATGACGTCATAGGTTTGCCAGATTGAAAGCCGCCACAAGCATAGGAAAATACCAACAATGTCAGGTGGGGTTGCCATACTATAAATTTATCGCCCCTATAAACCACGCCAAAAAAAACCTCGCGCGCCAAATGTCCTATACTACACCTGAACCATAAATTTAATTTAAGTTTACACAAATAACACAAATTATTTTTTATACCTTTATCTGGGTTATTGCCAATCATACTTTCGTCCTTGTTCTCTGCAGTGAAAAACTTTCGCAAACGGCCCAAGGATACATTACACTGAAGAAAAATAAATACAATTAGACTAACGTAATGAGTTGGAATTTGTTATTTGAATAAAATATTCAATGGACTACCTGAATCAGTTCTGACACGGAATCGGGCAACTCAAAGAGTGCGTATCTCAATTGATCCATGAGCGTTAAAGACACAAAAGCTCGGGTAGGATCCAAGACATTTCTTTTGTCGACCAACAAGTAAGTGGCAAAACTTACAAGAGAAACCTAGAATACATATGTTAAAAAACATTCGTAAATTAATAAAATATGATCTTTTATATTCGTAATTTTTGTTAAAACAGTACTATATACATTGTACAAGGATTGTAAAGTTCGTGAAATTAGCTACTTTGTATATTAGACGGACTTTGAATACCAGACTTCAATGAAGTGTAATTTTTTCCCTTTTATTTTTTATATATAATTTAATAATATACTAGGAGGATCCGCCAATAAAATAACGTCTAATATACTAATCATATTGAAATCCAATTAAATGCACCTTATTTCGCAAACATTTCCTAATAAACTGGCGTAACTTCATAATTTTAAGACATTTACTTTTTGAGATGCGAGCGGAACAATGAGACAAAAAGTCGCAAATTAAAATTTGCTCGAAATATTCGAATTTTTTTATTTCTTCGCTATTTTATATACCTATCTTAATTGACCATATCTAATTTAATTGTAAAGATATAAATATAATCTTTATGACATCGGAAAGATGAAGTTTTAACGAACATTAATAAAAAATTTTGAATAAGAAAATATGTAATGTTAAATTACTTATAGCAGTTTAGAAATCACGTCGTAAAAATGAGGGTGAAAAACTTCAAATAAGTGGAGCGTGTTTAAATGTTTAAAAAAAATTATAAATCCAAAACTAATTCGAATTTAAAAAAATGCTTACTTGGATTTCCAGTTCAAACCTATTCCTACACTCCCTAAAAAAATGGATCTCTCCTCTTAATAGTGTGTCAGAAACTCGACGGACAAAATTACTTGTAAGCGAAATTTTATCAACGACGACTTTAATATTAAATAACTTATAAACTAATAACAGTATTGAAACAAAAATATATTCATCTTATTTATCAAACTTTTCTTAAAAAATGCACTTAATTTCGTAATTTTAGAACTTTTACATTTTGAGATACGATCTGAATAACATTGAAAGAACTGAAAATTCCCCCTAGGGCTTACCTTTTATTTAAATAGAGAGATTATTTATCTATACTAGTATATTAAAGGTTTCACAATATTATATAAAAAAAATGCAAGAACTTACCATGAAGGGAGCTAAGAAATAAACAAACGTTGTTACTACGTAACAAAGTAACGTGTAGCGAATCCATTTGATCTCTTCTTTCCTTGCTGCCGATACCTTTGCACCAAATGGTATTTCCCAAGCGTATAGTTTTAAAATCTGTGAGGAAAAAACGCTAATTTAATTTATTTTATGATCAGTAAATATATACTATTTAGAAGTAAAGATATACTTATGTAATATAAATGATTATTATGAAGTAAGATGTATAAAATAACCAAACATACCTTTATTCCATTTAAAATTTCACTCATGTGCTTTAAGCGGATGTCTTTGCTGCTCATTTGTTTTTCCTATAATATAAAAAATACATAAGAGTCGAATTGATAACCTCTCGACTTGGCGGTTTTAATTTAAAATTTCTGGGAGTTTAATTTTGGAATTTTGGTTGGCGCGCTGTTCAGTCGGTTAAAAATACCATTAAATGGTTAGTTGAGTAATATACTATAAAAAAATAAAGTGAAATATAAATGGTTAAGTATTAACTGAATTCGACTCAATAATATACACTTATGGTAAAATTAATAATATTTTAAAAAACATATCTTTAAAAATACTTTTTTTAAAGACTCATTCTAAATACAAAGATTTATATTTCAGCCCTCAAGTTTCAAAACCAAGTAGATCAATTTCGACAAATCTTCATGAGAAACAAAAAGCTAATTATTTGCATTATTTATGGAATAATTATATTTTTTAATACAAATTGGAATTAGATAAACACGGGTCTTAACGAAATTTTAGCTCTGTATATGTATTACTTTGAGATATATTTTTTCCCCTTTTTATGGATCCATCTGGTTTTGCAATTAAATTAATAGATCTATATGGTTTTTCAACAAAGCTGTGAGATGTAGCTCGATTACTGTGCTGCTATCGGAGCGCAGTAGCCTCATCTTGATCTATTTGCATTTGAAACTGATTTCTTTACTTAACTGGTTATGCAACCAACTGCTATTTTTACACCTATCTATCTAGCTGCTTTGGAATGTTATGACTTAATCAGCGAGCTCTAACTGTAACTTCTGGATTGGGCAAGACATTTCGTTGACTTAAATCCCATTGAAGGATTGAAATAGAACACCACTTTCATCGCGACGTAGTATTTCGTATCTTTTCATGTTAAAATAAGCCGACATGTATCGCTTTTGGCTGAGTTTTTTTTTCTTTTGAAACTCATTTTAAATGCAATCTGCTAATATCCTTCGGAAGTTAAAGTCGAAGTGGATAAAAAACAAGAGCACAAACGTTATTTTTGGCGATATAAAAAATAATTCTGCAGGATGAAAATATATTTATGTTCATTTAAAATTTCTTCAACTCTATTGCATTAAAACAACATTAAATCACTTTTAAAAATTATTTGGGGTACACTATGGTTGCTTTCAAGTGGCTTCATCCGTGCCAATAGGGATAATTGATTAGTGGCTAATCTGTTTGAATGGCGCCTTAATTCTCTACATATCCCTGGATTGGGCAAGACATTTCGTTGACTTAAATCCCATTGAAGGATTGAAATAGAACACCACTTTCATCGCGACGTAGTATTTCGTATCTTTTCATGTTAAAATAAGCCGACATGTATCGCTTTTGGCTGAGTTTTTTTTTCTTTTGAAACTCATTTTAAATGCAATCTGCTAATATCCTTCGGAAGTTAAAGTCGAAGTGGATAAAAAACAAGAGCACAAACGTTATTTTTGGCGATATAAAAAATAATTCTGCAGGATGAAAATATATTTATGTTCATTTAAAATTTCTTCAACTCTATTGCATTAAAACAACATTAAATCACTTTTAAAAATTATTTGGGGTACACTATGGTTGCTTTCAAGTGGCTTCATCCGTGCCAATAGGGATAATTGATTAGTGGCTAATCTGTTTGAATGGCGCCTTAATTCTCTACATATCCCTGGATTGGGCAAGACATTTCGTTGACTTAAATCCCATTGAAGGATTGAAATAGAACACCACTTTCATCGCGACGTAGTATTTCGTATCTTTTCATGTTAAAATAAGCCGACATGTATCGCTTTTGGCTGAGTTTTTTTTTCTTTTGAAACTCATTTTAAATGCAATCTGCTAATATCCTTCGGAAGTTAAAGTCGAAGTGGATAAAAAACAAGAGCACAAACGTTATTTTTGGCGATATAAAAAATAATTCTGCAGGATGAAAATATATTTATGTTCATTTAAAATTTCTTCAACTCTATTGCATTAAAACAACATTAAATCACTTTTAAAAATTATTTGGGGTACACTATGGTTGCTTTCAAGTGGCTTCATCCGTGCCAATAGGGATAATTGATTAGTGGCTAATCTGTTTGAATGGCGCCTTAATTCTCTACATATCCCTGGATTGGGCAAGACATTTCGTTGACTTAAATCCCATTGAAGGATTGAAATAGAACACCACTTTCATCGCGACGTAGTATTTCGTATCTTTTCATGTTAAAATAAGCCGACATGTATCGCTTTTGGCTGAGTTTTTTTTTCTTTTGAAACTCATTTTAAATGCAATCTGCTAATATCCTTCGGAAGTTAAAGTCGAAGTGGATAAAAAACAAGAGCACAAACGTTATTTTTGGCGATATAAAAAATAATTCTGCAGGATGAAAATATATTTATGTTCATTTAAAATTTCTTCAACTCTATTGCATTAAAACAACATTAAATCACTTTTAAAAATTATTTGGGGTACACTATGGTTGCTTTCAAGTGGCTTCATCCGTGCCAATAGGGATAATTGATTAGTGGCTAATCTGTTTGAATGGCGCCTTAATTCTCTACATATCCCTGGATTGGGCAAGACATTTCGTTGACTTAAATCCCATTGAAGGATTGAAATAGAACACCACTTTCATCGCGACGTAGTATTTCGTATCTTTTCATGTTAAAATAAGCCGACATGTATCGCTTTTGGCTGAGTTTTTTTTTCTTTTGAAACTCATTTTAAATGCAATCTGCTAATATCCTTCGGAAGTTAAAGTCGAAGTGGATAAAAAACAAGAGCACAAACGTTATTTTTGGCGATATAAAAAATAATTCTGCAGGATGAAAATATATTTATGTTCATTTAAAATTTCTTCAACTCTATTGCATTAAAACAACATTAAATCACTTTTAAAAATTATTTGGGGTACACTATGGTTGCTTTCAAGTGGCTTCATCCGTGCCAATAGGGATAATTGATTAGTGGCTAATCTGTTTGAATGGCGCCTTAATTCTCTACATATCCCTTTTCTCTGTATATTTATCCCTATAGGCTGAATGGAGTTATGGGGCTCCGAAATATTTAGTTTAAATTTGTCGCCCAAGTTTCGGCCGATGTACTCGTATCTATTTGAAAGACATATTCACATCAAAATTCAATACTCACCGAATACTTTTCACCAATCCTTGATATATAATAACTGAACGGAAATAAAACCACCATCACTCCCACGCCAGCTAACGTTGCCGGCCCTAGGTACTGCCACATGATGAATATGATGAGGATAATTTTGAGTGGTGCAGAAATCAATGTCGCCGCTTGAATTGTGAACCACTGTATTCTTTTGACATCGACGGATAAGAGGTTCATTAAATTGCCGCTAGGGAAGTCTTTTCTGGCAGATGTAGAAACATGTAAATTCTGAAAAAAGGAACATTACATAAAAAAAATTAAATTTTTATCATGATTGAAACACTGCCATGTTTTTTTTAGGAATAAAGAAATTATTAATAGAAGTTTAATGGACAGAAAAATGTATTGTCAGTCACTGTATAAACTAATAATTTAAATATTAATATTATAACATATATATTTTATCTCTTGTAAAATCCATGTTTTATCCGTTACATTTCTCAGCAAAAAAAAGCCAGCATAAAACCTTCATCAAAATTATAAAATTTAATTTTTTTTGTAGGTTTTGTGATGAATATTGAAAAAAAAATTGCATTTTTTTAAAGTCTTAAATTTTTCTGCATAAAACCTAAATATCTGAATTTTCCGGTTCTCCGGCATTAAAATATCCAGAATTATCAAACTTTTGGCGCCGATTTCAAAAAATTGTAGTAAGTATAAAATTGATATTAAACAATTCAATATTTTCAACTCGTTCGTAAAATTAAAAATTAGGGCTTACTTTTTAGCGCATTTTTCTTAAAGTCGGTTTTATTTTTTTTAATAAAATATTATTTTTTATCTACTATTGTCAAAATGGATGGTAATAAGATTTGACAAATCGCCAACTGAAGAATGCTTTTAATAGATGAATGCTTGCACGTGCATGAGTCGCTAAGCGATTAAGTCTTCGGGACAAAGTGATGATTCGTTTAGAAGTTATTTTTAGTTTATTAATACTTCAATAATTGCATTGACCTCGAGTTATTTTGAACCTAGGTTCGTTAAAAATAAAAACAAACCTAACCGTCAAGGATAGTGAAGACTATATATAGAAGGTGTGCTCGTTTTTCGCTTTTTGAAAGTGGGCAAGGAAAGCAACTATTTGACGTCATTTTTGCTCCGCCTTACTATCGGTTTTTGATCATTCTTATTGGCTGTGTGTTTCAAGCATTGCTACTTAGGTTCGATCCCTGGTTGGGTAACAACTGGTGATTTAATTTTTAATTAGCAAAATAATGTAAATATCTGTAAATAATTGTGTTCAGGTAGCTTCACTACTAATCCGTCCTTGTTTTGTTATGTCCCTGTATTTTACTTTATTGACATTGTAACTCATTTAATATGTCCAATACAAATGCATTGACCTGATGTTTCCTACCCCCATTTTACTCTTTCAAAATTCATGGACATGCTCTCGTGGCAGTTATTATTATTTTAATACGCTTAATTTATTAAGCAAATATTTTGCAATTTTTCCATACTAAATGCTACCCTTAAAATATAATTTAAACTCATAAAATGCAGTAAAAGTAACTAAACAAAGTTAGCTTATCACTTTTTAATAGTTCACCAAAAAACCGAATAGATGGAAGCACCTGACAAACGAGAGCATTAGACACGCCCACAGAAGGCGAAGGTAGGCGTCACTATGACGTCAAATAGTTGCCTTCTCCGCCTTCCGTCAGACAGCGCCAGAACGAGCACACCTTATATATATATATATACATAGTCTTCACTATCCTTGCCTAACCGTGTCTTACTTTTCTAAACAGTGATGCCATTATGGATACTTGGAACTGTATACTGGTAGCTCCTTCGTAGTAGAGTAGATTGTTGTTTAGAATTTTTCCGAAGCAGTCGACGACGAAGATGAGCCCAGCGAAAAAGTATCCCCGCCAAGAATAGAAGTCATTTTTTGTAAAGTCAATAATACGACTGAAAAACACAAAAGACATCAATCAATTTTCTAAAATACTATATTGCGTACAAAAACAGCAAGTGGAAGTATTGCATTAGTATGAAGTGAAAATCCAACCAGACAGTTTTATTTTCTAAGGTTTTAATTATTTTAATTTGAGTTATTTGCAAATTTAATTATAAAAACTTATATATAGTTGTATGATGAGAATTTTTTTTAACGAAGAACATTTATTTTGTGAAACATAAAAAAAAATTCTTAAATTTAAAAGAATTTTTTTTTAGAAAGCTACAAAAAAAGACGTTATAAAGCTACTTGAGGGATGATTCCGGAAGTAAAAAACCTTCGTGATTTTAGATTTGACGTTTAATTGGTATAACGAATAATCGATTTGACGTTCAATTGGTATAACGATTAATCGATTTGACGTTTAGTCGAAAATATTCTAGAAACACTCATGTTTGGAACAAAAAATGCAAACTATCTATATATTTTTATAATAAAGGGGAAAACAAAACTATATTGGTCCTTGATATTAAAACAAAACATTCGGTTCTCATAACGTAAGTTTAAGTTAAGAATGTTTGTGCTTACTTATTGCTACTTTACTTATTCTACTTATAAAATATCGATAATTCATGATTTAAAATGCAAATGTCAGGAGATTATTGCTCCGATATGATTCATCAAAATTTTTATAAACGAAATAATTTTTGCCTGTTTAGTAAATTATCGTTTGCGTTTCAGATTATTTTCAACAAAAGATTAGTGTTAAAATATATTCGCAACTTTAAACGATGTAATTAAACAAGCAAAAGTTATAAATTACGATCACATTAAAAAGAAATCCTGACGGCATCTTGGATGTTTTTAAAACAAAGTTTCCTCCTTCAAGCAATAAAATCGAAAAGAGTTGACTTTCTAACAGTTAAAAAAAATAAAACATATTATGATTCACTTTTTAAAATCGTTTAATTATTCTACTCCAAAATCATCCATTCCAAATCGTTTGCAATTCCATTTGTGTTCCAATATAAGAATTATTTTAGTGTGCACAGATATTTTTGTTAAGTTTGAAAGACGCCGTATCTACGCTAAGAATATCTTTAAAAGGTAAGGTTTCTTGATTTGAGATTAATTTTTAAAATTGTCTTGATTATTTGAGTATTATATAGTCTAAAATGTATAAGTAAATTTACGAACTATAAATTTATAGACAAATCTTTGAAGTATGCATTGATTTTTAGTATATATTTATTTCTATATAATTATACGTCTGAAATCTTAAATAATTTTAAGACATACCTTTAAAAAAATAAGATGTAAAGTAAATAGTACCAATGAAAAAAATATTTTCAAAAGATAACAAACGTTCATTTGTTCGAAATAATTCTATTTAATACACGAATTTTTAACAAAAAAATTTATCCGTATGCTTAAATTCCGTGGAAGAAGAAATATCCTGTTAAAAGTGTTAGGATAACCCGCAATCGAACTATTTTAGAAATAAAGTTTTATATCTATAACGGCAATATACCAATATATATTTGTCCGTGTGGTTTTGTCAAACAAAAAAATTGCGACCTTTTTGGTTTTGCGTGAAAAAAATTTGGAACGATAGCTACTTAATTAACCTAGAAAAAAACTTATAGAAATACAAACAATCTTCCATCGAAACAGACAGCCAATGAAAACGATTAGAAAACTCACAGAGTGACGTCAAAAATGTTCTTTCCCTGCCCACCTTCACAAAGCGCTGGAACCGGCACACCTTCTATTACTATATAGTCTCCACTATCCTTCTGTGCTAACAATGTTCCATAACATGTACTTGAACACGTGGCATAATATAACAACCAGAGAGATGTTATATTAAATAGAGAACGCCTTCAATGCCAGACTCTCGTAAGGCCGCGGTGTCAACATTGAAAAGAAAAACCAACATCACTTTGTTTTAGCGCTGCCACATTTGGCGTTCAGACATCTGCAGGAGTTCCAAATTTGGCGCACTTTCTTCTTTTTTGGTGATGAGGCGTTCTGTCCGTATTCAACTTCTTAACATATATGTAGGTATTAACTTATTTTCAAACAATATGCGCTAAATATTTCCTTTTCATTAACGAAACGAAAATATCATTTTTTTGTGTTCAATACTCGAAGAAACGAAACTCTTTATATTTCTCAGGTTTTATTGTTCATATTTTCTTATTGAACTATACAAAATAACAATTGAAAGAACTTCACTTATGATAATTTTTTTACATAAAAACGTAATGCAAAACGTAATGTAAAGTAAGAAAAATCTCTTTAATATATCCGTTAAACTCCTTTAAATTGTGCCACTCGTTAAAAAAAACGATATTTAAATACAAAATTAAATACAAAACCATATTACAATACTTCGATCTCGCTTAGTTCTGAAAGACGCCAAGGCCTGTCATGTAATATTGGCGCATGAATGAATTGGCATTTCCACAAATCACGTGGTTTCAATGATGCACACACGAAAATCAGCATTTTTATTCCTCTATTTGTATCATTACTCTATGATAACAAACACTAGTCATAGTTATTTGTTTACATAATTTTTTAAATTGTCCATTACTTCTTGGACACCCTGTATTTATGAATGAAAAATGTCCATTACTTCTTGGACACCCTGTATTTATGAAAAAGAAATCTTACTCGAGAAGGAGCGGTGGCAGCATAAGGGAAATCACAAAAATCAATTCCAAAGTTATGATACGAACAATGTAAGGCCAGAAGGATTTTATGAGCGTCCATCCTAAGCTTGGATTCCTATCTTGTTGTGGCAACCTGGAAAAAAGAAAGAAAAAATACTTGAATGATGTAAGTAATTGTTAAATAAAATTAATAATTATGATATTTAGAAAAGCAGAAATTAATTGGAATTAAAAATATTAAGGATAAATTAAATGGTTCGAACTATAATTTTGAATTAAAATTAATAGTTTTTAAAACTACTTGTTATGCTTGGATTGACGATGAATTGTACGTGCGTCTCATAAATATCAACGCATTGTTTAAAAAATGTTATATAAATTAAAAGTCGATTAAGGAAATTATCGCCAAACATAGATTTGGCGATGGACGTAACGGCGAACTGCGTACAGAATATCAGGAAGTTTTTTTTTGGAAAAGTGTTTATTGTGTTTTTTGAAAGTTAAATCTTTTGAATAAAGTTCTAGATTTTGTGTGTGGCCTCGTCATCTGACCATGGTTCAAAAATACGAGGCACGTTCCCGGGTCTTTCCTTCAATATAGGCCCCGAACCGTCGCCAATAGCCCACTGTGCAGCTCTACTGCGACGTTGATTAACTAAACCAAACCAATCTAAAGAGTTAGATAACTACTTTTTTAGACCATTTGGCGGGAGAATTACGTTTGGCAAAGTTTACGATAACTTTGGTGATTTCAGTGCTGACGTCTATAACCTATTCAATAAATCAAACAGTAAGGGGGGATTCAATGTTCTATAGAAAATATAATACATTGTCAGCATTTGTGAAGTAATTTATTTGAATACTGTATGCGTTTCGAGTATCTTAGTTCTTTGGATACATTCAAATCATGGATAAAAACTAAATAGTGTATGCATACCCAGTATATCTTACTAAAAAAATTAAATTCTTTAATTCTGAAATATACTTACAAATAATACTTCCAGTGTTTTGAAAATGTAGCATATATCCACGATGCTGTTAGCCTCACCGATATGAAGGAAAGATCACTTATTTTGAGAAGTTCCTTCCTGCCTTTAAAAATCAATCTGTGAAAAATGAGGCACATTTGGGATTAACAATATGATTATTTTAATATTTATATTAGGAGAAAGTATATAAAAATAAGTTTTTGGTTTAAAAATATGGCACTTACTTCATAAACCATAGGAATGTAATATGTGCTAAAAAGGACACTTCGTCTCTGACTCTGTTATCCTCCTATAGAAATACACAATACGGTTAAACTGAAAAATAAGGGGGCAATCGTCTAATGCGCCAAAATTAACGTCGCCAAATATGATTTCAGTTCAAATTGGCAACACTGCTCAATACTTGCGCAATATGTTTTGTAAGCATGTGCAAATAGTTGCGTTGTATATTTTACATGCGCAAGCAAATTCGACACAAAATTGTAATTTTGTTAGTTTTTTAATCACTATTTTGTGATTAGTTATGCTAATTTTACCATTCGCTAATCTGTCAAACAATTTATTATTATTGACAGTAAGGTAACGTCATTAATTTAATTAAATTTAATTTTAAACGTCATTAAAAATTAAAATCTTTCAAAAAGTTCAATTTAGAATTTGTGGATATAAGGATCCACTTACTATTTTGTGTTTAGAAAAAAAAACTTTTTAAAGAAGAATAACTATTCTTAAATTTTATGGAATGGAAGCCCTTTTCCAAACTAAACAGCTTATCTAAGTTTTCAAAAGTAAACCGAAATCTTAGAAATAGTTTATTATTATTAAAAGTAAGGTATTACTTTTAAAAGTCATTAAAAATTAAAATCTTTAAAAAAGTTTAATTTAGGATTTTTGGATAAAGAGATCCACTTATGATTCTGTGTTTATAAAAAAATCTTCTTAAAGAAGAATAGCTATTTTAAAATTTTAAAAATTGAGAGCCATTTTCCAAACTAAACAGCTTATCTGTGTTTCAGAAGTTGTAAACGAAATCTTTCGAACAGTTTTAGTTTTTAATAACCAAGCTTCTTACCTGAAGTGTATTAAACTTTTTCCTGTCGACGAAAATAGATAGAAAAAGCTGGACAAAAATAATAGGATAGAACACCATATTTAAACCAAAGATTATTCCTGATGCTGGTTGTGATTTCTGAAATATAGAACATTGAAATATAGTGATAATTATCCATTAATAAACGAAAATCTAATCCACATAAATATATTTCTATCATTAATAAAGAATTTCCATTCGGCAACGTTTACAAACTACTAAAATAAGATAATTTCTTTTATTGCTATTATCCTTATCGCTGTTAACAAAGCTTCGGAACCATCACGCAAAATTTCTTATCTTATCCGATTGTGATTAAAGAAGTGTTAGAGTTGCAAGAATGACTACTGCTGTTGTTTTGAAATCAACTTTAAACACAAAACTTTGGGATTGATTAAAAGGTGTGCTTGCTGATTTTCGAGAGTAGATTGTAAAATTAGTAAATTAACCTTGCACTCAATTTGCACAAACGGGCTGTGAATTAGAGTAAATATT
Source organism: Troglohyphantes excavatus (assembly GCA_963932185.1). NCBI lineage: Eukaryota > Metazoa > Arthropoda > Arachnida > Araneae > Linyphiidae > Troglohyphantes > Troglohyphantes excavatus. The sequence continues at coordinate 32,640,502 of OZ010670.1, read as the reverse complement.
CTTAAGAAGTATGCTTTTATATGTTTAATGCGACATAAGTTTTAACTTAAAAATGACATTTAGTTAAGATAATTCTAGTTTTTGTTACCTAAAAAAAGTTTTATTTTTTGAATTTATATAAAATATTTTTTTAATTTAATTTGTTAGTAAATTAATTATTCATATTTACGGTTTCAAATAAAATTGTAAGATTCAAAATATTAAAGAATGTTTTTCAAATAAAAAAAATATATTTTTAATACGGAATATTGGTTAAATAATATTATATGTATTATGAATACACACAAAAATAACATTTTAAATTTGCACATATTAATTTCTCTGTCGACCAAGAAAATTATGTAAATTTTCTCTTAATATAACCTTTCTATTATGAACAGTAGCTTTCTTTAGGTTTTACAATATATTACATTGGAAATTCAAAAATTAACTACATAAAAAATGACTTGCCTGAGTGAAGTATGTAATGATGCCAGACCTATATAAAACAATGCTACAAAGTGAAAAGACGAGCCAAAAACTGGATAACACTGTTGACGTCGTTATTCGACAAATCCTGTGTCGGAACATGGCTATTCCAACCAAACTCTGAAAAGATGTTTACAAATCAAATTTAATGTTCAAAAATAACACCAAAATAACTTCAAGTATGTCGACGATAAAAATACTTATTTAATGTATTTGAACATTGATTTGAGGAAATATTTGTTTTAATTCAAAATATCTTTTGTTTTTTTATGCTATTTATATAACTAGGAGGCTCCGCCCCCTGCTCCGCTGACGCTCCGCCAACCCCCGGAGGATTGCTACGCAATCCTCATAGGTTTGCTCCGCAAACCACTTCTCGCTTCGCTCGCTAAAAGGTAGGACACAATAACAATGTGTCCTAGTAACAATACTTTTTTTAATTATATTACCAAAAACTTTACACGTTGAAATTAAATTTAAATTATAATTCATCTTGACATCAATACATTTTTTCGCCATGTAAATCAATATAAAATCATTTAATTTCTTTTAAACTACAAATGAAAACAATGGAACCACTGGCAAGCCATTATTTATTATTTTATTTCTACCATTATTTATTATTTTCCACGTTATTTTCACACCTTTCCTGCGTTTTAGTTTAGTTTTTAACATTATTGGTAGTTCTTTTGGCATAATTGACGTTAAGCTTACCATACTCTTGCCTACCAGAAATGTGTACGTAACTAAGTTAATACGTCATGAAAATGAAGCTCATAGAAATCTAGTTTTCAAAATTGCTAATAGATGACGAAACGTCAATGTTCCGCTCATTTGAAAACTCAAAAGCGTTTTTCAAAACTTCTATTTTTAATGTAATAGGGTTTATATTCTTCCTAATTTAAGCTGACATCAACAAAATAATTATTTACTAATGAATTGAAGGGGCTAATCGTCAAAATGACTTACATAATGGCAAAATAAAAATTCGGGCACAACAGAATTTCGTAAACAAACTAACTGTTGCCACTCAGCGTACAGAAAAACAGCGTTTTTCAATCATCGCGTAAGAGAAATATATATAAAGATTTGGATTCAGTATGACTGAACACTTTTCACTATTTTAATCAAACTAATTTTAAAAATACAGAAAATAAAATCTGCTGTAAATGATATAAGATAATGGACTATTAAATGAATATCTCATAGTTCTTAATTCTTTTTAAATAATTGTTATATGAAATCAAAGTTGCGAATATTTTTTGAAATTCGCATACACATACAGGGAGAATGAGAATTATCTTTAAAAGTGCTGTACAACTATGAGAATTATCTATATATGATGAGAACTATCTTTATGAGAGTTATCTTTACAATGCTATTTGTAATTATAATTCTCGTCCACCCTATATATCAATTCCTCAATGGACAGGTGTGATAAGCCCATATAGCACAAAACATCCCAGAGAGCTCCACTGGCGCACCAATTCTTCACAAATTCCTCCTACAACAAAGATGACTTGTTGCGGAGCTCCTCGGGAAGGGGTTTTAACGAGGTCTTGGAGAGTCAGTTCTCCAAGATGTTCTATGGAGGATAGTCAAATGGAAGCCCTTCTACCGATCCTCCCATGGAGGAGAACTTGGGGGATTTTGTTTGACCGTCGAGAAATGGGGGCATGTGTCAATAAAAATTTGTATAAAGTAAATGTAATAAAATAATTTACTTAAAAAATAACAATTAAACAAATATATGTAAAATTAATACAATATAAAATAAAAATACTAAATAAATATAACAATATATATATAATAAAAAAAATTATAAAACATATTATATATAAAAAAAATTATAAAACATATATGAAAAAAAAATTTAAACATATTTTATAAAATAATAAAAAAAGATATATAACATAAAAATATAAAATTTATTATAAATATTTAAATTAAGAAAATTTATAATATGAAACAAATAATTAAAATAGGGAAATTAATAATATAAAACACGCAAGTGAAATAAGAAAATGTATAATATAAAATAAATAGTTAAAATAAAAAATATATTTTTAATTAAATTACAAATAATTAATTGAATATAATATAAAATAAATATTAATTTAAATAAATATTTAAAAATAAATATTTAAAAATAAATATGGTACAGATGTAGTATAGGACATTTGGCTCGCAAGGTTTTTTTTTGGCGTGTTTTATAGGAGCGATAAATTTATAGTATGGCAACCCCACCTCACATTGTTGGTATGTTCCGATTCTTGTGGCGACTTTCAATCTGGCAATCCTATGACGTCATAGAGCTGTTTAACGGCAATTTTTCGTCGCCAAAAACAAAAACGCGCCAAATGTCCTATACTACATCTGTTCCATAAATATTACACATTTCCTTCCATACAATATCCAACCTGTAGAATGACCGCCGTAGCCTAGCGAATAGCGCGCGTCTTTTAATCGAGAGTACCAAGGATAAATCACAAAGGTCACTTGTGCACAAATTTTGTTTAATTTTCCTATATTCCTCCTAGTAAACTTCCAAAAACTTCTTGAATACTTTTACAATAAAATAAAAATATATACTTATTATAAAATTAAAATAATCAATTTTAAAATAAATAAATTACCTATTTAATAATAAATAAATAACCTATCCAAAAAACTTAAAATATATAAAAAGCAATATAAAATATCAAATAATATATAAAAACTAATATAAAATATGAATTAACAAATTAAATATAAACAAGAATATAAAAATAACATAAAAAAAATTCTTAAAATAACTATATATAACAGATAAAAATTTATATAATATAAAAAATGAAAAACAAATTATTTAATGTAACATAAAAATATATTAATAAACTTTATTTTTCATTATAATAAATAACAATTCATCTTATTAATTAAAAAAAATCCTCGAAATAATCTTATTACAAAAACAAATAACGTAACAAGCAGGTCTTTCCAACAGCCACCATAGCCTAATGGATAGCGTAACCGATTTGGAATCGAATAGTACCGGGTTCGATCCTCGACTGGGGTAAGTTCTTCATAAAATATTCCCGGTCTAATTCCCTATGTAGTTAGAAAGAACATCACTAGATGGCGCCACGATGTGAAACTTTTATCTTGAAGTTTCCTAAATTCCTCCTACTAAACTTCCGCAAGCCTTCCTGAATTCTTCCAGAGGAGGGGTGACCGGGAGCTCCCCAAGTCGTTCCTCACGATCCTTTAGGGCGGACATTTTCGGATCCATGGGAACTCTTAGCGATGTCGTTTCGTTTCCTGTAAGATGCCTAGCGGAAGATCGCGATTTTTCCCTAAGACATCTTGAGGAGGAAGTTGTGCTATATGGGAGGGTAAGATAATTTTTTTTCAACATATTCAATACAACCGTGCTGAAAGAAATCCATTTATGCTATTTTTTATTATTTTGAGAATAAAAAAAATATAAACACATAAAGAACAAATATTTATTCAGTGTGATTGTGTCGCGGCATTGCCAGAAAGGTTTTGCGCGATACGTCATTTCAGCTGAAATTACAGAAATAGGGATTGGCCGAAACCGAAAATCCTCGTGAACAGAAGTGCGACAAACAAGCTGTTCCATCTGACGTTGCGGATCTATCCACACCCCATACGCACATGCTTTCAATTATTTCTAAATGTTTAACACATTGAAGTTTAATTCCAAATCGAACGAATAAAAATTTATGTCAATCGTGCCATTTTTCAAGCCGTTTTTGCGCCAGAATGGATCACTCTTAAAGTGTAGCACCATGTTAAAGAGTGTTTGTACCCTAATACTGTAGCTGAATTTAAAGACATGTCACGTCAAAATGAAAATTTTAAGAATTTTTTTTGCTTAAGCATATCTGTTATTGCTTAAACAAGGTGTCACAAGTTGTTTTACTACGGTCATTTTTTGGCTGTTTAACTACATACCATAAACAATTCTTTTTTCTGTTCTGTAACTTATTTGTTGCTATTGAAGCTAAACGACTTGTTTAAAATATAAGCAACGTATTCGATAATAGATAAATGTGATACAATTAAGAAACGACCACCGCCCAACAATTTATGACCATCTCGTATTTCTTAAAAGTTTTATAAACTATATTACAAAAAACAACAGATTCAATAATTTTTTATTGAATCAAGTTCAAAATTATATTAGATACTTTTCTCTAATGAAGTATCTTAATCTAGAATTAAGCATGCAGTATTTAAAAAAAATATATTCAAAATGGTGTATGATTCTACTCACAAAACATATGACTCTTGTGCAGGACGCCATTAAAGTTGAGGAGGTCACATGTTCCCCTGAGTACTTCTGATGAAAGTCGGCTCCACACCACACAACGCTGAAAATCCACAAACAGATGCAGAGTACCTAATAAATATAACTAGCATTAAATGCAAGTTGAAAGCTTTATTGTGATATCATCGCGCCAACCATCATCATCATCATCACTGTATTTAGTTTAGATATACTTAGTTAAGAATGGCAACATTGAAAATAAGCTGTGATACCATTTTCATACTGTGTAGCGCTCTCTAATAAAATCATCACTCTCATCTTGACGTAATGTGTGTTGTATCTGAATGGTATCTAAAATATCTCTCTCAATACACAAGAGTTTTGGCGACGAGGAATGGAATTTCGAAAAAACGCGGAAGATTAGCCATCTTTTATAAACCGTGTCCGCCAACTAACCGACTAAGCCTACTTTAGAATTTCTAGCTTTATAACAAGTACAATCGTGAAGAGTTGCACTGAAAATTTCAGAGAAAAGAATAAATTTACATTATTTTCAGAAAAAATACTACAATTTGTTAATGTACCACATAGTTAATAAAGAATCAAAGTTTGCAATCATTTGTATGTTGATTTTGTTTTCTTCATTTAAGTGATTGTTGCGATATATGCTTTCCGGAATCAACAGAACAACAACTTTTCATTAAAGTATCCCCCCATTAAAATAAAAAGTTATTTTTAAAAATAGAAATAATGCTTTTCAATAAAAATAATGAATATTTCTAAGACAAGATGACAAAGGGACGGTTTTTTCCTTTGTTCCCCCCCCCCCCCCCTGTCCTTCGAAATGAAAAAACACAGAATATTCTTGAATTTGGAAAAAGCCGTTATTTTATAACTTTGTTACTCTCATTCACTTCAGAACAGATGGCTGTTGTCACTTGTCAGCCCTAAAGATTTGACAGAACAGAATAGCTCTTCCCTCCAGTTGTCACATCCATTCTTGTAGTGCGAAGGGTTATGAAAATAAAGATTTACCAATTTCGACACATTCAACCAAGTCCATGGTAGCGGGTTAGCAGCTGTTTGTCTTGGTACAAGAAGTAAGCTTATAAATATGACGATGCTGTACAGAAGACAAGGCACTGATGTGAGGATTGTGTCTTCGAAACAGGATGTAAGCACAGGAACTTGATTGTACCATGTTTGATTTAGATCCTAAAAGAAATACTAATAATCAGGGCCAATTCTAAGTGCAATTTAGGGCTTGCTTACTAGGTTTACGATTGCACAATCGCCATCACGAATTTAAAATCAGCAATGGATCAGGATATAGTTTTCTCCAATACAATTTTACTTTATTGGAATAATTTCAACTTATCTATTATAGTTTTAATATTTACTAATATTTAAAGTAAAAGATACTTAGAGTAAAAGAGGAAGATATATAATAGATGGAAAAGTTGGCTTTTACTCATCTCAGTTAAGGGGGTCCGATACCCAAAATTCGCAAAAAAAGTCATTTTTTTTTATATTTAAAAAATATTATTCAAACTTATCTTAATAACTCACAAAAAACTGCTTCAAAAAATTCCTATTACTTTTTTAGTTATGAATGTTTGAATGATGTGTTCCTATAACATAGTTGTATCATATGTAAACTTTAAAAGCAAATATCTCTGTTCGTGGTTTTGAAATTGAATGAACACTAAAAATGCTAAGGCTTTTTTACTATTATACTTAAAATCATAATTTTTGTGTGTATAACAAGATAAATATATTTTAAATAGATGTATGCATTCAGATTTCCTATTTTTACTATAATTTGTTTTTTTAAAACCACTTAAAATGGAATTTTATTTTTTTTCGTCAATTTTTTTTCCAAAATTTCTAATATATTTTATTTTTTTAAAGTGATGTATCTGAATCAAAATTTGAATGCATACATCTATTTACATATTATTCAAGATCTTAAATAAAAAAAATTGCTTCAAAATATTGAAAAACAAAAAAGGAGTAGGAATTCTAAAATTGTTAAAAAATTTACTAAAATTTTAATTTAAAAATAAATGTGCAATTTAAAAAAAAAATTGAGCGTCTTAAAATGGTTTTTTATGCATATTTAGAAAGAGAAAAAAAATTGGATTGTACAAGTATAAAAAATAAAGAAAAAAATGTCGAAGGTATCGGACCCCCTTAAGGAATACAATAAATTTTATAACGTCACAGATTGAAATTTCTTTAATTCAGTTGCATTTGTTCATTTTATCACCATCAACTTGTTAAGTTTTACGACTATCCATTTAGAATTTACAACTGCCCAATTATCGTACTACTGTCCGTCAGAATGGGCACTGGTAATAACAGTAAAAACAAAAGAAATCTGAATCATTTCTTTAATGCGCTTAAGAGAGAGAGAGTATATATATATATATATATATATATATATATATATATATATATATATATATATATATATATATATATATATATATATATATATATTATTATTATATATATATATATATATATATTATTATATATATATATATATATATATTATATATATATATATATATATATATATATATATATATATATATATATATATATATATATATATATATATATATATATATATATATATATATTATTATTATATATATATATATATATATATATATTATTATTATATATATATATATATATATATATATATATATATATATATATATATATATATATATATATATATATATATATTATTATATATATATATATATATATATATATATATATATATATATTATTATATATATATATATATATATATATATATATATATATATATATATATATATATATATATATATATATATATATATATATATATATATATATATATATATATATATATATATATATATATATATATATATATATATATATATATATATATATATATATATATATATATATATATATATAATTTTTTGTTTTCACGTTAATGGTAAGAGATTCCGTTTTGCTTCTAACGACTATAAAGTTTAATATTTGTTTTTTGGAAATTGTAGCGAAAATTTTTTTATAAAGTAGCATAAAAAATGCATATTATTTTGCAAAAATTAAAAAAAAAAGCTCAAATGTAACTTGAGTTTTAAAATTTTACAACAGAACATGTTATACGAAATATAATGCTATCATTTTATAAATATACAGAATTTTTTATCTTTCATTTAAAAAGAGAAAAACAACCTCAAAAACCAAAATATTAAAATTTAAAGTTACTATAAGTATAAAAATATCCCGTAGAAGTATTTGATTGTCTATTCCCTTCATACGAAAAAATAATTAAAAGCAATTATCATTTAAATTATTAGATATATCCCAATTGAGTCCAAAGTCTATATTACAATACAGCTAAAAAAAGTATGTGTAATAACTCAATTTTCACAAATGGTTTATGTTAGTTTTAATATCCAAATTCAATTTTACGTGTAAAAAATATCACATAACATATTTTGTATTTTTAAATTAAATTTTTTAATTAATTTAATTAATAAAATTTTATTCTTAATTAACATATTAAATTTGCTAATAAAAATAATAAATAAAATAATAGAAAAAATGGGGGGAAAATAATAATGCAAATTTAATTAAATAAGAAGAAAAAAACGATTTTGAAATCCCCCTTTCCAAAAATACATTTATTATTATTTACTTATTGGAATTTAGTTATATCTATAATATAAATTTATCGAAATAATTTTAAAAGAAAAACTGAAACAAAACAAATTTTTTTAATAAGAAGTTCAAAAACCTTAAATATAACATTTCAAGAAAATGTAAAACTTATAAAGAGTCATATTGCCAAAAAAAAAATATCATAATATTTGAACTTGTAAATTATAATAACTAATTTATATTCCCTTCGAAATAAAATATTTGATAATAAAATTCGATCAAAACACCAAAAATACGAACTTCAAAAACCAACTCACCCAAAAACGATCCCTGCAAAAATTCTCAGAAGTACCCATTAAAATAAATATCGTACTATTCCCTACAGTCGACGGATTTATATCACTCTCACATTCTTCCTATCAGACTGACAACAGAATAAAGAACGCTCAAAAAACGAATACACATTTCTGCTCCATTCATTCCCGATTACGCGTCACTTTGCCCAATGTGATGCAACGTATCTTCGATTCACAATGTGGTGCAAGGACAATACGACGATCGAAGAAGCAAACGTTAGCCCATTAAATGCAACACAAAGGGTGAAGATAAAAGACAATTCGATAATGAAGTGATAAGTAACCCCAAAGACAACATTCCGAGTTCAAAGTGCTGAGTTTTCGTGATTACATTTTCGTGTTTGGACAAATCGAATGTAACCAGGAGGAAACACTTTGGTTGTGGTTCGGACAAATGATACGAACCAGGTGTCCGTCCATTAATGTATAAAAAAAGAAGGTTTCCTATTTCCGCGTTTGTGTTTCGGAATGAAAACGCGAAAGAAAAGGCGTCCTTGACATGCTATAAATCAAGATTTTGGATTCGCCTCTAAAAATGCCGTAGTAATTATATTGAGTGATATGTGGTTTTCTGGGTACGGAGTCGTATATTATGAAAGTAGGAATATATAATTATCATTTATAGTATTCCTTGTCTGATATATACTGCTAAAGCTACATGGAGTCTAAGTTTGTTTGCTTATATCACCAATGCCGTCACACACAAAAAAATATTGTGGGGTTGAAACAAGAAATTTCCCAAATTAACGATTCGAAATTCCCGACTTGACGATTCGGAATTCTCAACTTTACTATTCGAAATTCCCAATTCAACAGTGTCGAAAATTCTGCCAGTACTTTTAAAATATTAACCAATTGCACAGGGAAACATTTTGCATACCTAGGACCACTCTTAGCTGCCGCGGGGCACTGTGTAAAATTAACCTCGGGGCGACATTAAGTTTAAAGTTTTTAAATTAATACAGCCCCTCCAAAAAGAAATCAAACTATCTAAATTTTATAGTGGTATAGTGGAGTGCAGAGTTCATTTTTTATGTAGAATCTTCGAAGGAAAGATTCACAGCGCAAATTATTAGTACATATATAAGTATTAAGATATATGAGTATAAGCAAATTAAAAAAATTCTATTGGAGGATTAATTCTAATTAAAAGAAATTAATTTTCTTCTAAAACATTTTTTTTAATTGTACGCTGGGTCTCTCGAAATGCACAGGGTTCGGTGGCACGCGTTTCACAATCCTAAGGACGACCAAAAGCATATAATTTACAAGGGATTTGAATGAAGTATTAAAAATTAAGTGCATTTGATTATTACATTCTTTTACTTAAGACAGTCTGTCTACTACTGTATAGTAAAATCTTGTATCTACTAATTAATCCATCTACAAATGCTGTAACTTTTTAAACCTTCTAGTATTACGTTATTCAGATTTCAACGCACTGTTTAGTCATAAATTTTGGTGATTAATAATTAATACTAATTGTAAATAACTGCGAATTTTCTTTATTTGAAAATTAAAGATTTATATTTTTTCCCTCAGTAGACACTTTTATCAAGTGACAATTAAAAAAGAGAGGAAGTAAACTAACGGACATAGATACTGCTTTAATTTGGAAAGGTATATTTAACAAAATACCTGTCTGGTTAACTTAATGTGTTATAAAATACGGTCTGAATTGAAAACTCCCAACAACATACAAATAGGAACTTGATTCATTACTATTTTAAACAAGAGTGGTTAAGGAATTAATTTCAGTCAATCAAGTATAATTTGGGCATTCCTCTCGATTTTGAGCAAAGTGTTATTTGGTAGGAAATCTTACAATATGGTCTCATAACCTCGAGTGAATGTTATAAATTTTTGTCAATTACTAAATTACTTGAAAACTTATTACTCTAGTCTATTATAAATATGTTTATACTTATTTTCTTACCAGGAAAATTAAATTATTTGCATAATCTATTAAAATAAATAATAAAATAGTTTCTCTTAATGAGGGTCATCGCTATGGCTTATAATCGAGGGTGGGGAAGGAGGAGAAGCCTTAAAATTGCCAAGCAAATATAGGTTTTAGACAACTTTTTTAGATTAAAATTATCAATTTTTTAGATTCAAATTATCAACTTTTTTAGATTCAAATTACCAACTTTATTAGAGTCAAATTACCAACTTTTTAGAGTCAAATAACCAATTTTTTTAGATTCAAATTACCAACTTTTTTAGATTCAAATTACCAACTTTATTAGAGTCAAATTACCAACTATTTAGAGTCAAATAATCAACTTCTTGGAGTCAAACAATCAACTTTTTTAGATTCAAATTGCCAGCTTTTTACAGTTAAATTACCAACTTTTTATAGCCAAATTACCCCTATTGTTTAGAGTCTGGTAATTTACTAGGTTTATCCTGGTTAAATTTGAAAAATTAGTTTTGAATGAGGAATTGCCTACCCGACCAAGAGTAAAATTTAACAAAATTTTGCAGGTTTTTACAATTATCATATTATCATATTCATATTGAGTGATAAAAAGTTTTATTCATTGATAAAAGCTCATCGCTGTTGCATTCAATGATTAAAACTACAATTCATTAATGATCTGTTCATTCATTGATTTGCTATTATATTCAATGAATCAGGACACTTGGCTGTGACGCTCACGGTGATTTACTCATGGCCACGCGAGCCGCCGTAATAACGTTGGTATATTCCTGTAGACTTGGCAAAATCACAAACCTAGTTGGCAAACTTGTGAAAAACTTGGCTTTTTTTTAAGTGAAAAGCTTTAGTTTCGTTAAAAAAAAAACTTTCAAAAAGTTTGCCAACTAGACAATGGAATTTTGTCAAGTCTACAGGAATTTTTCAAAATCACAAATTTAGTTGGAAAAATTGCGAAACATTTGATTCTTTTCGAAATGCAACTTCTAAGTTTCATTTTGAAATAAATTATTTTACAAGTTTGCCAACTAGGATTGAGATTTTGTCAAGACTTTGGCAAAATCACAAACATAGTTGGCAAACTTGTGAAACATTTGGCTTTTTTTAAAGTGAAACTTCGTAGTTTCATTTAAAAAAATGCTTCAAAAGTTTGCCAACTAGGTAATGGGATTTACTAACTAGGTCATGCGAAGTCTACAGGAATTTGGCAAAATCTCAAAGCTAGTTGACAAACTTGTGTAACATTTGGCTTTTCTTAAAGTAAAACGCGTCTTAGTATCGTTTAAAAAAATCACAAATTTGCCAATTAGGTTTATGATTTTGCCAAGTCTACGGGAATTTACCAACATTGGTGGGGGGACTCTAAGCGAGGGCCTACTTACAGTCTTCAGTTAAATTTCTTTACACTCATGTTTGGGCGCCCTTCTTAGTTATCGCCCAAAACTTTTTCTTCTTTCGTTTGGGCTCTAATCCGACGCTGTTTTCAAATACTATTTATTCGTTAATATATTTGACAAATGTATTATTTATAAAAAACTTATAAATGTTAATTGGGGCCATGGAATGAAATATTACACCACTGTTAATTTTTCTAAATTCTACAAATGTATTTTTAATTTGAATATAATTGTATGTCTTTGCAAAAAGAATTTTACCAGAAATGGTATAAAATATATATTATTGTCTTTAATTATTAACTATTTCACAATATTACGGAGATCGGATATCAACTGCTTTATTGACCTTCTATTTCAACACTTTAGGTTAGGTAATTAAATTATAAGTTTATTTCAAGGTTAGTCAAACGTGGATTTCAACTTTAATCGGTGCATTACAAAAGTAAACAAAAAAAAAACATTTCCCTTTAGTATTATTTTTGTAGTTGCCCTTTTCTCTTATCTTTTTTAAATATCTAGTCTGCATGTATCGGTGAACAAACATTTTAAGAACAAAGATATTTGACGATAACCATTTTAAGGCATAGATAACTATATTTTTTATTTCAAGGATAAAATTCTAACTTTCAGTTTCATGTACTACTTCAACACGTATTTAAAAGTTATTCGTTATTTCACAAGTTTAAATTTTAGTATTTAATTTACGTAATAATCGCGGGATCAGAATAACCTTGATCGCTATAATGAAAGCTTCTTGCAACATTTTACTTTTTTTATTACATACACTTTAAAAATAAAGTACTTAAAAATGCGTACCAGAACATACTCGTTTTTTTAGTACAATTGCATCGTCAATGACCGATGACGTACTCAAATTAAAGTAACCGTACTTTCTCAAAATGATCAGTGTCATTTAATATTTCTAATCTCAGCTTCTGTTCAAGCTATCTTTTCAAAGCCACCTGAGAAACTTAAAATATTTGTTCAGAATGCGTAAAAAATGCGTTCAGAAGATGAATTTCTTCTTTATTTTATGTCGATTGCTTAAATGGAAACTGAGTTATTACAACTCAGTTATCTTACTTTTCATTCTTTTGGCACATAATTCCCATTCTTTTCATTAAAATGCATACTTTTAACAATCGTTTATGTTGTTTTCTGCGATTTGGCTTACATTGGCGCCATTTATGGACATGGCGAAATTAGTGTCATTTTCGAACAGGATGGAGTATTTAAAGGTAGCTAAAAGCACACACTCTTCGTCGTATTTAAAGTTTAAATTATTACCAAAATTGTTTTTTTTTAACTCTACCTTGCAATACCTATATTAAAAACATTTTTGAATCTTTCATTCTTTTGAGTCTGAAAGATTTGCATATAACTTAACCAGTGATATATAATTTTTTTGCAGTGTTATTTTTAAAAACTAAAAATGCTTCATATTAACTTTTTAGAGCCTTTTTTCATTATTTTCAAATATTTTAACCGATAAATATATTAAAAAAAATATGTATGCCTGTTTTCTTGTTATATATTTTTTACTAAAAAATATTTCAAATTTTTTAATAATATTTATTCCATAATAATGTTTTTATTTTATTTATTTATATATTTTTATTTTATTATGTTAATAACATTTATCCTCCAGTTGCGACACCATTAACACATTTCTTTCGGTTTACAAAAATTCATGAAAATAAATGAAGTAAGTACGACGGATAAAGAGACGGCTATCTTCAAACAACTGGCCACAGAAGGAGTACACTTTTCTAGAAACGTCGTTTGGGCAGATTCAGCAACAACGTCCTGTAATAATTCAATTGTTTACATATATATTTTTAATCAACACTAGAAACAAACAACTAAACCGCAGCAGCGTTGTAAAAATTATCGTTATTAATTTAACTTATAAACTAACATTGGGTTTTATATAAAGACTGATACAAAATATAAAAAAATTATGAAAACAAGGAAAATAAAATTCCAGAATATTAGATACAATGAGTTTGAAACAAGATCACGTTGTATTATTTTCTGTTTAACTTAATAATTTTAGTTCATATAATAATCGTAAAGTTGTAAAGTTTCTTCATTTGAATTATTAAACGAAAATTTAATACTTTCTAGAAACGATTTGTATACCACAGAAAATTTCATTCTGTCTATACCAGGGGTCGGCAACCTGCGGCTCGCGAGCCGCATGCGGCTCTTTTGATGTAAAGTTGCGGCTCTCCAGTTCCATACGAAAAAAATAATAATTTATTGTCAAAACCCTTAAAAAATAAGAAAACATATTTTTAATTTCTTGGAAGAAGACAAATGGCCGCAAAAATTCAACTTTATGGTAGATACCACAATGAAACTAAATAAAAAACTGCAAGGAAAGGGCAACCCACCCTACGCCTTGCTTGAAGAAGTAGTTTGTTTCGAAAAAAATTACTTCTTTTTGCTGAAGACATGGAGAGCGGTAAATTACTTCATTTTAAAAATCTGAAGCAATATCGCGATGAGACCAATGCAACTACTGACACGAATTACTTCAGCATAGCTTTAAAAAACATAAAGGATGGATTCGCTGAGAGATTCGAGCAATTCAAAACAAACAAAAGTACTCTTGTGTTCATAGTAAATTCTCTCAACACAAATACAAATGAGATCAACATTGAGCCATTTGGAATTGATGCTGGATCGCTCCAAATGCAATTGTTAGATTTGAAAACTCAAGAGCAAGTTGGAAGAGTTGGAGGTCCAGAAATGCATGCACATCGCGCAGCACAAGTGGACAGCTCTAAAAGAAATTCCGCGAGTTGAGGCCCTCATATTCGGTGTATGGAATAGTCTTTCAGAATGCTACTGTGAGGTGAAGAAGTTGGCATATGGAGTACTGACGATCTTCGGGTTGACATATTCGTGCAATCAAGCGTTCTCCTGCATGAATATAATAAAAAGTAAAGTTAGAAGTCAACTAACAAATAAAAATCTAAAATCGTACTTGAAACTTAAAACAACAAGTTATAGGCCAGATTTAATCAAACTTTCAACAGGCATGCAAAGCCAATGCTCCCATTGATGTAACTATCTATATTTGTGTTTTTATATGAATAAATATTATTCCGTATTTAAAGCCGTTTATTTTAAATCAAAAATAAAATATACATAAAAACAAATACTATAATATTGAAACGAACATTTTTAGTGGCTCTTTAAAAACTGGGAAATTTTGTAAATTGTAACTTTTGGCTCTTCCGTTTCAATAGGTTGCCGACCCCTTGGCTATACAGTTAAAATTTTCAGTTCAACGTTGCACCATATATTGGTGCTCTACAGAAATTTACACCATATTATGGTGAAGTCTGGGTTGAACCAAAAATCCTTTATCGGAAAAAAGCGGAGGTTTCATCAATAATTGGTTCAACCTATTTAACTGCAACCTAAATTTTCGCTCAACAAGCCAAAAAAAATCCCTTTCAAGAAAGACAACGGGAAACAAGGGCCTTCGTGACCCAGTGTAAAACATCTTTCAGCTAAGAATCAGAGGATTCCTAGATCGAGCTCGACCGGTGACATAAACAAAGAAGCGTAAAAAGTTGTGATATTGCTATCGGAGAGTTTCCATCTTCGCTAGAAAAGTACTATTACTAAAATGTAAAAAAAATTGAATTTGGAATTTATGTTATGAGTTTTGATGCAGCGTTTCACCACTAAATGGTACAGAGAGAGAGAGAAAGATAGATAGATAGATAGATAGATAGATAGAGAGAAAGAGAGAGAGAGAGAGAGAGAGAGAGAGAGAGAGAGAGAGAGAGAGAGAGAGAGAGAGAGAGAGAGAGAGAGCGGAAGACGAGATATCTAAGGGAGTGCTGGACTGGATGTGGAGCCTCAGATGACGGATATTCGCTTGGAGATTTCGATCAACGGGTAAGACTTCCTTCCCTATTTACCACCCGATTTACCAAATTTTAATGTTTCAACTGTCTCATTGAATTATATGCTGATCCATTATGCTTAGCTATATATTCGTTGCTGCTCTAGAGGCATTAAGACAAGGACGCTCTCGGCTCATGCAGACATCCACCGATACCTGGAGACAATTGAACAATTGGGAAAGAGTTGCGCTTTACAGTGGATGCCTGCACATGTTTTTATAGAAGGAAATGAGGCAGTCGATGAATTGGCGAAAGAGGCTAGGAATTTAAATTACGATACCTCAAGCGCTGTCCCCTTAGATGATGCATATGCTGTCGCCAGACACAGACTTAGAGAGAAACATATCGGAATGGACCATCAGGTCTGAGTGATCAATGCGGATAGGAAAATCACCAGGACTATTGACTGAGTATTCGACACCTGGGTGGTAAGAAAATAAATGCAGATGGAACCAGGACTTATTTTGTAGAAAGTGTCCGAAAGAAGGACTAACTCCAGGACGTATTTTCAACTGTCCTGCGATACCGGCGACTTTGCAAGGCATGGAGGAATTCCCTTTTCAGGGAGAACTTAATAGTGAAAAGATTGTGGATCTGGGTAGGGCAATGATATCAGCACATGGTTCAATTTGACTTTTTTATTGACACGACACCAACCAACCATATATTCGTTAATTGTAAATAAACGTTATCTAGTTTGATTTATTGTTCTGTTTTTGCGGCATGACGATCAATTAAAATTAAACCTGGGGTCACTGGGAAATGACGTATGTCTTACTGGAGATGGAGGTTCTTGTAACCATATCATTTCTCGGTTAATTTTTCCTAGTCGATGGAGAATTTCTCTTGCAGATCTTTCGCCAGCTTCGATGGCACCTTCCATATAACCCGACCACCTGACTGCAGTTTCAGTGCCGGCGAAGTGCAGTCTGTCAATGGGTTCCCGCAATGACCTATAAAGTTTTAGGAATATTATTTTTTGCTAATGTAAAAAAAATAGTCGTTACACAAAGTGAAGGGTTGGGCATCCAGAAGCTTCAACTTTAAATAAATCGGTAACTTTCAGTGATTTAAAGTCTTGTTACCTGCGAAATGGACTTTGAATATAAATAACGGCTTATGTACTGCATTCGTCCATGTAACTGTAACCCTACGACCAGAGCCGGTATTAGACATAGGCTATATAGACTACAGCCTAGGAGAACCCTCACCACACGTACAAGCACACATACACACGCACGCACGCTCGCTGCCATTATGAAAATGAACTTCTTAAACGTTGCTCTCTACATAAACACGAAAAAATATTAAAAAAACATTTTGTTTTTGTAAATAAAAAATTATTATTTAGTTTAGAAGTTATAAAAGGCCTCCAAAACCTTAACTATCCGGTCTTGCCTTACCTTCTTCAATATTTTTTAATTTCTTTTTTTAATGTCAACTTCTTTTTGAATGTCTGCTTTAGCATCGTTTTTGTTGTTTGCTTCCGCATAATATTTTAAGGAATATTTATTAATGTTTTCCTATTATTGTTTATAGCTAATTCTACGCTTACTTTCCAAATAGCGTGAAAAATCCAGGGACAGAAATAGACGAGTAACAGCCACCGGAGAATTCCTCTCCCATCCAATTTTTTTCTTCGAAATGAACGGGCTTAAAAGTAGAAAAACATAAAAAAAATCAATTTGAAGAATAATATATATATATTCATATTTGACTATTTGGAAACACGAAGCTAATAGTCGGCTTAATTCACAAACTAAGGATTCAGCAGACTTAGCGAAATTTAAATTTGAAAATCATGCGAGTCTGTTAGCCAATCCCTCACCAACAATTCAGGCTTAGGTATTCCGATCACTTCTCGTTTTTAAAAAATTCCTCATTTAGAAATTGAACGTTTCAATTTCGTCGCCAAGCAGCTTTCGTTATAACTGCTGAATTCGTGGTTTGGAATTGCGTGGTTTGTGAATTAAGTCAACGAAATGCGTTTTTTTAAAATAAGTATATTTTATTTACGTTTAAAACTTCTTTGCAATCCATTGCTTGGAATAAGCTGTTCATAAACAGACGCTTCCTTTCATCTGGGCTCAAATGAGCAGTGCGTCGAGCTTTATCACCACAAATGAAACTGAAATTACAATCAGAGACAGACAATGCCTTCTTAAGATTTAATCAAATTCATTAATACTCTTGAAGTTTCTTTGAAAGTATATAGATAAACTTTAATAGATTGAGGTGACATAGTTTAATTATAATCAGAATCAGAAGGTTGTTTACATGAAGTTTATTTAATCACGGGAGCTACGGGTTAGGTGCGACATGTTCGCAATCCAATCTCGTTCTGTTCCTGTCCGGTTCCTCCTAGAGGTAACCCTGTGGTTGCCGAAGAGACTTGGCGAATTATCGCTCAGTCGGCGCACACCACAGAGTATTCTCCCAGTGAGGGAGCCGAACGATACATAATAAAAATATATAAAATACAGTGTTTACATTGCGAGTGAAATATAATTTTACACACATTTTACAATGTAATTTACACATCAGATATGTATCGTTCGGCTCCCTCACTGGGAGGATACTCTGTGGTGTGCGCCGACTGAGTATCCCCCCCCCCCCGAATGAAAGTCGGCGCACACCACAAGATTTTGATAGATGTAAATTCAAAGTTAGGATAAAGTTCAATTTGAATTTTTCAGCAGTACATATTGACAATTTAGGGTGACTACGTGTTAATTAATTTTTTTTAAAGGAACATCTACTACTATACGATTTTTTTTAAAAAAGCAAGGTATGAGGCACTGGCTGGATGTGTTGGGTTAGTGTAAAAATAACTGGATCACCCAACAAAAGAAGTAAACATTAATCAAAATTGAGAAATTGAAGTTTTTTAAGGTTTTAAAAAAAGGCATTGAAGCAAAAAATACAGTATTTTTTAAATTTAGATTATACAGAATAAAACCTTTAAAAAATTGAATTTTCACTTAAATTATTTTAATGTTTTAAAATTGACTTTTTTTGTAGGTTTTTTTTCACTAAGTTTTATTTAAAGGTTTTTATGAAGGATATTGAAACATAAACATTTAATTTAAAAGATATTTTTTTAAAAAATACCTAATTTTTTCTGTATAAAGCTTTCAATTTCACAATTTTGACAAAGTTTTTGACAGCTTTCGTACTTAATTAACGCATTTATATTGGGAACTTAAAAAATTAAATAATTTATAAATAAATCGATTGAACAAGTTAATAATTTTTTTCTATAAACGTTTACTAAATTTAAACAGTGTTTTTTTTTTAAATTTTATATACAGTGTATTTTCATATTTTTTTATAGGCATAAAAAAACGCCAAAAGCTTTTATAACCGTAATAATATAAACAGTGTTATGCATTTTTATAATATACAACACAGAAGCGCATATGATCTTTTAAATAGCTAATGGTTCTCATTCCTTCTAACTTCAAAACTTTTTTTTTGTAGGCATCAAAAACGCAAAAAGGTTTTCAAACCGTAATAATATAAACAGTATTATCGTATTTTTTAAAAAAACTAATATTGGCAAGCTAACAAGAGAAAGAAAAACACTTCTCTTATTAACTGATATTATCAAGTGAAACAAATCTGGTCTGCTGAATGAACAGTTAGTTGTACTTAGTGGACAGTTGAAATATTTTTATGCATTTTTAAATATACAATACAGAAGCGCATATGATCTTTTAAATAGCTAATGGTTCTCATTCAGTCTAACTTCAAAACAAAAATTCCGTGAATATGTATTTCTCACCCAACTATTGCTGGAAAACTCCCATCGGGTTTTGTATCATCCATAGTAACAAAAGCAGGATGCTCATCACCCCCTTCTATGAATAATGATCCACAGATTCCTGCAAATGTCAACATATTACTACGCTGCCAATCAAAATTAATATTTTATCGCATTATATTTTCAATCTATATTTTGCAATAGGTATTTTTTTTAAATAGTCAAGGTATTTTGAAAATACGTGCTTTGTGCGGATATCTCAGCAAAAAAAGTCAGCATAAAACCTTCATCGAAATTTTGAAATTGAAGGTTTTATGCGAAAAACTGCAGTTCTATAAAATTAAAGGATTTTGTTTCAATGTCCTTCATAAAAACTGCAAAAAACCTTCATAAAAACCTGCAGAAAACGTTCAATTTTTAATCATGAAGGGAAAATGCAGATATTTTAAAGGTTTCATGCAGGAAAATTAAAAACTTCAAAAAACTGCAGTTTTTTGTTTCAATATCCTTTATAAAACCTTCAATAAACCTTCAATTTGACAATTTTAATGAAGGTTTCATGCTGACTTTTTTTGCTGGGTAGTCATGGTATTTTGAAAATGCGTGCTCTGTGCGGATATATGGCAGAATGTTTTGGTCTTTGTTCGGAGATTAAGGCATTTCTTTTAAAAAATAAAAACATAACAATGTACCCGTGCGACAATGAACAATTCCATCGTCTCTCGCCGTCCATTTTAAGAGTGAAAGATGTGAGCGAATTTTTTATATCCAAAACATCAAAAAAAGTTTTTAACAGTTCTGTTGATAGATGGCAGCACTAGCGATGGTTTGTTTGCAAAATTAATTATCTTTCTTTTGACACTTCACTTGTTAAGATTCGTATCGTATAGAGACGTAAGAGAGATCTATATTATAGAAGTAATACATATGATTTTTAAAATATATTTATTTCAATTAAACATATACTTTTATTTTAGAAGTTCTCTAATATGTTATTAACCCTTAACAATCTAAGAACCAAATACATTCTTTCTTTTGAAAAGTAGGGATTGTGTTCAACATAATGTACTTCATCAATACAAAAATACGAATCAAGTGACAGAGACAATCCTTTTCGTTAATATATTTGTCAACAAGATAGTTATGAAATACCCATTTTTCTCCAAAATGCGGTCTTGTAATACAATATAATTTTTATGGCACTCCCCATCGGCATCCTTTGCATCATTTGATTTCGTAGTGGAGGTAAACAGGGTTTGAAATGTATCTTCATTTGTATAATAGGTGAACATGCAAGAATGAGGTACTTTGCCTGAAAATAAAACGTATTAAGATTGTATAAGGACATTATTCAAGTCCAATATATATATATATATATATATATATATATATATATATATATATGAATACAAGTAAAAATACTGAAAGATAAGCAAGAGAATAAATTACAAAAAAGAAACATGCCAAAGTGTTCCCCTCTCTTCGTCAAGGAGGCCGAGAAGAACAACAAAGGCTAGCAGCCGTTTCTGATGGCTAAGCGTAAAATATATCCGAAACTTAGCCAGACCTCCGACGCCTACTGAAGCAGAAAAGCAACAAACCAAATGAAAAGCAAAAATGAACTACGAAATCAGACAACAAGCAAAAAGCAAACACCCCACAAGAGAAAACACACGTTGCCAAAATGCAAAATAAAAGACAGCAAATATAAAAATTGTAATAAGAATAAACCATTTAACATGACGTAAAACAAAAATCTAACAAGACATAAAATAAAAAATTAACACACCAAGGCCATTGCCTTCGCTACACAAGGATCAAGGATCGAAAGCATAAAAATATCAAGGATTGAAATTACTAAAACACTAGAAAAACCATTTAATTTTAGTTTATTTTTAAGAATTTCGATCTCTGAAATCAAACCCTGTTTGGAGTTGCACATTTTATGAATTCTATTTAAATAAGAAATAATAATATTTCTATGTACCCTATTACTTATGTTTGAGGACCAATCCGTCAAAGATATCACAATATATATATATATATATATATATATATATATATATATATATATATATATATATATATATATATATATATACACACACACTGTAAAAAAAGGTAGTTAAAAATGAGTACCTGAACCTACTCCCTTTAGTTTGAGTACAATGAGCGATGACGTACTCAAATTTAAGTAACCGTACTTTCGTAAAACTGAGCAGTGTGATTTAATATTAATAATCTCAGCTTCTGTTCAAGCCATCTTAACAAAATGACCTAGGAAACTAAAAATAGTTGTTCAGAAGACGGTTTTTCACATTATTTGAAGTCGACTGCTTAAATGGAAACTGGGTTATTACAACTCAATTTATAGAAACTGAGTTATTACAACAATTCGTGTCGTCATGGCAGTTTAACGGATAAGACTATGCACTGCAGTGCATGATGATCTGGGATCGATCCCCAGTAAGTGTTGGTTATAATTGCGATAGTTATTGAAAGAGATTTATAAAGACAGCTTATATAGGCAGCTTATATAGGCTAGCATTTTTTTTTATTCATTGTATTCTTTTTTTTGAGTACATGTCTTTTAAAAATAAATTTAAACTTGTGTATACGTAGCCATGGTAAGCATCGAATGTATTCAATCAAGAGTATATTTTACGTATATTCAAGTACCTATTTTTAATAATGCCCATTTATTAATATTTAAATACCATATATTTATGGATATAGACAGATGAATTCGAAAAAAATATTTAAGTATATAGATATCCATAAATAACTATTAAAAATTTACTCAATACATGGTATATTTTAAGCTTTCCAGTCATATATTTATATTAAATATTAATTATAAAGCATATTGTTCGTAAAGATAAAAACTCGTCGTATAGAACATTGCGTTAAGAATATTAAAATACAAATGCAACGTTTAGAACTGGAAGTTCCAATTGCGGCCCATGGCAACTTTTTGTCTTGGCGATAAACAAATGTTTTCTTCTTTGAGAATATGGTAAACCCGGCTCCCTTCGGCCGCAATTGGGCCATTGCCGTTTAGAATGCGCAATAATGTTTTTATTGCATATTTTTAACGTTACATGTTTTTCTTAACTAAATATATAAAATAAAATATCTGAAATTATACTTGATGAAAAATGATTTTTTAAAATTTATATTAAATAAATTTAGAAAATTTTAATTACATGAATTTCATCGCATTTCTAATAGTCTGATTGTTGTTACCCGTTAAGAACCAGTAATTACCTTGTATTCATTGTTATTCGATGTTTTTACCATGATGAAATCTTTAGATTCTTGATTTATTTCAATGACTGGGTTATTTTTAATAACAACTTCACCTAGAAACAGTTTATACTATGTATACATATGAAATGAATGAAAAGTACAAAACCCGTGCAAAATGTTTAAGTTGTCTCTCTATAAATTTTTTCAGTTTTGGATGAATATTTTTATGTGCGAAGATTTTTATAGCTACTTATATTACAATTGTTTCACCGTCATCAAACTCTGTCGTAATAAATTTACGAATAAGATTCATTGGTTGAATACAGTTAATTAGTTTTTTGTTCAGAATGCATGATTAGTAGCAGTGGCGGCCCGTGGTCGAAAATGTTAGTGCAGCCGAAATCATGTGAATCCCCCCTTTTTTTCCACAACCCATACATTAACGGAAATTCTTTATTGTTTACTACTCAAATCAAAGTTTCCTTTCAATTTTTACGAAATGATAACATGCGAAAAAATTAGAAAACACTTACTTATTTTTTTTAAAATTAAAGCAATTCTTCTTTCTTTTAAACATGCGAATCGGTCAATTTTAATATTACCTTAAATAACAAAACAACAGCAGGACCATCTCCTGAAACAACAGCACACAGTAAATTTATCACGAAAACCATTTCCGTTTGGAGATATTCTCGTAGCCAATCAGCAAATCGAATCTGAAGTGCAGCAGAAACAAGAAAATTCATTTCGGCTGTACCTTCTCACAAATGTAGTGTATTAGCGTGGGGAGGAATCTCCATACTACGTAGAGGTTGCCATGGCAACGATGCAGCCGATTTCGAATTTCGCTTTTTGGCTGCAGTTTTTCTTGAATGGAGTTTTTCCCTTATACATTACGGTAACATGCTTGCTATTTATCGGAGATTTTGTTTACTACCGTAGAAATTTCATTTTCAATTCTAATCTTCATTTAAGAAAATGAATAAAATATATCTGATTTTAGTTTTAAAATACTGAATTTAGGTGCAGCCCGGCTGTACTTGCTATAGTGGACGAGCCGCCACTGATTAGTAGTCTAAAGTTACGTCACAATTAAAACTAGTATGAAGAAACACTACATTATTAATATAATGAACATCAATATGTTAATGCAAACATCAGAATATTTCCCCATACCCCAGGAAACGCAAACAACTTTTTTTATTATAATTAAATCACATTTTACTCTATTCACATTGTACAATGAAATCTCATCTGGTAATGTTATGCAAAATCTTAGATATTTTTAAACGAAAGGGTTAACATTAAGCTTGTATCCTCAACTTTTTGAATTTTTTGTAACTTATTTTTTTTAAGTAAGCACATTTATACTTTACTCAAAAAACCTAAATGTGTTAGTTAATAACCTCAAAATCTTCAAATATTTTTTGAATTAATTATAATTATAATAATTGAAAATATAAAAATTAAAAAAAAATATTTTTATTAGTTTTATAAAATTTAGCAAGCTAAAGGTAAGCGAACTAAACCTATTCAATTAATTTGTAAAACTCGTTCTTCAATGTACATTAGTGTAAGGCGTCAGAAAACGGTGGTTATAAATATTATATAAAAAAGTAGTTTCGATATGCGATGGAGACAGACAATATTCCATGTTAACAGTGGTTTTTGTATATAAATATGAAAACAACCGCTTTTTCGAGATACCTTGAAAATAAATTTAAAATACCTCCAAGTTTTTCTGAAATTTTTTCACAGATTTGCTGCGATCCGCCAATGAATTTCCTTTCCTTTTAAGAAAAAACACAAAAAAGTATATTAATAATCAGGATCAGTATTGACAATTATATTTGATAATAAAAAAAAATTATGAAATTTTTTTATGGCAAGTTTGATAGCGAGGTATATATATATATATATGTATATATATATATATATATATATATATATATATATATATATATATATATATATATATATATATATATATATATATATATATATATATATATATATATATATATATATATATATATATATATATATAAATGAATATATATATATATATGAATGAATATATATATATGAATGAATATATATATATATATATATATATATATATATATATATATATATATATATATATATATATATATATATATATATATATATATATATATATATATATGAATGAATATATATATATATATGAATGAATATATATATATATGAATGAATATATATATATATGAATGAATATATATATATATATGAATGAATATATATATATATGAATGAATATATATATATATGAATGAATATATATATATATATGAATGAATATATATATATATATATATATATATATATATATATATATATATATATATATATATATATATAATTAGCTTATATAAATGACAATTTTATTAAACATTTTACTCTGTGCTTTTATAAAAATATAAGATTTAAAAGTTAGAAATGGACAAAAGTATTCCACAATTGTTTAACGTACTTGAGCTCCGTTCTTAGTGGAATTTATCCTTTTACTGCCTCCACATTGTTTAATATACCACAGTAAACCCAGAAGAGATGTTTCATATGGTTCAGCAGCTAAATTGGTATTGATAAAGTTTTTCATGGAGGTATACGCTTCCCTGAAGAAAGAAAGAAAGTAAATAAAAAAAATCTCCTCTAAATACGTTTGTTAAACACTGCAATTGCAATATATCATGTTTCACACGGAAATAGTTTAAATAGTTACGGAATAGTTAGTTTGCAGTGGACATTGGAATAGCGATTGGTCCCTCTCAGGGGAAAATGGAGGAATAAAATATTCACTTCACTTTCACAAAGTAATTAAAATATTATAATTTAGTTTGATATTTTTCCGTGTGATTATTTGCTTAACAAAAAGCATTTGATTTAACATTATAAGCATAAAACATTAAAAGTAATCGTCAAATAGAACACTTTAACCGAGTAATTTAGTATTTAAAATTTTAAGTCAGCATGTACTTACCGAAAAAGAGGTTAAAGTCAATTAATTTTTTACTGTATTTCAACTAATATTTGCAAATATGCAGTTATCTTGTTTTTTTTTTAATATTACACTGTCAAAAAATGTACTTAAAATAAGTACATGGACGTAATCGTTTTTCTTTGAGTATAATTGCATCGTAAATGAGCGATGAATTAAGTAATTTAAGTAATCGTACTTCTCGAAAATGAGCAGTATGGTTTAATATTGCTAATATCAGCTTCTGTTCAAGTCATCTTAACAAAGCGACCTGACAAACTTAAAATAGTTGTTCAGAAGATCGTTTTCCATATTATTTGAGGTCGATTGCTTAAATGGAAACTAAGTTATTACGAATCAATTATCTTACTTTCAATTCTTTTGCCCCTCCTTTTTAATATTACGTCTGTTTATAAGTTCTTTACATAGATGTGGTGGTAAAACGGATAAAACCCTAGACTTCGGTGCGGACGACATCAGGAAGACGGATTTAGCTCGATTCCCCGTAAGTCCAAGTTGTAATTATTGAAAGTGATTTATGAAGGCAGCCTAAGTAGGCCAGTAATTGTTCTTTTTTATGCATTTTACTCATTTTTGGGTACATCTCTTTTTCAAAAATGAGACTTATGTATTCAAAGCTATAACAAGCATCAAAATTAATCATAAATGAGTACATTTTATTTATTTTTAAGTACCTATTTTTAACAATGTAGCGTGGAAAAATCCCTAAATAAATTTGCATGTTTTTTTTTCACTCCGTGACATTAAAGTGTAGAGCGTGTTTTTCAGAAGGATAAAGTTTATGGAACATATGCTTGGTATAATGAATTATAGATATTTTATTAATAAAAGTATGAGTAACTAAGTTGAATTTATTTCGAAATAAACATATGACGACAATGTTACCCAGTCCAACTTTTCTTCCTTAGGAACTCATCAACAGTCATAGTATCCCATTCATCAGCATGTTGAGCATTCCATGGAGCATCTATAGGTATCTGTGCAAATTGTATATAAGTGCAAATAACGAAACTGTTGTTGAATTTTTCAACTGTTTAATACACTCACGTCCGTAAGTTAAGCGTTAGCCCCTACTTGTGGAGATATTTCCCAAATGTCTGATCGTAATCGAGTGAAACTTAGCACACTTGTGGAAATATTTCCCAAATGTCTGATCGTAATCGAGTGAAACTTAGCACACTTGTGGAGATATTTCCCAAATGTCTGATCGTAATCGAGTGAAACTTAGCACACTTGTGGAAATATTTCCCAAATGTCTGATCGTAATAGAGTGAAACTTAGCACACTTGTGGAGATATTTCCCAAATGTCTGATCGTAATCGAGTGAAACTTAGCACACTTGTGGAGATATTTCCCAAATGTCTGATCGTAATCGAGTGAAACTTAGCACACTTGTGGAAATATTTCCCAAATGTCTGATCGTAATCGAGTGAAACTTAGCACACTTGTGGAGATATTTCCCAAATGTCTGATCGTAATCCAGTGAAACTTAGCACACTTGTGGAGATATTTCCCAAATGTCTGATCGTAATCGAGTGAAACTTAGCCCACTTGTGGAGATATTTCCCAAATGTCTGATCGTAATAGAGTGAAACTTAGCACACCAGTTTTCAAAGTTTATACAATATAAAAACATTTCCTTTACTTTCACCAATGTGTGACAAGCCGTTTTACTAGCTAATATTTTAAACATGATTAACTTTTTATAAAAATATTTATATTCCATATTTATCTGTTTTTTATATTGCACAAACATTTATATACTCGTACATTAAGTTTCGATTGATTGCGATTAGATGTTCTGGAAATATCTACACAAATAGGAGTTAAACGTAACTTTCGAACATGAGAATGTATTGGGATAAGTATTTATGCTTTAGTATTTATATATCTGGTATTTTTACTGATTGATATTTAAAATTTTTTTAGTACCCAATATAATATAAATATAATTTTGTTGCGAAGAAATTGTATTTTACATTAAATGAATTAAACTCTAAATCAAAATTTCATAAAAAAAATTGTTTATTATTTACTTTTAATGATTTTATCACATAAAAACAACGTTTTATTATATTATTATCATTACAACGTTACAATAAATACACAGCTATATTATTAAATGAATTACCGTTATGTGATTTGTTTTCATTTCTTTAGAAAAATATACTTTTTAAAAAGCCATAAATTTAGTTATATAAAAAACTATATAATAAGTGAAATACCTCTTCACCCATTTTATCTATGGTCCGAAAAATGTTGTTGATATCCATGTTTATAAAGGGATTTTGTCTTCGAGGAATATCAGTGTCTCGGAAGCGCGTTCGTCTCCCCTAAAACATTTGCAGAAGGAAATACATAATAATAGAATATGACATACAATGTAAAAAAAATACTTAAAAAGAGTGCTGAACCTACTCGTTTTTATTTGAGTACAATTGCATCGTAAAGGAGTGAGGATTTACTCAAATTTAAGTAATTTTCAAAAATGAGCATTGCGATTTAATATTGCTAATACCATCTTCTGTTCAAGCCATCTTAACAAAGCGACACATTCAAAATGGTTGTTCAGATAGTGATTTTCAACATTATTTGATGTCGATTACTTAAATGGAAATTGAGTTATTGCAATTCCATTACCTTCTCGAACTTTTGGTACACCTTTTTAACATTCATTCTGTTTATAACTTCTTCGCGTGGCCCTGGTAGTACAACGGATAAGGCATTGGACTGCGGTGCCTTAGGATCTCGGTTAGATTGCAATTAAGTATTGGTTGTAATTTGTCGATATTTATTGTAAGTGACTTGTGTAGGCAGCTTATGTAGGCTAGCATCTGTTCTTTTTATTCATTGTACTCTTTTAATAATGTGTATTAAATAATAATTTAAAGCACACATATTCGAATATTAAAACTCTCAAGAATGTTTTTTGTAAAAATAATGGATAAAAGAATACTTTTTCATTCCATAATATTAGACAACTTAGACCACGAAGAATGTGTTTCAAATAAAAAAATTCCAATAAAGCTACTCCTTAAGGCCTATTTTACATGGACGAGAAAAACACGCCCGAGTTTTGCAGAAGGCTCTGTCATTTGAGAACAAAAGTCACGTTGTTTGTGTCCTCGAATCACCGAGCCAGCTGAAAAAGTTCGCGCACGCTTTCCGCGTCCGTGTAAAATAGGCCTAAGTTGTTTTAAATAAGTCATGTTACTGTTTCAATAAATAGATAGCGAATATACGAATTACATATAAGAATTTTATTTCAATTTCTAAGTTTTTTTTTTAAAATAAAATTTATGGAAAAAATTGCATTACATTAAAATTCCGTTAAAAGATTTTAACAAGAGGATTTTGATTTTAACTTACATTTTTATAATGTATTAAATCCTCTTCTTCATTTACTTCATAATCTTGTATTCCAAATTCTTTTGCCAATTGAAATATGCGATTTTGAGTTGGTCCAACGTATGATCCTCCAAGATCAACATAACCAACTTTTGAATGCTAGAAAGGTAAAGTGAAGCAATATTTGTAATTGCACAAAACATACTACGTTTAATTTTTTTAAAAAATTTAATAAAAAGTATTCATTATGGCCCGAATTAAAAAAAATATATTTAAAAGCTTCATTATTATTTCACTTACAATATAATTTTTTCAAGAATAAAAATTATTATAAATTATAAAAAATATAATGACGAAAGTTCTTTTTTCTTTTATAAAACAAATCATAATACTTTTTGGGGAATTAAAAAAACCTCTGAAGATATTATTAATAATTACTTTTTTTGTTAAAATTCGTCCTCCAACTCGGTCTCGAGCTTCTATAATAATCACTTTGACTCCACTTTCTGTTAACCATTTGGCTGCACTGAGTCCTGAAAAACATTAAAAACTTCTTTTTAATATATGAAAATAATAAATATCCTCGCTTTAATAGTTTAATATAGTACACACCAGGGATAACGCTTTAATATAGTATACACCAGGGTGAATGCTTTAATATAGTATATACCAGGGCCACTAAATATGACCACCTTTTCTCAAAACTACCGCCGTTTTTACTGAACATGGATTATTTAGGACAGCATTTTAAAATAATGTCCTACGTCTGTGTTCTACTGTAAAATAGTGGTAGTAAATAATGTCCTACTACGTAAAATAGTGGTAGAAAATAATGTCCTACTACGTAAAATAGTGGTAGTAAATAATGTCCTACTACGTAAAATAGTGGTAGAAAATAATGTCCTACTACGTAAAATAGTGGTAGTAAATAATGTTCTACTACGTAAAATAGTGGTAGTAAATAATGTCCTACTACGTAAAATAGTGGTAGTAAATAATGTTCTACTACGTAAAATAGTGGTAGTAAATAATGTTCTACTACGTAAAATAGTGGTAGTAAATAATGTCCTACTACGTAAAATAGTGGTAGTAAATAATGTCCTACTACGTAAAATAGTGGTAGTAAATAATGTCCTACTACGTAAAATAGTGGTAGTAAATAATGTTCTACTACGTAAAATAGTGGTAGTAAATAATGTCCTACTACGTAAAATAGTGGTAGTAAATAATGTTCTACTACGTAAAATAGTGGTAGTAAATAATGTCCTACTATGTAAAATAGTGGTAGTAAATAATGTCCTACTACGTAAAATAGTGGTAGTAAATAATGTCCTACTACGTAAAATAGTGGTAGTAAATAATGTTCTACTACGTAAAATAGTGGTAGTAAATAATGTCCTACTACGTAAAATAGTGGTAGTAAATAATGTCCTACTACGTAAAATAGTGGTAGTAAATAATGTCCTACTACGTAAAATAGTGGTAGTAAATAATGTTCTACTACGTAAAATAGTGGTAGTAAATAATGTCCTACTACGTAAAATAGTGGTAGTAAATAATGTCCTACTACGTAAAATAGTGGTAGTAAATAATGTCCTACTACGTAAAATAGTGGTAGTAAATAATGTCCTACTACGTAAAATAGTGGTAGTAAATAATGTCCTACTACGTAAAATAGTGGTAGTAAATAATGTCCTACTACGTAAAATAGTGGTAGTAAATAATGTCCTACTACGTAAAATAGTGGTAGTAAATAATGTTCTACTACGTAAAATAGTGGTAGTAAATAATGTCCTACTACGTAAAATAGTGGTAGTAAATAATGTCCTACTACGTAAAATAGTGGTAGTAAATAATGTTCTACTACGTAAAATAGTGGTAGTAAATAATGTTCTACTACGTAAAATAGTGGTAGTAAATAATGTCCTACTACGTAAAATAGTGGTAGTAAATAATGTCCTACTACGTAAAATAGTGGTAGTAAATAATGTCCTACTACGTAAAATAGTGGTAGTAAATAATGTTCTACTACGTAAAATAGTGGTAGTAAATAATGTCCTACTACGTAAAATAGTGGTAGTAAATAATGTTCTACTACGTAAAATAGTGGTAGTAAATAATGTCCTACTACGTAAAATAGTGGTAGTAAATAATGTCCTACTACGTAAAATAGTGGTAGTAAATAATGTCCTACTACGTAAAATAGTGGTAGTAAATAATGTCCTACTACGTAAAATAGTGGTAGTAAATAATGTCCTACTACGTAAAATAGTGGTAGTAAATAATGTCCTACTACGTAAAATAGTGGTAGTAAATAATGTTCTACTACGTAAAATAGTGGTAGTAAATAATGTCCTACTACGTAAAATAGTGGTAGTAAATAATGTTCTACTACGTAAAATAGTGGTAGTAAATAATGTCCTACTACGTAAAATAGTGGTAGTAAATAATGTCCTACTACGTAAAATAGTGGTAGTAAATAATGTCCTACTACGTAAAATAGTGGTAGTAAATAATGTCCTACTACGTAAAATAGTGGTAGTAAATAATGTCCTACTACGTAAAATAGTGGTAGTAAATAATGTCCTACTACGTAAAATAGTGGTAGTAAATAATGTCCTACTACGTAAAATAGTGGTAGTAAATAATGTCCTACTACGTAAAATAGTGGTAGTAAATAATGTTCTACTACGTAAAATAGTGGTAGTAAATAATGTCCTACTACGTAAAATAGTGGTAGTAAATAATGTCCTACTACGTAAAATAGTGGTAGTAAATAATGTCCTACTACGTAAAATAGTGGTAGTAAATAATGTCCTACTACGTAAAATAGTGGTAGTAAATAATGTTCTACTACGTAAAACAATGGTAGTTTGAATCTCATATTGACTATTACGTTCAATAAGATTTACCGTCCTGTACTCATTTTTAAGTACCTTATTTTACAGTGTATAGAATGGGCCTTAAGCAGTAGCTTTATTGGAATTTTTTTATTTGAAACACTTTCTTCGTGGTCTAAGTTATCCATTATTATGGAATGAAATGGAATTCTTTTTTCCGGTATTACTTTACATAAAACAAAAACACATTCTTTAGAGTGTTAAGGCTAAAATATGTTTGCGTTAATTAATAAAAAAATTGTTTTAATTTAATTATTAGGTTCAGATACTAATTTTTAACTGAAATTTTTTTTATAGTGAGCTTAATATGAAATCAAAATTTTCAACTATATTTTAACAATCATCACAACTATGAATATTCATAAAGACGTGAAAATCTGCTAATTTAATTCAGAGATATAAAATTAAATTTTATGTACAGACCACTAAGTCCTGCTCCTACAATGATGACTGTAGAATCTTCCATGGTGTATTGAAACACTTGCCACGAGTGCTTGCAACAATAAAAATGTAAAGTAAGACTATTAATAAAGGCCCTACTTTTTTTTCAAAACATTTTCAACATTTCCTCTACACCGAGCACTGACGTAAGCAGTTTTATTCCCCTTATGAATTTGTTGCGTATATTTGCTTGCTCTGATACTTAAATAACATGATCATTAAATAAAATGAAAAACGAAGATTCTGTTTTAGAAATTCCCATTTAGATAACAAAAAAAAAGCGCTTAGGATCACGCAAATTCATCGTGACTGATATACATACAGAAGGGCATATTGTATTTAAGACAAATCGTCTTGTGTAAACTATATAACTAGTTAAAATATTGGGGATGGGAGGATGGTTTTCACATATTTCGTGCAATTAAAATAAATTTAGTTTCTTTAACAAATTAATTATGTTTTAATTAGGATAACTTAAAATCAGGTTGGTGAAATTTTTTTTTCAAAATAAGGCATTCATGGGAATAGCTGTTGCAAAGGAACGGCTGAATGTAAACACAATCATTTCATTGTATTGTGTTCATCAGACCAAGTAGTTTTTAACTACATTTTGCAGCAGGTTTTATATTGTAAACGTTTGTATGTGAATAGTGAGTGAAATGGAACTATCACGTGACCAGCGTCGTGGTATTATCTTCTAAGTGTAAAAAGGGGAAATGTATATGCTGCTGAATATTATAGAATATTTTAGAATTATTTAGCTTCCAATGTCATTTCCCTACGAATCGTAGAAGAATGGTATCGCAAATTCTCTAGAGGAGATTTTACGTTTGAAGATGTCCCCCGCTGCAGTATACCTATCAATAGGATTCCCGTGGTATCATATACAAAGAGTACACTGTTAAAAATAGGTTTTTAAAAATAAGTAAAATGAACTCATTTTTTATTATAATCGAAGTTTATGATAGCTCTGAATAAATATATATATATATATATATATATATATATATATATATATATATTAAATATGTACTCAAAAATAAGTAAAATGAATAAAAAGAGGAGTTGCTTGCCTATATAGACTGCTTTCAAAAATCACTTTCTATAAATTTTAACAATTACAACCAGGATTTACCGGGAATAGGACCCAACCCGGCTACCTGATGTCGTCATCACCGAAGTCCAGGGTCTTATCCGTTTTACCACCACATCTATGTAAAGTATATGTAAAGAAGTTATAAACAGACGTAATATTAAACTGAAGTGGTAAAATATTGGGAAGTAAGTTAATTGAGTCGTAATAACTTAGTTTGCATTCAAGCAATAGACCTCAAATAATGTGGAAAACCATCTTCTGAACAACTTTTTTAAGTTTGCCAGGTCGCTTTGTTAAGATGGCTTGAACAGAGCTGACATTTGCCATATTAAACCATACTGCTCGTTTTTGCGAAAGTACGATTACTTAAATTTGAGTACGTCATCGCTCATTTACGATGCAATTATACTCAAAGAAAACCGAGTACGTCCATGTATACTCATTTTTAAGCACATTGTTTTACAGTGTTCCTGAAACCAGACAGTGACTCATATTGTGAGTTGCTTAATAATGTTCAGGCCACATCAAACAAGAAACGAAAAAAGGAGCATCGAAGAAAGATAGTTCTCTTTCATCAGGACAATTTTGACTGTTGAATCCTTAGGGTTTACGAAGATCGTGGCTCCCTAGAAGCCTTCGCCTCCAATATGACAAGTAATTTAACATAACATTAGCTCTAGTCTACATAAATGAAGTTTACCATTGCGAATATGAACTTTGAAGGGGGCATGTCGGTTAAGGTAGGGTCCTATCAACTGACATAACTGTTGAACAGGAGGAGCATTAGGCAAATTGTTATTTCTTCAGGATTTTTTAAAAATTCCTTTCGTTTCTTTATATATTTTATTTACAGAAGGTTATCAAGGATATACGAGAGTTAACTTGCTAGCAAGAGCGCCGCTTGGACGGTGAATATGTAGGGGATCTGTGTGATCATAGACCACTAGATCAATTAACTCTTCATTGTCAATATGGTCTATTGATCCATATACGTTAGTGGCCCATTGCAACTACATTATGAGCTAGAAGCTGCACCAGAAAGAGTGGTATATTATGGAACAACCACATTACAGTCGAGACATGGCCCCTTCAGATTATTATCGGTTTTAATACTTTCGTATCTTCACAGCTCAATCTTCAATTCAGAAGTCTGAGGTCGATGCAATTCTTGAGTCACGATCATCAAAGTTTTTGTAGGAGGGATTTGAAAAGCTACAATACCTTTGGCTCAATATCGTAAAACTGAATGAAGATAACTATCCTCCTTAATTTTTAGTTTGTATAAACTTTTATAATTTTAGGATAAAACTTTGAATCCGGAAATAACTTTTTCATTAAACTGTATGAAACCTTTAAAAAAATTATATTTTCGATTCAATAATTTGAATGTTTCTGCAAGCTTTATAAAGGAATTTTGAACACAAACCTTCATTACCTGCAGTTGTTTTTTTGAAGTTTTAATAGAAAAATAATAGATATTACGTGTCCTCGCATAGGGTTACATTGCTTCTATAAGTTAGTTTACAGAGATAAATTAGACCTTGCTTCGCGTATCAATGCCGTTAGAAATATTATAATTAAGTCTAAATAATCATCTGCGTTTAATCCAACTCAGTATTCCACGGTCAAAAAATGATCCGTGGTGAAAAAATTCGTATTTTCTGCACGTTTATTTGTGAGAATTAAGTGGACGATTCTACCTCGGAAACAGGGCACAGTGGACAATTCTTTATTGTTGGTTTGTAAAAATATTTGTTAGTGTCTTTACATTTCCAAATATATTTACATTTGATATGATTGTTTTTATATTTAGAAGAATCTATATGAAGAAACCGCAAATTATTATTATCAGTATGAATAAAATAAAATTTCGAAATATAAATGTTCAAAAGCATATTTTAAAGAACATTCATCCTTAAAATGCATTTCAAACTCACAATAGAATAGAAACCAATTCTTTCAAATCATGGTAATTTAATTTAATTAAATATACGTATTAATTTTATGGGACAAATTTATAATCCTGAAATCAACTCTGTTATTGAAAGTTACACTAACTAGTAATATTTTTTTTATTTTACTATTAGTACCTATTGAATTCAGGATTTTCCCGAAAATTAATGAGTTACCAATTTTTGGGATAAAAATATTCGATTGGGATAGATTTTATCTTCGAAAAATCTGTCATTTAGAAGGTGAAATAAGCAGATTGAAAGTTCGATGTTATTCTTTTCATTGCAATTTATCACACATATGAATTAATGGGTTATACGGCAATAACAGTTAAAAGTTATTTAATTCATCATATGTTATTTTAATTCAAAACGTGTAAAAATGTTTAATGATATATTTTTATTATAATTTTTATTTTTAAATAAAGCACTTTTTTTTGTCATAAATAACCGAAGAAAATGTCAGTAAATTAAAATTCAAATTAAAAAATCGTTTGCGTTTTCAAATAAAATAAACCACATTATTATCACTTTTTTGTCTACTAAATACTATAACTTTTCTAATAAATATTTAAAAAAAAAGAACTTCAACAAAAATCGTTTGCATTCAAAATAATTAAAGTTCGAATACATTTATTTAATCCTGTGATTTTTTTACTGTGTTTATGTACAGAACGTCATGAGTGTTATACACAAAAGCAATTGTTTAAAATTCTAAAAAGAAATAAGAAAATATCATTTGAAAACCAAGTAAGTTTTTTTTTATTCTATATAAAATTTATTATTTATTCTGCTATAGTTAATTTCGACACCAGATCATGCGTTGTCTGACATTCATATGTATTTCCACAAATAGAACATAGAATTTTCAAAACAAAATATGTTTGATTAAAAGGAATTTCGTTTGTTTTGTTTATCATGTATATTCCAATTGATTCAATGTAATGCAATTTTACTGTTACGTGTTATTTATAAAATAATTATTTAACAATCTTTAAAATGGAACTTTGTTCTACAATATTGTTATTTGATAAGTTTTATTTTACCAATTGTTTATAAATACACCTATTTCTAATGGCATTAAACAAGAAACAGGGAAAATATTTGAGTATTCCAGTTTTGAAGATGATATGTTTTAGAAATTGTGAAAAAGGAAATTTTTTAAAAATTTGCATATGTTTGGAAACTTTGCAATTCTTGGTGCTGAAATTCACATGACGTCATTTCAAGATATAAGTGACTTCTTGCGTATTTGTTATTGGTTGACGGAGACCACGTGGTTTGTTATTCACGAATTACAGAGGCTAATTAATCATGCTTTTTGTTGATCAATCAAAATTTTAATCTCGAGACCATGTCATACAGTGTATATTAAAATGGTTTGTTATTTATTCCACATTCTAATTATGAGTATATATTTACTAAAAAAGTTAAATAGTTTCAAATGCTAATTTTTTTTTGTGGAAAATGATACCAGAAAATTTGTGACATTCTGAATGTAAAAGCCACATTCCTATTACCTTTCGTACAATTCTGAAGTACAATGTAGCAGTTATTTTTAAATTTGAAGCTGTAAATAATCGTTCGAAATATGTTTATGAAGTTTTCATAATGAATGCAACAGTGTAGAAAAATTGCACGAGTTCGATCCTTGCACCTACCTAATTCAATATGAATAATTCTCGATATTAAATTGTATTAGTTAGTAATACTTTAATAATGGGCTATTTCTCGAATTACGAAAAAGTAAGTTTAGTTTCAAGCAGACAGGGATTGGAAATGAGTAATGAGGTTTTACAATAGAACAACGGAAAAAAGAGTAAATTTTTCATTAACCAAATTTAAAATATATATTTGGCATTTACTATAAATGTGTTTTAAAATTTATTTACTTTGTTAATTCAAATAAGTATTTTTCTTTATTGAAAGATTTTTTCGAAATAATCTTACACCTGCCTAATTAAATATGAAATTATTTCCGATATTAAATTGTATTTTATAGTAATAACCAAATACTGAATTGTTTCTCTTATTACGTAAGTATGTTTAGCTTCAAGCAGAAATTTAAATGAATAGGCAAACTTTACAATATAACTAAGGAAAATGAGTTTAATAGTTTTCAATTGAAACGTATATATTAATCTAAACGCTTAAAAGGAAAAAAGTTTTCACATACCCACAGGGAAATTAATTTCGCCAAATGTAAAACCATTAAAAAAATGACATTTACAGTAAATGTGTTTTTAATTATTTTTATCATGTTACTTCAAATAAGTATTTTGTTAACAAAACTTTCTTTGAAGTAATTTTTTTTTCAAGACAAACTAGCGACCTACGCACATTTTATATTCTGTAACCTTTTCTTAGGAACAAAATTTTGAAATATTCCTGACAACTGGCGAAATTTTTAACTTGTGTCCTTTTCAAATATTAGGCTAAATAAAATAATATATGTGTATTGACAAGTCCAGAAAGGCACCCTCATCATTAAAATATATATGTTTAATAAAAAAAAATATTAATATTAATTTAATCGTAACTGCATTATGAAATACAATAAAAAAACTATTAAATTTAGATTATAGAAAAAAGTTTAAATTTATAGAAGGTGGATTTTCGCAACCGTTATAATTAATAGTTATTTGTTTAAAATTACATTATATTTCCCTAAATTAGAGATAAAACTGTGTTTTCATTACTACGACTAATTCCGTATAACACATAAAATAATTCGAGATAAGTAAAAATCTTCATTATTGATGAAATGTTTAATATGAATATAGAATGATGTTCGTTCCTTATTATTTGTGTATGCAGGCTGAAAATAAAAATACTGCAGAAATAATTTTGCAGTAGCAAAAAATTATTTGATCTCCATTGTCGCAATCTTCTTACACAAGTCCATTCAGTTACTTCAGAATTAGACAGATGCAAATATGACTAAATATTTTTACTGTAATACTGAACTACAAAAATATTATCAGGAGTTAGCATGCAAACAAAAACTTTGTGCCACGATTGTGCGAATGGTTGTATTAGTTGCTCATAATCGGTAAAAAACATTAATGTTAACTACTTTTACAGAATTGATACGGTATAGTTTCAATCTTCACACGTCTAACCAGTCATATCAGCATTTCTAAGAACTTAAAATTATTTCGATAATAAAAACATTATTAGACGATAAAAAATATCACGAAACGTCTAACCATTGATATGGACATTTCAAAACATTTACAATATTTTTATTTCATTAGAAAAATTATTAAGTAATAAAATATGCGAGCGAGCTGGGCTCGGTCCTCCTGGCACTTTTTATTTATGCTAGTTAATGAAATAATCTTTAAAAATAAAGGGAAAACTGACTTAATGAAAATGCGCTAAAAATTAAAAAATAATTTATAATTTTACGACCAAGTTGAAAATATTGAATTATTTAATAACATTTTAATACTTATTACAACTTTTCGAAATCGACGTCAAAATTTATGTATGATTTTTGTAAATTAGCACCAACTTCAAAAAGTTGTAATAAGTATAAAATTTATATTAAATAATTAATTTTTTTCTACTTGGTCGTAAAATTAAAATATATTTTTTACTTTTTTGAGCATTTACTTTAAATCGGTTTTCCTTTTTTTAAAAAGATTATTTTATTTTTCCCCTTTCAGTTTTTAATTTGGTTTACTTAATTCCCTTATATCGTTCGCAAAATGTTTATTTTATAGATGTGAAATTTGATTGGCCATGGGGAACCGACATTATACATTTGTTTTAATGTTTGTTAGTATACATTTCAATATGAATAAAATAAAATAAAATTCATAATTACTTTCATTAATATAAAGTTTATAGCATACCTAATTCATACAGCATGTGTGAAAACATTGTTATTCAGATACATTTTATTAATTTAAATATCGAGAAAAAAAACTTGAAATCCCTCTTGGTAAAATTTCAGTTTAGTCAAGGGCTGAGAAATATCTAAATTGTAAAGTATAGAGAATTTGAGTCTGGAAACTCGATTTTTGACGTTACAAGTACAATTCCTTTCAGAAATAAAAAAAAATTGTAAAGTTACAATAATTGTTATAATCATGCTTTGTAAGTTAATAATTTAATCCGTAAAATAAAATGTAATTCACAATTAATAAAATATATGCTATTTTTAGAAGCTTATTTTTTTAAAAAAGAAAATGTAAATTAAAGTTATTTTTTTTGAGAATATAGTAGTTCTATACTATCAGTTGCAAATATTAAGAAGTTTCCTCTTTTATAATGTAGATGGCAGCAGTAATTCTTTACATTTTAAAATAAGTTTCGAGTTATATAATGAAAAGTTTTATTTTAGTTAAACTTTTGAACATTTTTAACCGTCTACATTTTTTTTGCATAGAAAGTAATATAATATTACAATATAAAATTATACAATATAATCAGTCGTAGTGATCAAAATAAAGAAAAATAAGTTTCAAAAGTATTTAAGTTTTTATGTTAAATTGTAGTTAATTTGTTATTCTTAAATAACTTTCAATGTCACCGTAAATTTATACTTTTAAACCTATTATTTTATTAGAGATTATTTCAAAATAAT
Source organism: Troglohyphantes excavatus (assembly GCA_963932185.1). NCBI lineage: Eukaryota > Metazoa > Arthropoda > Arachnida > Araneae > Linyphiidae > Troglohyphantes > Troglohyphantes excavatus. The sequence goes on along the minus strand of OZ010670.1, from coordinate 32,600,076 downwards.
TCCAAGGACACCAATATATCCATATTTAAAATGACCGACTTTTTAATGAGTGGTCAGTACAAATATTTAAAAGATTGTTATACAATATAACAAGTAGGTCAGATCAAAAGATTCCGAATTGTGAGAAATAATATAAAATCGAAAAGAGAGAAAGAAAAAAAAAACATTTACTATTTTTAGTGTTTAATTATACTAATATCAGAATTGTATGATATGATATAGCCCAGTCTTTAAAATCCTATTTCAGAGTCAAATATTTTTAATTCCAAATTAGCCTAAAATACTGTCTATATGTCCACAAAACTGCTTTAAAATCTTTCAACGAAAACGTTTTTTGACAACATATTTTTCTTATTTGCTTAGAAACAGATTTTTGACAGTGCAATAAAACGTCTAACACATAATCTAAACTTAGTAACAAAGAATAAATTAAGGGGGTCCGATACCCAAAATTCGCAAAAAAAGTAATTTTTTTTTATATTTAAAAAATAATATTCAAACTTATCTTAATAACTCACAAAAAACTGCTTCAAAAAATTCCTATTACTTTTTTAGTTATGAATGTTTGAATGATGTGTTCCTATAACATAGTTGTATCATATATAAACTTTAAAAGCAAATATCTCTGTTCGTGGTTTTGAAATTTAATGAACACTAAAAATGCTAAGGCTTTTTTACTATTATACTTAAAATCATAATTTTTGTGTGTATAGCAAGATAAATATATTTTAAATAGATGTATGCATTCCGATTTTTACCATAATTTGTTTTTTAAAACCACTTAAAATGGAATTTTATTTTTTTTCGTCAATTTTTTTTCCAAAATTTCTAATATATTTTATTTTTTTAAAGTGATGTATTTGAATTAAAATTTGAATGCATACATCTATTTACATATTATTCAAGATCTTAAATAAAAAAAATTGCTTCAAAATATTGAAAAACAAAAAAGGAGTAGGAATTTTAAAATTGTTAAAAAATTTACTAAAATTTTAATTTAAAAATAAATGTGCAATTTAAAAAAAAATTGAGCGTCTTAAAATGGTTTTTTATGCATATTTAGAAAGAGAAAAAAAATTGGATTGTACAAGTATAAAAATAAAAAAAAAATGTCGAAGGTATCGGACCCCCTTAAAAGTATTTACTGGAAATTGCTAACGAAGAAAATAATATATTCAAATTCTCGTATTTCTAAAGTAGTTTTGAAGGAATCAGAAGGAAAATTGCATCATTATTTAAATTACAAATGGAAATATGTATTCTGAATTAACTTTTGTTTGAAGAACAAACTTTCAAGTGGTAGTTATAGCTTCTTTGTTTATATATTTTGAAGTGTGATATCAAAAGAAATCAAACAGTGAGAAAATATTGTATTCTTTTGTGATTGATAATGATTCGTAGATTCTATTATTTTCTTATCAATTTTTTGTTGATGTTATGTTAGTTTATCTAATGTTAGTTTCTGAGAGATTAGATTATATGGAGAGGAAAATAAACATAAAGTTATGCAATCTTTCTTTTGCATTGTTAGGATATTCTACTTTGACAATTCTGAAGTCAAGAAAACTTTTTTATAAATAGAATTTGATACCATTAAAAAAAATGTAAACATTAAACTTTTTTTTATATGAAACCTAGTCAAATTCTACTCCAATTAAAATAAAATCAAACTCTACTTTATTCCAATTTCATACTTATTTTGACTCGCGGTTTAAGCTTCCCATATATTTAAAATAAATAGGCTGAAGTAATGAAGACACATTTTATTAATAAATATTCAGGTCTTATTGGAGTATGGATACTTCGACTTAACTTAGTAGTTTTAAACTGGAATTTTGTTTAATAATATATATATATATATATATTATTAATTAATTAATTATATATATTATTATATAATATATATATTATTAATTAATTAATTATATATATTATTATATAATATATATATTATTATATAATATATATATTATTATATAATATATATATTATTATATAATATATATATTATTAATTAATTAATTATATATATTATTATATAATATATATGAAAGATAATTTCAACCCCCTTTAACTTACCACCTCCTTTTACAAAACCACCCCTTTTGACTTCCTTCATTCCCATTCCTTTGTAAACTATCTCATTTAATTATTGCTGACATTGCTAACAATATGCATTCTCTATGTGCTTTTCTCAACCGTTCCCACGACCAAAGTTCCCTATCACCCGCGCTCTGAATTCCCTTTTGGCACCCCTCCAAAAACTTCATATGTGTGCTCCGCCTTGACAAATCCCTACACATTATACTTTTCCCTATGTTAGCTGAGGTTCTCCCTATTTGGGGAAATCTCGCTCTCTTCTGACTTCGACTCTCAAACTGTAAGGACGTGTGCTTCACGGGCTCCTGGTGTGATCACTAATAAAGAATATAAATACAACCTTTGGCCCTCTTTTTATGAAATCAATCTTAATATTTCAAAAGTCGACAGGATTATGCCTATGTCGGAATTCCCCTAACAATTAATTAAAGTTAAAAATTTAATTGAGATCACCGGGAGCCCAACCAGCCAATTATCCACCAGCCGAACCGAAAGTTGATATCCGCAAACACCAGTATACGTTCAAGCTCCGACAGAACAGAAGCCCGTCTACCTTTTAGAAGATGCGACGACCGAACGTGCAACGGCAGCGACTCTCGTCAACCACGTCTCCTTCAGAAACGAAAGCTGACGGAATACGGCGCCATGACGTACGAAGCCAGACTCCCGGCCTACCCTCACCCACTCACCGCCGACTCTCCTTGTGTGTTGTGTTCTCCCAACTTGCTAAGAAATTAAAGTTCCGTTCAAAATTAAAGTGCCTTGAAACTAGTGAGTACTCCATCGCGAAATCAAAGTTCTACAAGTTACCTAAATCTCAGTGATCAGTGAAACACGAAGAATTAACGAATGTGCACCACGAAAACTAGTTTCGATTCTCCTTTTGTGTTCATTTCTACGATTTGTGTGCTGCTTCGATTCGAATCAAAACATTCGCCAGTCTCAATAGTTCTACTTTGAAAAAGAAAGTTCTACTTTGAAAAGTTGTTAATTGTCAATATGATTTAATTATTTTTATTTTCATAAATGAAAAGTGTTATAATATTTTAATTTTAAAATTCTGAAATTTAGTTTTGTTTACATTTTTTATGAGATAGTTTGGTTTTCTATTGAGATAGTTTGGTTTTCTATTGAGATAGTTTGGTTTTCTATTACAGTGCTTTTCATTACAAATTAATAGTGAAATGAGATTAACTTTTCAATTATAATTATTATTCAATTAATTATTGATTAGTGCATAATGAATTTTGATTTTGTTATTGATTTTTTACAGATTCTGAACTTAATATTTTCAGTGATAATGAGTAGTAACTAGTTAGAGAAGATAATTATTTTAATTTTAACAAATTTTAATGGAATAATTTGAGTTGGCATAATAATTTTTTTTGTTAAATTTTAGGAATCTTTGTAAATAATTGTGTTAACTTAAAATTGATATTTTGTGAACTAGAATGTACAATTTTTATAATTCATGTTCGAGAGAAGTTTTTCTAAATTAATGGTACTTAGAATATAAAATACTGGAATTCGTCCTTTTTGAAAAATGTCATGTTATACGACCAAAATGGATAGAGTGCACTGAACCCTTCATTGGCTCTATTACGTGAAACCCTGTAGATCTTCATTTGAATTGCGTACCCTGTTTGTTTTGGAAAATATAGGTGTATTTGCTTTTGAAGGATGAAATTTGAGTAAATTGTTTTAATGGTAAAGATAATAATGGTAATATTGATTACATTAAGGTTTTTATTTTACATTGTTGTAGCCAAAATTTTAACGAAAGGTTTTTCACTGATTTCTTGGAACACATTTAACCCTCTCTGAGTCTGTTAATAACTTTTTCCAATTTATTATTATATGTTCTTCTGGCTTACCCATTTCAACATGTAAACTCTAGATAAGTTTCCCACAAATTTATTTGGACACACACTTTACTATGAGCAAGTTGCAGGTGAATTCGACATCACACATGTTTAACCACACACCTTTTCTTCAATCAAAGGAAATTTATTTCAATCAATCACATATTTTCCTTCAATTTCAACAGCTTCACTTTGTTCTTTTATTCACCCCAGTATACCTGTACGTCAATTGTACATTTTCATTTTATACTTTGATAATTGTATTGTTTCTTGTTTATAATCAAAAAGTGCATTTTAAATACTTCATAATTTAATTACTTATATTAATTATTTCATATTGTTTGTCAAACAACCTTACTGGTTCATCACTGTTCCTTAGTCAAATATTTTGTTTTTCTAAAACCCAATCAAATTATGTCAACATAGTAATATAATCAAACTAAGAGGATATTACATTGTATAATTGAGATGAATGAGTTCATGTGCCATCGACCTCTGAGAAATCGTAATCTGCAGATTGTCCAACCTGACCATGATTACTTGTTTGTTGAAAGAGTATAATTGTATATTTTCAAAGAACAAACCAGCTTGATCAAAATTTAACTACCACCAATTCAATTTTAGTATTTGTGACTATTTTCTTTGTGCAACATTCCACCATGGTCGACCATTTTACCATTTTTACATCAATCAAATCGAGGATCCTCCCATGTCAACAAATCACTCGAGCATGCTCCAACCATTTTTGGTTCAATCACATGGAGGTTTGACTTCGTCTTCTAAGAAAATGCTATTTTGATATCAAATGTATTAAAATTAGTAGATTTTGTTTTCAGAAATACTAACCGTAGGTTCATGAAGTATAGCTGAATTACATTTCAAGGATTATGTTGGTCAATACCTGCCATCCCACCTTAGTCAGGCTGTAACCAGTCATTTTTTTCACCAGTGACTTGCTTCACTCGGGTCTCTTTAGACTCCCATTTACAAAATTTCATTTTTTTTTTTTTGCGTTGCACTAAAGAGTTATAGTAGTTGCATATATTTTTTGACCGTCATATGTCTTGAATAGAACAGAACAGTTTTATATTTCATTGTTTACAACATATGTTTATGTTTAATTTTCACTATGTACAATATTGATTTTTATATTGGTATACTTATTTTGGTATTGTAATTTAATTAGTTTCATAACTATTTGTAGAGCATGTGTTAAGGCGAGCACATACAGCAGTATTTCAAAATTTTAATTGTACCTCTGTCAATAATATTTCTTTTCTCCAATCACTTACAAACTCTTCATGTGGCTCAGATGGCCTGATCAACCATTTGGCTGACATTACCTTATTCTACTTTTGTCTTTTTCTCGCATTTCTGATCATCGCTGGCCGATGTGTATGATTTTGCGGGAGGGAGATGAAAGATAATTTCAACCCCCTTTAACTTACCACCTCCTTTTACAAAACCACCCCTTTTGACTTCCTTCATTCCCATTCCTTTGTAAACTATCTCATTTAATTATTGCTGACATTGCTAACAATATGCATTCTCTATGTGCTTTTCTCAACCGTTCCCACGACCAAAGTTCCCTATCACCCGCGCTCTGAATTCCCTTTTGGCACCCCTCCAAAAACTTCATATGTGTGCTCCGCCTTGACAAATCCCTACACATTATACTTTTCCCTATGTTAGCTGAGGTTCTCCCTATTTGGGGAAATCTCGCTCTCTTCTGACTTCGACTCTCAAACTGTAAGGACGTGTGCTTCACGGGCTCCTGGTGTGATCACTAATAAAGAATATAAATACAACCTTTGGCCCTCTTTTTATGAAATCAATCTTAATATTTCATATATATTATTATATAATATATATATTATTAATTAATTAATTATATATATTATTATATAATATATATATTATTATATAATATATATATATTATTAATTAATTAATTATATATATTATTAATTAATTAATTATATATATTATTATATAATATATATATTATTAATTAATTAATTATATATATTATTAATTAATTAATTATATATATTATTATATAATATATATATTATTAATTAATTAATTATATATATTATTATATAATATATATATTATTATATAATATATATATTATTAATTAATTAATTATATATATTTTTATATAATATATATATATTATTAATTAATTAATTATATATATTATTATATAATATATATATTATTAATTAATTAATTATATATATTATTATATAATATATATATATTATTATATAATATATATATTATTATATAATATATATATTATTATATAATATATATATTATTATATAATATATATATTATTAATTAATTAATTATATATATTATTATATAATATATATATTATTAATTAATTATACTTACAGATGTGTTATATCAGTGAATGTGACATTCCACAAATCCACAAATCTTAAACAAAAGAGGTTCAGCACGATTTTAGCATTTTTTAATATTTTGAACATTACGTGTTAAGTTGAGGATTAAGTTGTACGTAAATACGCGTTTTTTTTTTAAATGATTGTTTTAAAAATATAGTCTTTTTATGTATGAAAACACTTTAATATTCGTGATAATTCATAACAAAAATCCTGCATAAAGTCAAATACTAATTAGATACTTAGCATTTAAGTAGCTAATTAACATGTTTTTTAACATGATTACGTAAGATGTAGTTGATATAAAAACATCATATTTGTTGGAAGTTTCTCTTAGTACCATTCTTAATGTTATGAACCTCCACAAATTTGTAGCATGTAAAATTTTTAAAAATAATTGTTTACCTCGAAAGTAAAAATATATATATATATATATATATATATATATATATATATATATATATATATATATATATATATATATATATATATATATATATATATATATATATATATATATATATATATATATATATCCAAACTTTATGATTGAGGTTTATGACATCCCACAACTAATATAAAGCTGAATGGAAAAATAACTTTCTCAAAAAGTTGAAATTTGAGTTATAGTGTTTAGAATAAAAAACATTTGGTAAAAATAGAACTCTTTAGAAATTAAATTGAAAATTTACAAAACATATTCAACATTTCAAGCAGGACCTATTGGTACCATCGGAAAGATTATGAATAGGGAAAGATTATTGAGCAAAATGAAATATTTTGTAAATTTTGGTCGATTCCAGAATTTTCTAGTGTGTATGTACACCTTAAAGAATGCGAATATTTACAGATGTGTTATATTAGTGAATATTAGTATTTACATATGTGTTATATCTGTGAATGTGAATACTTACAGATGTGGTATATCAGTGAATGTGAATATTTACAGATGTGTTATATCGGTGAATGCGAATATTTACAGATGTGTTATATTAGTGAATATTAATATTTACATATGTGTTATATCTGTGAATGTGAATATTTACAGATGTACTATATTAGTGAATGTGAATATTTACATATGTTTTATATCAGTGAATGTGAATGTTTACAGATGCATTATATTAGTGAATGTGAATATTTACAAACGCGTTATATTAATGAATGCGAATATTTTTAGATATAAAATAAGACAAAGGCATTCTCTACAATCACTTTTATTTTTATACACGAACACGTACATTTCTTTACAGCAATTCCTTTTTCCTCCAATCTGCCGTTAAGATTAGATGAAGACCACATTTATGCAGCAATTGCACATCATTTTACTTACAACACGTCAGTTAGTTTTTTTTAAATGAAATGCATTATATTTTCTCAGTTGCACATTCTGCTGGAATTAGAGAGTAAAATGTATAAAGTAATCCTTATACAATAAACAAAATTTTTTTTTTGTCAAGAGGGAATTCCAAATCATCGCGTGTGGAACTCCTGTAAGAGTTGGCAGAATAATTATCTTTCTTGTGTTAATTTGCTGAGTATTCGCAGATTAAAACTTTTATTTAATTTATTAACATCTACAGGTACCAACACAATTTCCCCCAAATATTTATTTACATTTGTGTGTGGATAAATAGTTAATATATATATATATATATATATATATATATATATATATATATATATATATATATATATATATATATATATTTAAATAAAAAAAAATACTAATATAAATGCTAGAAGAGTTTACGAGGGCAATTTTAAATATGTACCCCTAAATCGGAATCGAATAAAATATTCAGTTTAAATGAACAATGTTTTGCTTTGTAGTCTTAGCTATTCCTATTTTGCCTTATGTAAAAACAATTTATGATTGTGGGTGTTTGTGTTGATTCTATTGACAGATCTGTCTAATTATAATTTTGAATAAATCGACTAAAATCGGCTTCGAAAAATAAAATAAAAAGTACATGTTTCTCTTGGAAAATAAAATTTATGAAGGCTAACAGTTATGCAGTCTAAGTATTTGTTTAAATAACAATTCTAAAGCCAAAAAATGCGGTAATTGCTTGTACTTTGCATTCACGTAAGGATAATTACTAATATGCTTTTGAAGAGAAAAGGGGGGCACGTTAAAACTCTAATACAAAAGTGAATATAAATATTTCGATTTACATATATTTATGCCAAAATAGTTTCGGTGTAAAGGGGCGAATCTAATTCTTACCAATCACCTCATTGAAATCTATGATCGCCAGGGACCGACTTACAAGTTTAGAGGCGGAGGGAAAAAAACATTAGGTGGCCCCAAATTCATGCATAAACATTCATTGCAAAATAACATAAATTAATATTTAATGCAAGGGTAAATCTGACAAAACTTGTTTGTTTAAAATTAATAACTTTTTTATTTCAGATATAATTTAAAAATGTAAAGTCATATAACTTTAAATTGAAGAAGGAGAAAATTAGAAAATATTCGACAAAATAATATTTTACAATTTTCATTCAAATACACAAATAACGTCAAAGAAGTTTAGCATGTCAAAATAAAGACAATTTAAATTGTAAACATACATACCGGAAAATATATTTTACTTTTACTTACACTTAAAAATGTCCTTATGAAAGCGATGTAATTGGATAAAATAGTAGAAGTTTATAAATAAATAAATAAAAGTATATTTAAAAAAATCATTACTTAGTAAATTTATTTAGAAATTTTCAAAAAGCTTTTTAACCATTTTTGGAGGCCCCTTTAAAATGGAGGCCCTGGACAAGTGCCTGAATGCAATGCAGTAATTTAGTCTCTGATGATCGGCTCTTAGAAGTATGGCTTTCTGACCTAGTTTAAGGTGATTTCAATTTTTTATTAATAACCTATTAATATAACGACCCCATTCTAACGAGGATGTTTGTTATGAGAGTCTCGTTATAATAATGGGTCGTTGTTATGTGTTAAAATAAATGATACGCGTATTAATCAACTGATTTCATTGTTATAAAGAAGGAATCGATAATTCGTTGTTAAGAGGGAATAAAAGGGGGCAGTTTATACAATATTTTACCCATGCAGTTTTTATTTTTATTTACTGTGAATGCACGCTGTTATTAAAAATACTGATATGAATATGACTAAAAATTTTCTACCAACATGTCAACGAAAACAACCTTTAGTGGTTCTTATAATGGGATTAAAATTAAACTGTGTAAAAGTGTTCTTAGAACTGAATTGCAGTCCTGGCAGTCGAATCTTTATTCGAGTTAATCAATTATTATGTCAATGCGTTAGCTTTTCGGATATTCTTCACCAACTATTACAGGAGTTTAAAAATTCGTCTCTGCAGCTAAAGTCACAGTAGTCTTACACAGCCTATAGTATAAAATACAAGCTCGGATATAGGTTTGATATTCGTATGTACATAAGCGAATTTTGTTCACTTTTATTAGACGAAAAGCACTTTAAGTTAATGTGACCCATTCGTCAATTAGAAGAACATCCAGACACATTTACTTTGATACGTCGAAAATGCTGGGACAGAAGCACGTGTATTTTATAAAAAAGAATTTAAATGAACCGATTTCATTGGGTAAAACTTTAAAGAACCAAAATTATGAGTGATACAATAGTCATGAAGCATAACAACCTAAGTTTAGTCTTTGAAATATAATAGAATTCCAATTATCCGTATTAGTTGGGACCAGATGGCATCCGGATAATCGACTATCCGGATAATTGGATTATTTACGAAAAAAGGTTATTTCTTAGTAAAAACAGAATTTTGCTTTAATATGTAATTTAATTTAATGACTATTACAAACAATATCATTCACAGACAAGAAAGTTTTAAAATGTGGATTTTGCTGTTTTCTTTTTTCCCTTTCAAAACGATCCAGATCCGGATAATTGACGATTTCCTTCGTTTAATCCGGATAACTGGTGTGCGGATAGTTGGAATTGTACTGTATGTAATATGTATATTATTAATTTTTATAACTAGTTTATTTGGAATAATTTTCGATTGACTAATTTTCATGCACTAATTAGAATTACTTAAATATGTAATATTTGTTTTTACAGTGGAATGTGGAATAATAACTATCCCACGAAAAGATTAGTAATATTTAAAAAATTTTAACTCATCGCCCCACACATTTTTTTCAGAATGAAAACAATATGCACACAAAATACTTTAAATGCTTGAAAAATATTAAAAAAAATACTTCACAGCCAAACTGACTCCTATGATTCTCAAACGGTATTGGCTCCCAAGAAGAGTAGTAACATTTTTTACGAACTGAAATAACTCATCCGATGAAAATCCACTAATAAATACAATCAGTAGACACTATGGATTTCAGCTTCCAAAGTTCCAAATGAAATCTTCATCTGAAACTGTTCCGTCAATTTCCATCCTACACAAAAAAAGATGAACTAATACCTTTTTAAAAAGAACAGGTAATGGATCTATCTAACTGTTCCATAACAAGAACGAAATACCAAACGTTCCCCGAGTACAAAGATTGGGTTAATTGAAAGTTGCTTTCTTATTTTGTTTCTCATCTAGACGAGAATTGTCACCCCCCTCCTCCCCCTTTGTGTTTGCAAGTGATTGAATCACACGCGTCCCAGCATTTTTCCGGTTCAGCAATCCGACATAGCAAAACGCATGTTCTCCTTACCATCATCTGAATGGAGAACGGAAGATCGGGTGTAATAAAATAGAGTTCAGCTGAAACGTTTCGGCTTATAATGATATGAAAAAACACGTTGTCAAGCAGATGAACGCCGACAGATGGCGCTAGCTCTCGAGGAGGTCATCCATTTTGAGTCCTCGTCTTGACTTCTCTTCAGATCAACACAACAGCAACAACTAAACCGAATTGGACAACCTGCACAATTGGGGTCGACACACATAAGTCACAGTCTACAGCGCTTTTTTTTTTTTTTTTTAAAGTTACACTTTGCGAGAAGATTTTTTTTTTTTTTTTTGAGTTTTTCGATCGCGTTCCACGTTTATGTTTGACAAAATTCTCGTGTTTGTTCGCATTCGAATTAAATGTTTTGCTGGAATTCAAGGCTGAACGAGATTCGGCTGTTCCATCAATTACATTTACACACTGTAGCCGAATCTTGTTCAGCTTTGTCTGGACTCAAAATACATTTGGCGGCGCATGAATTAATACCTTAATTTCATCTACAAAACAATTATAAATAATATTATGTTAATGATTATATCAAATAAAAAATCATTTTGAAGTATGCCACATTGTATGAATAAGATGTGCTTGCAAAGTATGGTAAATAAATATTTTTTTTTATCTTGTATTGTAAGGCAAAAATATTCTGATTTTGACAAAAGATACATCAACTAAAAAAACATTACTCCCTTCTGAGCGGTTAGGTAAATGGCAAAATTGTCTTCTCCGCAAACTAGTTTATTTTAAAATTTCAATACATGTATATTATATATAGTTTTGATATTTTATTAGAAATAGCTTCAAAGAAATATCTCAATTAATTATTCAGATTTGAAAAATATTTCAACATCGAATATTTTTACGAATTTAAAGTTTATGTGTATTGCTAGAAAAACTGGAAACCCTTAAACGACTTAAGTTGTTCATCTCCGTCAGAGGGTTAAAAGTGTGAAATATCTAGATTATTAAATCAAGCACATACTTATATCTACTCGGCACTAAATAAAATTTATTTTATGCAGAAATGGCCTTTAGCCAGTTTAATACTGATCTAACTATTAAGATATTAAAACTTTAAAAAATTTAAATAGGGCATTTATTTTTTCACTCGCATTTCACCAAGTGTTAGACAAAAAACACCCGTGATTCCGCGTTTGACAGTTACAACTCATAACAGAAGTATTCATTTTAAAAAAAATGAATACTTATTATATTTCATTATACTATATGGAGTAGAAAATTCCAGGGTTTTTAAAGCTACATAACATTACTTTCGTTAACTTGAAAAAAAAATATTAGAAACGAAAGTGCAATTTACCACTTTTTTATTGGCGCCATCAAAATGTATAACAAATAAAAACAAAATTAAATACAGCAATGCGAAATGTTAAATGAGTCCAGCAGCAAGTAAATATGTAACTTTATGTGGTGATTTACACCGCTTTATCTGTAACGGTCGGCCCAAGCGATACACACATATATAAATACGAACATATTCATTTACAAAAACTTCACTTTTCACAAGACAAATATATATGTATATATAATTATGTATAATATGCATATATAAATATATAATTTGTAACAGCAGGCAGTGACATGAACCATGAATGTCCTATGATTTCCATGAGGAGCCATGTTCAGCGCTGCTGAGTGCGGAATCTTCACCAAAAAGAATCCAAATTAACGGGAAGAGTTCAAAGTATCTTCGAAAGAAACATTTGGCAGATTCCACATTTGAAATAATGGAACTTATAATGTTAATAGTAAAATGTACAGGGATATAAGGAAGGCTCTTACATTTTGAGAAAAGTAATAATATTAGATGGACTAAATATCTGAATTCGAATACTTTTTACGGTATTTTTAAAGAAGACATACAATCCCGTTAGCGGAAAACCAATTACTGATTTAAATGAATTCCAACTGATTGAACTGACCAATTCCTTTACAGGAAAACCAATTACCTTTTGGAATAAATTCCAACTGATTGAACTGACAAATCCGTTAGCGGAAAACCAATTACTTATTTAAACGAATTCCAACTGATTAAACTGACCAATTCCTTTACTGGAAAACCAATTACCGTTTGGAATGAATTCCAACTGATTGAACTGACCAATCCCGTTACAGGAAAGCCAATGACAGTTTTGAAAAAATTCCAGCTGATTGAACTGATCAATCCCGTTAGCGGAAAACCAATTACTGATTTAAATGAATTCCAACTGATTAAACTGACCAATTCCTTTACAGGAAAACCAATTACCTTTTGTAATTAATTCCAACTGATTGAATTGACAAATCCATTAGCGGTAAACCAATTACTTATTTAAATGAATTCCAACTGATTGAACGAACCAATCCCGTTACAGCAAACCCAATTACGGATGAATTCCAACTGATTGAACTGACAAATCCTGTTAGTGGAAAACCAATGACAGTTTTGAAAGAATTCCAACTGATTGAACTGACCAATCCCGTTAGCGGAAAACCAATTACTGATTTAAATGAATTCCAACTGATTAAACTGACCAATTTCTTTATAGGAAAACCAATTACCTTTTGGAATAAATTCCAACTGATTGAACTGACAAATCCGTTAGCGGTAAAATAATTACTTATTTAAATGAATTCCAACTGATTGAACGGACCAATCCTGTTAGTGGAAAACCAATTACTGATTTAAATGAATTCCAACCGATTGACCAATACCGTTACAGGAAAACCAATTATTGTTTGGAATGAATTTCAACTGATTGACCAATATCGTTACGAGAAAAACAATCATTGCTTGATATAATTAACTGACCAATCCCGTTAGCTGGTTCAAAAAAAGCATTCACCAAGAGCCATTCCCAGACCTCCCTGCACATGCTACCAGAAACAGAATGCGTTGGCGGTGGTGCGATCTCCGGCCGGTGGACCACCTCATTCTTCCTTCTCGTTCCTCATCAGGTAGGTGGTCCAGTAGAGCAGGTTGAAGAAGGCGAAGGCCAGCGGGAAGCATAACCTGGAGATGACGTCTATCCGCTTGGAGCGCGTCGGGAATCTGCTGAACCACCACTTGCCGCACAGGAAGCAGCCGCGCTGCTTTTCGACCTCCGGGGGCGGCATGTGGATTTCGCAGTCCCGGAATTTGCCGAGATCGCCAGGAATCACGAGGGGCTTCTGGAACGAAGGGAACCGAGATTAACACACTCAGGCTACATAATCATAATACGGCCCTCCTAGTTTCAAACCCAGATATATCCACTTTTTCGCAAAAAAATTCAATTTTCATGTTTTTAATGCACTACATTACCTTGCAAAGTGGTATCGACGAAAAGTGTCCGAATTCAATCTAAAAAGGCATTCAAAGTCATACGTTTGGGTCCAAAAGTGGCTGCCAATTGTTTTATATCGACTCCTGTAAAATATATTAATGAAAATGGATCTATCTGGTTTTGAAACTAAAAGGCTTATTTTTTGGGCCACATAAAATCTTACTATACATGTAAAGGTGGAGTTCCAGATATTTTCTTTTGCACAAACTTTGTATGTCTTTTCCAAATAATAATTTTGTGGCGCATGTTTAAGGTTCGGTCCAAGTTCGAAAAAGGCCAAGTTATTTGTGCCTTTTCAGAACATTTACAGTCATCTGATCATGGTTCAAAAATACAAGGCATTGTTCGATGGGTCTTTCCTTAGAGACAGGCCCTTACCGTCGCCAATAGTCCAATGTACCGCTCTAGTGCAACGTTAATTAACCATATCAAACCGAAAGTTAACAAATGTGGACACACAATAATTGTACTTTTATTCATCGATATACAGGGGGAGTCATAAATTAACTTAGATGATATACGAACCCTTAGAGGCCGAAACGAATGCAAGAGATTTTCGATATATAGATGTCAAAGTAAGCGCTTGAGAATGGGGAGATGAACATAAACCGAATTCCTACATTGTTACATTTACGTGATTTAATAATTAAAAGTCAAATGACAACTTCCATTTATTTTTCATTGTCGAATGAATGGCGCCAAACACAAGTTGTTTACCAAGAAAATATTGTCTGGATCATGATGAGTAAGCCATGATAACCAAAAATGGCTCAATACTTACCTGATTTGGTCTTCCAATGTATTACTACAAGTAGTCCCATATCAATCTCAAATTTAGGACTCCATGCTAACATAGGGAATGCCAATCTGCTGCTTCTTAGAATCCAGAGGAGAACGTTGATGAAAGAAGTTAACAAGTCTAGTTAACAAGTGCCTCTGCACTCTATCAATAGTGACGTCACGAATTATATGGTGTATGCGTAACCGTTCTGCCATGAATGTTCGCAGTATGTAGCTGAATCTACTTCAGTTCCTGCAGATAGGTATTCATCTCATAGGTTAAATGTGCTCTAGATTAATTCCGATATTCCTCAGTGTTCTATTACGACGATGAAGTCTTATCATGTTTAGTGAAGTTTAAAGTATTGAGAAAAGTTAAAGTATGACCAGGCTAAATATTTGAATTTATGAAGCCATTTGTTTTTCTAAAGAGTTCTTATATTCTTATATTTGCGAGGCGGACCCTTGACAGTGAATAAGATATTGAAACTTAAACTACATAAAAAAAATGAAGAGAACTTCAGTACTGGATATTTATATACCTCATTGTCCAATTCGGGTGGACTTGAGAAAGATCCAGGTCTGTAAGGGTACTTCGTCTTGTATACTGCTTTCACTTGGGTTGGAACAGGTCCCTAAACGAAAATTGAATTTTGAAACACAAATATTGATGACCAACAACAGGCTCAAGGCCCAACGAAGTTGGTCCAGTCTAGTTTAAGTTAACCATTCCCTAATGAATATCTAACTTATCTTTCAAATCAATTACTCCTGCAGAATTACCAATATTCATTGTCAAGTTGTTTCAATTGTCGATTGCCAAAATAATGCTTTCGCTCTCTTAAAATGTTATAGGGTTTTCAGTCAATATCGCATAAACTATGCATAGCGAGATTACTTTCTTGAAGAAAAAATGAACATGTAATATAAATGCAGAAGCTTGACGTACCTCAAATTAAAATCCAAACCCTCGACATCGCCCTGTTTAATAATTTTAAAAAGTTGAATAGAGGCAATGCAATGGCATCATCACTTCCCATTCCTTAAAATATCATAGGGGTTTCAGGCAATATCGCATAAACTATGCAGAGCGAGAATACTTTCTTGAAGAATAAAGGATGAGGAGCATGCAGACTAAGTGGGCGGAATCGTGACGTACCATCCCGAAGTGAGTGGTGTCGTCGGCCGCCTCGAGTGCTGACGCCTTCTCGATCTCCCACTTGCGTTGCTTGGCCAGCTTCTTGTGGTCCTCGTTGCGGGACGCGTAGTTCACCAGGGCGAACTCCAGCAGCGCCCCGAACACGAACGTCAGGCACACGCCCGTCCAGACGTCGATGGCCTGCAGTGCGGATAAAGAACCCTTCTTTCAGACACGGATTTACTTAAATCCCAACAACAAATATTCATCTTACAAAATCTGTAATTATAATCCCTTAGTTCCATTATCACGAACGAGAAAAACGCGCGCGATCATCTCGGTGATTCGGTAATTCATACCACGTGATATGAATTCTCGAATCACCGAGAAGATCGCGCGCGTTTTTTCCGTTCGTGTATATATAATAGGTCTTATATAATCTTTATTATTGCTCATGTTTATCTATATGTAATCGGGAAAAGTATTTTCCCGCCATAAAAGCGCTTTTTGTTTTCTTATGTTACTTTCTACTGCATGGGTTACTTACTACTTGCCAAATTGCGGATGTTTTGTTTAAAATGTTTTTGATTATGCAAATAATTTCGGTTTCTAACAGTTGTTAAGAATTTTTTTAAATAAGTGACGCGTCTCGGGACTGCGTGCGTGCTGCGGAGCCGGTGTCGCCGCGTGCTCTCTCTCTTTGTCCGGTTGGGCGGGGTTGATCGCTGGCCTCCGAAGTGCTTGGGAATATTTACTATCGCCGGCCGTGTGCTGGGAGAAGCCTTTGGCTCTAAGCTTATGCCTGGGTTTCCCGCAATCCAGTCACGGATCTGAGCAAAACTCGCTTTCAAAACATACTCTCGAGATATCAAGCAACATGCGACTCATTGACTTTCATACAAACTGGACCTCGCGTAATGTGTCTCGCGGTTGGCAAATTAGAACAGTGTTGTCAGGGACCCCTAGAAGCTATGTTAATGGCTGTGGGGGAAGGGTCGCTTGGACCCATGGACCCGATATAATTTAACGCCTATTGTTCAATGTTAAAAGGAAAATGCGTTTTTGTATTACATTTTCTATTTTGGGTTTTTTATTCAACTTACGCAGACTAAAGGCCGGTTTACACGCTACGATAAATCGTGACGATTTCTTGTGAAATATTTGTTATCGACCGCTAAATAAGCTTTTGCCAAGGAGGAAGTAGTGTTGTCGTTATTTGTTTAGCGAGAAAAGTGAAAAAGTCGCGAAGACCACGAACAAAGTGGAGCCGCCAGTGTTTGCTAAAGAAAAGGGAATTCTCTCATGTAAAAATATTGAAAGAATTGAGAAATTAACCAAATGACTAGCGAAATTATTTGAGAATGGACGAGGAGACAGTTCTTTCTTATAAACCGTACGCAGTGCATTAATTTTTTTCACAACAATGTTTCTGTCTGCCGACGGATCAAAATCCTTGTATTTTTTAACTAGCTCTGTATAAGCAAGGTCTTTTTTATTCCTGTCGGAGTATTCTTTGCTCTTAACGAGCCACAAGCAGGTAAAACTCCGATAAAGTTCAATGAATTCACTCAAGAACTCTCGAGGAGTTTGATTAACTGCCATTATTACCTATTTGAATAAAAACAACAGTCAACCAAAGAACGAAATATTCAACACAACCTTTTTGATGCACATACAAACTGAGTCAAATCGTAGCGAGAAATGGCTGCTACTTGTTTACACGTTCCAACATGTCGTTACGATTCGCAGAAATTGATGCCGGCCGGCATCAACCATTAAATGCAATTCCAATTAATCGCTACAATGTCCTGTTTACACGCAACGATAAATCGAAACAATTCGATCGTTACGATAAATTGCTAGCATTTATCGTAGCATGTAAACCGGCCTTTAAAGCTTTAAGGAAACAATCAATTGATCAATTGAGGTTTAGTGCACTGACCGTTATCAAATAAATTAAACGTATTACAAGCTTATTATATGATAATATGATGTATATTAAAATACCCCAGCAACAAAGTGTTTATATCTCAGGTGTATAACACAATTTTAATACGTCCTTTGTTCCTGTTTGAAAGTTGAAGATAGGTTAAATATATAGATTTAGAAAGATAGAAATAAAGATGTAAGGGATATAAGTCTTACTTTGAGAGTGTACCTTAACCAAATTGGTTGATTGCGCTTGTAAGGTGAACAGTTTCGACTCGCAGACACAATATCTCCCATATCCAATTTACTTAAGTACCAGTAATAACTCTTGAGTGTTGAATACAACAATACTGAAAATTTATTTAAAGTTGTCGTCACGTGCTTTCATGTTTTTACACGATGAATCGCTTTCACACGATCTCTCATGTGAACTCACTCATTCGATCCTCTCAAAAGTGAATTGTTTCAGCCATCTCGATCCGGTTGACAATTTCCAGTGTGAACGCATCCGTTACAAACTTACTAAAAAACGACGTTGGCACAGTGAGAAGAACCACTCACTTTGGTGTAGGACACTGGAGGTAGGGATGCGTTGATCCCGGATATCTGCGTTGCCATGGTGAGCAGGGTTGTGACGCCAAGTGAGACTCGAGCTGGGATAGCATTTGGGTCCAGCCAGAAAGACACCCAGCTGACGATGACCAGCATGCAGCAGGGGATGTAGATCTGGATCAGGTAGTAGCTGAACTCGCGCTTGAACAGCAGGTCCACCTTCAGGCAGCTGTACTCGCCTGCGGGAGTGAACAGAGGGTATAGTAACAAATAACTGAAATATTAGTATCAACCATTTGTGGTCCTTTGTTATCGTTGGAGCGCCTTCTAATATATTTAGTGTATAAGTCTCCAGTGAAACTTGTTGAGCAGCAATAACGGCTAGGACGTCGCAAATAGTTGGTTACCCGAAATTACAAATTGTGGAAACAACTGTTTGAGCTTTTTATTGTCAGGTAGTAGCTGAACTTGAGCTTGAACAGCAAGTCCACCTTCAGGCAGCTGTACTCGCCTCCGAGAGTGAACAGATGGTAGTAACAAACAACTGAAATATTAGTATTAACCATTTGTGGTTCTTTGTTATTCTTGGAGCACCTTTTAATATATTTAGTGTATAAGTCTCCAGTGAAACTTGTTGAACAGCAATAACGGCTAGGACGTCGCAAATAGTTGAAGTTACCCGAAATTACAAATTGTAGAAACAACTGTTTGAGCTTATATTGTTTTAAATTATTGGTCCCTAATCTTTTGAGGACCGTGGAATACTTATTTTAAAGTTAACCAGAGCTCGAACCACCATTTTTCTGTTTACACTAAACAACTTCATGTAACAAATATAATTTTTTTTTATTAAATGCGATTCAGTTATTAAATAAGACGGTGTAAAAGCTGCAAATGGAAGGATTTTACTTAAATATTTTCTTTCATAAAATCTACGTTTAACTGGTAAAATATTTTGTATATTCATAACTTGTCAAAGAACTATTATAAACATATGAAAGTTAAAAAAAGGGGTTCCTAGGCATAACATTTTATTCCTGTATAGCAAAAGTTTGGATTTCACATTGAATTATTTGGAATATAAAAGCATATGCAGTGTGGGAAAACACTGCCTGATATATTTTTAAGCAATGCATCAATTTCTTAATTAAACACAAAATTCTTTAATTAAACAAACCCAGTGGTCCGCGCACCACAAGGGGGGAACCGCTGTCTTAAATAGTCGATGTATTGCTTTTTACAATGATATAATACATTTACCTGTTTTCATTTAATGTTGAATAATATTCGTAGATGAAAGGTTATTTTAGAAAATTCAAAAATAGGGTTTGGTAGCCAACAAAAACCCCGTCAACAGATGATGAAGAAATACTGAAGCTGCGACTTTTAACTCCGTTTATTTTCCAAACACTGATAAGTAGTTGTGATAAGATACAGCTCATATATTATTAAGCATTATTATTTTCTTGGAAATCTATTGGTCAAAAATAGGTTTTCAACAAATAGATAACATTTTAATATAAAATAAAAAAAATACTATTGAACTTTTGCAACATTTTCATTGAATGTTTTCGAGATTAAATCTCAATAGACTGCTTTGGAAATATTCAATTAAAAATTGGGTTTATTATTACTGAATTTAAACACTTAAAGCAGTAGGAGAAACTGTAAGAAATGGCATCTTTACCTGTATTGGTCCTGCTGGTACAATAATCGGTAAAAAATTCTTCTAATGTAAATCTTGGGAGATGCAATTTCTTTACTAATTGGACAGGTTCCACTTCTTTCCACAGAAACACAAGGTCTTCAGTTGTATAGCCGTCTGAAAAGGCATTACTAAGATAAAAGGGCAATTTGTTTCTCATGGAATCTAACACTGTAACACCCTGCTGACAACCAAGGATAGTGAAGACCATATATATATATATATATATATATATATATATATATATATATATATATATATATATATATATATATATATATATATATATATAAGGTGTGCTCGTACTCGCGCTGCCTGACGGAAGGCGGAGAGAACAACTATTTGACGTCATAGTGACGCCTACTTCGCCTTCTGGGGGCGTGTTTAATGCTCTCGTTTGAACCAATGGCAAGGCTGAACTAGATGCGGGCGCGTTGTTTGATGGTGCTGTCATCTATTCGTTTTTTTGTGAACTATTAAAAAGTGATAAGCTAACTTTATTTAGTTACTTTTACTGCATTTTATGAGTTTAAATTATATTTTAAGGATTGCATTTAGTATGGAAAAATTGCAAAAGAGTTGCTTAATAAATTAAGCGTATTAAAATAATATTAGCTGCCACGAGTGCATGTCCATGAATTTTGAAAGAGTAAAACAGTGGTCGGAACTATCCGGTCAATCCATTTGTATTGGACATTTTAAATGAGTTACAATTTCAATCAAGTAAAATGCGAGGACATAACAAAACAAGGACGGATTAGTAGTGAAGTTACCTGAACACAATTATTTACAGATATTTACATTATTTTGCTAATTAAAAATTAAATCACCAGTTGTTACTCAACCGGGATCGAACCTAAGTAGCAATGCTTGAAACACACAGCCAATGAGAATGATCAAAACCGATAGTAACGCGGAGCTAAAATGATGTCAAAAGTAAGGCGGAGCTAAAATTACGTCATTTGGTTGCCTTTCCTTGCCCACTTTCAAAAAGCGAAAAACGAGCGCACCTTCTATACATAGTCTTTACTATCCTTGATTCGTACCGATGCACGAATGGGGTTCTACACAGTACTACATTTTCCAATATACTAAATTTTCCATTGAGTAATAAGATATATTATATTTATGAATTATTCTGCATTTGCAAACAACTAAAGGTAAAATATGTCAAATAGCATAAATACTATTTTATATTGACAGTACAGATGAAGTACAAAAGAATAACATACATAACATATTCTAAAATGAGTGAATATTCAAGTTGTAAAATTCGTAATAAATGATATAAGTTGATTCCAAGTTACTAGGTACTATAGTGAAAATGTGCCTTATGCTTGATACAAACTAATGTTTTGATATTTCACATTTCTATCAAAAGCTATTTGATCTTTTTTACACCAATTTTTAACCCTCCAAGTGGTAGGCAAATTACCAAAATTGTGAATTTTTTAAATTTATATCCGTATAAAACAGATTAAAAAATAAAAGATTTATATGAATGGTGTGTATTGCTAGTAACACTGGTTTGGAGGGATAAAAAAATAACCCATTTTTTGCAATTAATATTTTTGATAATTGAAATATTTTTCCTACCTTTAAGAAAATAAGTATTAAAATGTAACAATTAAATATACTTTTTAATCAATTTAAGACTTTATAATGTAATGCATATTACAACTAAAACTTTTACAAATGAAGCATTGGGAATAATTCTGAGAAAGATTAATTAAAAAAATATCTATACTTACAGCTGACCATAGTTATAGAGCACGTTTGTTTGTCTAGAGGGTAGTACTTTAGATCCATAGGGCACGATAACACAAGCGATATCCTGGAAAATATAAAATCAAGTAGATGTGAAATAAGCGAAATCAAAATATAGCAAAAGCTTTCCACAGTTTCTGGAAATAAATTTAAAAAAAAAATACAGAAAAATTTGTCAGTTGTGAATTGAAATATTCAGTCCCTCTTTCTTCAAGCAGGCGCCGCAATTAATACATTGCATTAAAATATATTTAGAGTAGTTCTTGCGATCTGTGCAATTTGAAAAATATGTGCAATTGAATAGTTTATTTCAGAAACAAGTCAATATGCATTTTCTTTTAAATTTGATTTTTTTTACGGAATCGGAATCTCATATGGTAAATACATATTTTTATTCACACTCTATCCACATTTCATACTGTTTTATGGGGTATTTTTCGCAGTGAATATTGCATTTAGTGCATAAACAGGACAAGAGATATTAGATAGGCATGCAGAGCCTGAACGCAATATGGAATCGTCTGTTGAGGGGTTTCTGAAATAATAAAAAAATTGAATTTTTTTTATAAAACTAGAATCTTATGTGGAAAACGCATATTTTTGTCCACAATCTTGTCAACTACCATTCCGTCGACTGCCAAATTAACTTTAAAATTGTATGTTTTTAAAGGAAAAACGTATTTTATTGCTGAAACTATCTAATTGCAAAATTTTAATTAAAAATATATAAGAAATAAATATTATAGTTTAATTATAGGCAACATTTAAATCGAGAAGATGTTAACTAATTACCCTAATTTTTTAAAGTAAAACTCTATATTAATATCGAAAATAAAATGTTTCCTTTGTTCCCGATTTTTAAAAAATACACTTAGCTTCTTTTTGAAATAAACAATTAAATTATCCAGTATATTGATAAATTTATTATAAATGGCGTTACAGTCATAGAGTAATGATACAAATAGAGGAATAAAAATGCTGATTTCCGTGTGTCCATCATTGAAACCACGTGATAGGTGGAAATGCCAATTCTTTCATTCGCCAATATTATTTGGCAGGCCTTGGCTACTTTCAGAACTAAGCGAGATCGAAGTATTGTAATATGGTTTTGTGTTTAATTTTGTATTTAAATATCGTTTTTTTGAACGAGTGGCACAATTTAAGGGAGTTTAACAGATATATTAAGGAGATTTTTCTTACTTTGTAGTTTTGAAATAATTGCATTACGTTTTTATGTAAAAAAATTACCATAAGCGAATTTCTTTCAATTGTTATTTTGTATACTTCAAATAAGAAAATATGATGAATAACCTGAGAAATATAAAGAGTTTCGCTTCTTCGAGTATTGAACACAAATAAAATATTTTCGTTTCGTTAATGAAGAGGAAATATTTAGCGCATATTGTTTGAAAATAAGTAAATACGTACATATATGTTAAGAAGTTGAATACGGACAGAACTCCTTATCACCAAAAGAGAAGAAAGTGCGCCAAATGTGAAACTCCTGCAGATGTCTGAACGCCAAATGTGGCCGCGCTATAACCACGTGATGTGAGTTTTTCTTTTCAATGTTGACACCGCGGCCTTACGAGAGTCTGTTATTGAAGGCGCTCTCTATTTAATATTACAACTCTCTGGTTACAGTACGTTCATTTGACTGAGTTTAAAGTTCACACTATCTCTTTTGTTCAATTACAATAGATCTACGGCGCTTCCTTGGTAACGAACTTCTAGAAAAATATATATTTTTCTTTTTTAAAAAAGGCTTTAAATACAATATATACAAATAATGTACTACTAGTATATAAATTAGTGATACTAATAGTGCCATGTAATAGAACTTTGTAAACTTTATTCTAACGTCTATTTTAACGTTCTTTAGTACATTAGACAACTGATAAAAAAATTCCAAATCAATTTGAAACGTGTCAGTCTCAATTTCAAATAGTTGATTTTTTATACAAGAATAATTTCAAATCAAATATCGATGTTACATTTTGAAAGGTTTATTCCAAAAACCCAATTCTTGATGCTTTTTTACTCAATATTCATTAAAAACCAGTGGCGGCCCGTGGTTGAAAATGTTAGTGCAGCCCAAATCATGTGAATCCCTCCCCCCCCCTCCTATTTTCCAAAAACCATACATGAACGGAAATTCTTTATTATGCACTACTCAAATCAAAGTTTCCTTTCAATTATTACGAAATGATAACATGCGAAAAAAATAGAAAACACTTGCTTAATTTTTGAAAATTAAAGTAATCCTGCTTTCTTTTAAACCTGCAAATCGATCAATTTTAATATTAACTTACATAATGAAACAACAGCAGGACTATGTCCTGAAACAACAGCACACAGTAAATGTATCACGAAAACCATTTCCGTTGTGGGATATTCTCGTAAGTTCTCGTTTCATCCACGGGTCAATCAGCATATCGAACCTCAAGTGCAGCTAAAACAAGAAAATCCATTTCGGCTGTACCTTCTCACAAATGCAGTGCATTAGCATGGGGGAATCTCCATACTACGTAGAGGTTGCCATGGCAACGATGCAGCCGATTTCGAATTTTGCTTTTTTGCTGCAGTTTTGATTGAATGCAGTTTTTTCCCTTCCTGAATTGTGCATTACGGTAACAAGCTTGCTATTTATTGGATATTTTGTTTACTTCCGTAGAAATTTCATTTTCAATTATAATCTTCATTTAAGAAAATTAGTAAAATATCTGATTTTAGTTTTAAAATACACTAATGAATTTAGGTGCTGACCGGCTGTACTTGCTGTAGTGGGCGAGCCGCCACTGTTAAAAACGTAAAAAAGGCGGAAAAAATAATTAAAGGTTAATGTGCCACAATGGCTGTCAAGATATTTTGAAATTTAAACAACCCGAACTTTTAGGCTGCGTTAAATACGCTAACGAATCAATACACCACTTCAGTGTCATACCCCATGATTAATTGCACTCTTGAGACAGCAGCTCGGTTGTAGTTTGGGGGAATATACCACATTTGAATATTCAAGAGCCAGCATAGGATTTCGGAACTCTTCATGTAAGCTGGACTGTCAAGATTCACTCTTGCATGGAAAGTTTTCGTAACTTTTTTTATATTTGATGTGCGCAATACAAGGGTTCTTATAAAAAAATTTTCGCTTTGTTTTAAATGCGAAAAAAAAAATTATTTGACCAGATAAAATTTCAATAATTCAAAATGCTAATGAGTAAGATTATAGATTTTCATTTTTTTAAATGTTTTTAAATAAAAAGTGTTTATTTAGGATATGGTATGCGTTATTTTTGTTTAATTAATATGATTTCTAAAGAAACACAATTTAATAGTTTAAAGTTCAAAATTCTTTGAACTTTAAACTTTAATGTTTTTTTTTGTGTTTTTACTTGTGTTTTTACTGAACTTTAAACTTTAATTTTTTAAATGTTTTTAAATAAAAAGTGTTTATTTAGGATATGGTATGCGTTAGATTTGTTTAATTAATATGATTGCTAAAGAAACACAATTAAATAGTTTAAAGGTCAAAATTAAAAGAAAAATCCACTATTCTATTTTTTTAAATTTATTGTTTTGTAGTATAAATATCAGTACCTCGAGAAAAAAGTAAAATGTCCGAAATTCTAAATAAGAGTTATGTCTATAATCGCATGGAAATAAAGAAATTTAGCATAAAAAAGAATAATTTCCTAATTTAATTATATTCCAAGTATAAAATAGTAAATAAACCAAAGTAAAAAATACTAGTATTCTATGAAAATGTCAAAAATTTGGTGGGCTTGATTCAAAAACATAACTTTGGACATAGGTCCTTTTTCTACTAACGTACAGATATGTATTTTTATGACTATCGTTATACGTATGTATGTTTAATTAGCATGCCGTGAGATAATTATCAAAATTGCAGGAGGTGATTCGTGAACTTTTACAAGCACTACTCTCCTCAAAATAGCTAATATTTAAAAAAGTTAAAATAAATTTTACAATTTTAAGGACATATAAAAAAAAACGTATAACTTTAATTGTTGTAAGTTTTCATTGACAAATATTTAGTTTCAAAAAGTATATTCTCACTAGAGTTATTTCGGGTTCATTTTTGAGTATACTGGTGGTCTATTCATCTGTACATTAGGCAAATGATAAAAATTCTAAATAGAGAAGAAACTTTTCGGTTTTAATTTTAAATAGTTGATAATAGAAATGTATATTTATGGAAAATTGATAGCAAATATTGTTCTTCAAAAGAAAAGTATTTTACAAAATTGAATGAGTATTATAAAATTGTAAAAAAGAGGAAAACACCTTAATAAAATTACAATGAATTTTTTTTGTAGTAAATGAATGATAAATAAAGATTGATAAATTGTTTTTCATAATTGTAAAAAGAACGTGTCATTTGTTTTTGAGGCTTCTCAACATTGAGCATTGTTTCGTGATTTCACACGGATTGGCTTAAAATTTTCTACCGAACGAAAACAAATTTGTTAAAGTTGTATTATATGGTCAAAATGGTTCACTCTAGCAGTGTTTCTATCTTGACCTTCTGCAGCTGATTTAGTTTCATTTCAAAATGCGGTTAACGAATATAAATATCTTTCATTTGCATAACCCCTACAAGAAACCAATTGTTTGGATAAGCATTGTTTATTTTAAAAAAATTCAGAAGTTTTAAAGTTTTTCTCAGAATCAATCATGGAAATGGAATGCGCAAGTTTTGACCTTTTTTTTTTTGGTTAAAGTTTTTGTTTTTCCAAAAAATATTTCAATGTCGGCAAAGCGATCTATCCAGCGAAACCCGATCTGCCGCCGGTTTGCTTTGTCTAACGAGGAAATACGACTCGGGCGCGAGATTTCTTTTCATTTTGAATGCATGTATTCACCAAAAGAAGCCAAACAAATCACAATCAACGTCGAACGGGAAGATTGGGATTTTCTGGCGGGAAAGATTACCACTTGCGCCTAGAAAAATCGTCCCTCAATACCTCTGGGGAAATATTGGAACGTGGAATACCGAGAAAAATAGATAAAAGCAGCATCACTACTGCTCAACCCAACTCGACTGAAGACATATTTTTCCCGACCGCTCTCGGAATAAAGTCTAAAAAACCCGTAAAATATTTTGCAGTGAACATTACAAACGGTGAAAAAAAAGAAGAAAAAACCTTATGACTGTTAGAATTTGTTTGACTCGACAGGTATTCCTTTGAGGAACAGGAATAAAGGATTTATTCCTATCAGACCCGTTTTTTTCTTCTCTTTTTCGAAGACGGCTTAAATTGAAAAATTTGTTCTTTTGAAGAAAAGGTTTTATATCTGCACTCGATGTTTATATTACCGGGATTCAATGGGAAATGCCCTGGAATACGTTTTTATGAGGCTTCGTAATATACTGGGAAATGAAATGGCGAACGGCATCTGTTTTTTGGTTCTTGTTCATTCCAAAAGTGCCATTTACTGGGGAACGGTGTTATTTAATGTCAAAAGCGAGGAAACCTTGTAAAGGATTGTGCTTTTTTTATCAATAAAGGTGAAGCCAATTCCAATGTCAACGAGATTGTTACTTGCGATGTAGAATATAATTGGAATTTGTTGCTGAGTTCTTCGATAATTTCTAGAAAAGATATCAATATCTTTAAATTTTACACTGTTAAAACTGAGTATCTGAACCTACTTGTTTTTTAAAAATATAATTGCATCACAAATGAGCGATGACGTACTGGAATTTAAGTAACCGTACTTTCTCAAGAATGAGCAATACGATTCAATGTTGCTAATCTCAGCTTCTGTTCAAGCGATCTTAATAAAACCTGACAAGCTTAAAATAGTTGTTCAGAAGATGGTGTCCACATAATTGAATCCAAAGAATTGTTAACGATCCGTCTGTCAGACAGTTATTGTAAAGCAAGTCATCCTTCAACTATGCTTTGCAAACTCTTTGCCCTGAAGAAATATGAGGAAATATCGCCAATATCCCGCTAAAATATCGTCAAATAAATAAAAATGTCGCCAAATATATATATATATATATATATATATATATATATATATATATATATATATATATAATTATAAATGTATACCTTGAGTGTTTTTGTATAAATGCCAATATATAGTAGAGAAGTTATAAATCCTATACAAATTTAAGGAATGAAATAATGTAAAATCCATATTGTGAAGATATTGTTGCTACGGTGATACTGCCAAATCAGGTGAAATGTTGCCAGGCAGTATTTGTAAACGACAAATAAAATTTTCGTTTGAATAAAATAGTATCTATGTAATTTCCGCTTCATTGAGTTCACTGCAAACGAAATTTAATCTTAAAATATTTTTATATAATTTTTTAAACATCAGGAAGTAAAATATAAAAATCAATTGCTTAATTCCAAATTTGAATTTGAAGTAATGCTATTGTAAATAAAAAGAAAAATTCTTAAACATGGGTTTGAGACATAAAACCCCCTAGTTTTTCAGTTTCTTTTTTTATTTGGATGCATTTATTGATCCTATATCTAGACATAATTCTTACCGTGTTACAAATTAAATTTCTTTTATAGTTAGTGAACAATGATTGGTATGCGGTTTATAAGTAATTTTAGTGTTTTGTCAAATTTTCAAAATAGATACAAATAAAATTAGGTGGATTTACATTAATACGCATTATTTTCATAAACTAATTATTATACGTGGAAAAAAATATAATTTATGTACGGAATACGTACTTAATATCATGGTTTTTAAGTATTTTAATAAAAGATTGGCTATAAATATAAAAAAAGAATTCCTTATTTACTTTTCAATTAACAAAAAAGTTATTTTTTCGCGTTAACCTCCTCAACATGTTTATAATCAATGGTTTTATTGAAAGCAATTAAAAAATAATCCTTATTTAAACAAAATCTGCAAAATATTGTTTTAAATTTCTCTCATTTTGAAAAGCTTCCTTACGTTTTATTTTCTCAACGCTTGACATAAAAAAGTGCCTAGAAATTAATTAAAAAACACACAAACAGACTATTATTTTTTTAAATAGAGAATAAAGCAAACCATGAACAAATAAAAATGACACATTGGAGACATTATTAAAAAATTGACAGCTTAATTGCAAAAAAAATGATTAATGTATTTTTAATCTTCTAAGAAATTTTTAACGTACAGTTTTGGACATTTTATGAATTTAAGGGAGAAAGTCGTCACTACTAGCTACGAACAAAAGAAAGTTGTGATATATATATATATATA
Organism: Troglohyphantes excavatus; assembly: GCA_963932185.1. Lineage (NCBI taxonomy): Eukaryota > Metazoa > Arthropoda > Arachnida > Araneae > Linyphiidae > Troglohyphantes > Troglohyphantes excavatus. The sequence continues at coordinate 32,570,554 of OZ010670.1, read as the reverse complement.
TATATATATATATATATATATATATATATATATATAATGATATTTGATATTGGTTATTGATATTTTTTTTAGAAATTACCGAAAAATACAGCAACAAATTCCAATTATATTTTACATCGCAAGTATCCAAGATAAGGCACTGGAATGTGGTGCTGAGGTTCTGGGTTCTATTCCCAGCAACTGGCTGTAATTATAAATATTTATTGGAAGTGATTTTTGAAGGCATCCTATGCAGGCAAGCAACTACTCATTTTCCCTCATTCTACTTTTTTACTCATTGTACTCAGTTTTGAATACATGCCTGTTTCAAAGTTGTAACCAATGTAATCAGAGCTATTATAAGCATCGGATGTACTCAAACATAAGTACATTTTACTTATTTTCGAATAAAATTTAGTAAAATTAACTCGCATTAATATATTTTCCGTAATGCTAAATAATAATGAATTCGGTTTTTTACTTTCCTTGATAAAGGAAAATGTAATTTTAGGAAGGATATTTTTAAAGGAAAAAAACTACAGTTGTCGTGCATATTGTCTTTGGTTTCGTACAAGCTTTCATGTTTTCAATATATGCCCTTGGATTATACCCTTGGATTTCCATATCTTTTAGGACCACCACGAGATAGTCATTATAACAAAAGTCATTGTAACAAGTTAACAATTACAGCGACCGACACAAAACACTTTTTTTACTAGAAAAATTTCAATTGATTTAAAAAATATTTGGTGTGCTGATTTCAAATATAAGAACACTTTTCTCTGTCAGCTCTACTTTTTGAGATATGGCAGTAGCGTTATTTACGTTTACATGTATAGGGTATAGGCTTTAAATTAAACACGCAATTTTTTGCCTGGGATTTTTTAACTGATTTTGCAAAACTTGGTGCACTAATTTCAAATATGAAAACGGTTTTTCCCTATCAGCTCTACTTTTTGAGATTCTTCGTAGCTAAACTATTATACACTCAAACCTGTTTTTGTGCGGTCATTTTTTGTGCGATTTATTTATTTATGAGATTTTTTTGTGCTATTTTTTTTGTGCGGTATATAAATATTTAAATCAAATTGGAACATAATTGATTATCTGGCTACCGAGACATATACAAGCGTCTAGTGAAACATTATATTCGCATGTGTATTTTCTAAATCAGATTCCAAAAGGTTTGGCGAGATTCCAAGTAGCTGCCAAGCCTCGTGTCTTGATTTCGTTTAAAAAAGTAATTCCTAGTTATCTCGTAAGGTTTTGAGTTATTTTCTACGTGAGACTTTTTTTATGCGGTCCCTATTCACCGCATAAAAAAACTTATTAATTGTGTTGTAAAAACTATTTTTTATAGCTACTCGTGAAGTTTTGTGCGATTTCTTTTTATGCGTTTTCTTTTATGCGGTCCCTATCCAAAACACAAAAAACATGTTTGAATGTACTGTTCTTGCTAATATATGCAGAATTGCAGTGTTTCGGCTATTTTTTTTTTAAAAAAATTTACATTAAAACACATTTTAAATGCCTATTCTTTGAAATCCATTTAAACCAATAATAAGTGGATAAGTAGAAAAAAAATATAGTTTTGGAAATACGCAAATTGATTTTTATGCGGTCCCTATCCTGGTCTTTTATGCCGTCCCTATCCACCGCACAAAAAAGGTTTGAGTGTAGTAGCAAAGATTAATTTAACATATAAACGTAACTAACGCTTACGCCATACGTCAAAAAGTAGAGCTGGTAGAGAAAAACCGTTTTCATATTTGAGACCAGTAAACCAAATACAGTCAAATTCAGTTACAAAATTCCAAGCAAAAAAAATGGTGCGAAAGACATAAGAAAAGTTTTGTATGTGTAAAATAAGTACATATGTAAATAGAATATTTAAAAATGTTCGCATATGTATTTTCAAAATCAGATTCCAAGTAGCTGCCAAGCCTCGTGTCTTGATTTCGTTTAAAAAAGCAATTCCTAGTTATCTCGTAAGGTTTTGAGTAATTTTCTACGTGAGACTTTTTTTTGCGGTCCCTATTCACCGCATAAAAAAAACTTTTTAATTTTGTTGTAAAAACTATTTTTTAAATTTTGTGCGATTTTTTTATGCGGTCCCTATTTACCGCATAAAAAATGCTTTTTAATTGTGTTGTGAAAACTATTTTTTAAATTTTGTGCGATTTTTTTATGTGGTCCCTATTCACCGCACAATAATATACGTAGTTGTTTCAGTCTGTCACCTTATGCTGTAGAGAACTTCTCCGTTCGGGTATATCCTCAGCAGGACGTTGGGCATGATGATGTTGTGGAAGTGTCCCTCCTTTTCGTTCGAGAAGAACAGGTCCGGCTTCCAGATCTTGTCCGGGTCCGTGAGGGTGAGGTAGCGTATCCGGCCGTTGTGGTTGTCGAACTGCATCCGCTCGTCGCGCCACTGCTCGCGCAGGGTCATCTGCACGCTGTACTCCTGCGGAAAGGGTTCATAAGGATGAGTGGGATCTACACTGCTAGAAATAGGTACTCAAAAAGAAGTAAAATGTACTCATGTTTGCTTATCATAGCTCCGAATACTTAAGGGGAAGGGTAGGAATGTGAACATCAATTTTAAATTTATCATAATTATGCTTCTATTCTCGGGGACAACCTAAGTTGAACCTGAAGCGGAAGCTATGATATGTATAAATATTCAATTGCTTTAGGCTCAACTTGGGTTGTCCCCAAGTATACTACTCAAAAGTTAACACAATTTTTATGATATATGTATTATGTTAATATTGATAACTTTTGAATTTTTTGAAACACAATCTCTATTTGGAGTTGAGTTGTAGCAGTTTAAAAATTTTAAATCTAAAAAGTTTAAGGTACACTTTTCTAGTAAACTATGATGAATATAAACAACATTTTTTCTGAAATACAAATTAGACTGCATGTTCAACTTGTGGAACCAACAAAATTTATATTTTTGTTTGGGTAAATATATTTAAAAAATATATACATTTTATAACTAAAAAATGTTATGTAAACAAAAGTAAATTAATTTTTTTAAAAACATTAAGTATACATTATATCTATTTTTTGAGGTTCCATAAGTTAAACATGCTGTCTAATTTGTATTTCAGAAAAAAAGTGTTTATATTCATCATGGTTTACTAGAAAAGTGTACCTTAAACATATTACATTTAAAATTTTAAAATTTTTTCAACTCAACTCCAAATAGAGATTGTGTTTCGAAAATTTCAAAAGTTATCAATAATAACATAATACATATATCATAAAAATAACATAATCACAGGGTATGGTAAACTTCTAAACTAAAATATTTTAAAATACTTTGTTGCTAAGCAATAACTCGTATGCTTAGCAGCAACCCCACTGATGTCCCATCCCACTAACGGCAGTTAACCCCTTTTTGCAGACGTGAACAATGAGTGAAAATTAAAAAGATTTTCCATAGCCACATTATATTTCCATTATTACATGAGGAACAACTTGTTTCTCCATTGCAAAGAACACACTAAAATATAAAAAAGTCAATTTGAATAACCTTTTAAAACACTTTCCAGTTAATCAATAATGCATATGTTTAGTAACAACCCCACTGATGCAAGTTTACCTTATTTTACAGAAGTGACCAATGAGTGAAAATTAGCAAAATGTTCCATAGCCATAGCTACATTAAGTTATAGTTCCATTATCACACAATGAACAACTTGTTTCCCTATTGCAAAGAACACTATTAAAACACAAAGCATAAAAAAATCAATATGAATAATATTTTTTAAACACTTTCCATTTAATCAATAACGCATATGTTTAGTAACAATCCCACTGATACAAGTTTACCCCTTTTTGAAGAAGTGACCAAAGAGTGATATATTAAAAAGATTTTCCATAGCCACATTATATTTTCAATATCACATGTTGAACAACTTTTTTCCGCATTGCAAAGAACACACTAAAACACAAAACCTAAAAAAATCAATTTTAATAACCTTTTAAAAACACTTTCCAGTTAATCAATAACGCATATGTTTAGTAGAAACCCCAATGATGGCAGTTTACCCCTTTTTACAAAAGTGACCACTGACTGATAAATTAAAAAGATTTTCCATAGCCACATTATATTTTCAATATCACATGTTGAACAACAACTTTTTTCCGCATTGCAAAGAACACAATAAAACACAAAACATAAGAACATCAATTTAAATAACCCTTTAAAACACTTTCCAGTTAATCAATAACGCATATGTTTAGTAGAAACCCCAATGATGGCAGTTTACCCCTTTTTACAGAAGTGACCACTGAGTGATAAATTAAAAAGATTTTCCATAGCCACATTATATTTTCAATATCACATGTTGAACAACTTTTTTCTGCATTGCAAAGAACACAATAAAACACAAAACATAATAACATCAATTTGAATAACCCTTTAAAACACTGTTCAGTTAATCAATAACGCATATGTTTAGCAGAAACCTCACTGATGGCAGTTTACCCCTTTTTGCAGAAGTGACCAATGAGTGAAAATTAGCAAGATTTTCCATATTCACAATATATTTCCATTATCACACAATGAATAACTTTTTTCCGCATTGCAAAGAACACACTAAAACACAAAATCTGAAAAAATCAATTTGAATAACCTTTTAAAACACTTTCCAGTTAATCAATAACGCATATGTTTAGTAGAAACCACAATGATGGCAGTTTACCCCTTTTTACAAAAGTGACCACTGAGTGATAAATTAAAAAGATTTTCCATAGCCACATTATATTTTCAATATCTCATGTTGAACAACTTTTTTCCGCATTGCAAAGAACACACTAAAACACAAAACATAAGAACATCAATTTGAATAACCCTTTAAAACACTGTTCAGTTAATCAATAACGCATATGTTTAGTAGAAACCCCAATGATGGCAGATAACCCCTTTTTACAGAAGTGACCACTGAGTGATAAATTAAAAAGATTTTCCATAGCCACAATTTATTTTCAATATCACATTTTGAACAACTTTTTTCCCCTTTCCAAAGAACACAATAAAACACAAAACATAAGAACATCAATTTGAATAACCTTTTAAAACACTTTCCAGTTAATCGATAACGCATATGTTTAGTAGAAACCCCAATGATGGCAGTTTACCCCTTTTTACAGAAGTGACCAATGAGTGATAAATTAAAAAGATTTTCCATAGCCACATTATATTTTCAATATCACATGTTGAACAACTTTTTTCCCCATTCCAAAGAACACACTAAAACACAAAACCTAAAAAAATCACTTTGAATAACCTTTTAAAACACTTTCCAGTTAATCAATAACGCATACGTTTAGTAGAAACCCCAATGATGGCAGTTTACCCTTTTTTACAAAAGTGACCACTGAGTGATAAATTAAAAGATTTTCCATAGCCACATTATATTTTCAATATCTCATGTTGAACAACTTTTTTCTGCATTGCAAAGAACACAATAAAACACAAAACATTATATCATCAATTTGAATAACCCTTTAAAACACTGTTCAGTTAATCAATAACGCATATGTTTAGCAGAAACCCCAATGATGGCAGTTTACCCCTTTTTACAGAAGTGACCACTGAGTGATAAATTAAAAAGATTTTCCATAGCCACATTATATTTTCAATATCACATGTTGAACAACTTTTTTCCCCATTCCAAAGAACACACTAAAACACAAAACCTAAAAAAATCACTTTGAATAACCTTTTAAAACACTTTCCAGTTAATCAATAACGCATATGTTTAGTAGAAACCCCAATGATGGCATTTTACCCCTTTTTACAAAAGTGACCACTGAGTGATAAATTAAAAAGATTTTCCATAGCCACATTTTATTTTCAATATCACATGTTGAACAACTTTTTTCCCATTTCCAAAGAACACAATAAAACACAAAACATAAGAACATCAATTTGAATAACCTTTTAAAACACTTTCCAGTTAATCGATAACGCATATGTTTAGTAGAAACCCCAATGATGGCAGTTTACCCCTTTTTACAGAAGTGACCAATGAGTGATAAATTAAAAAGATTTTCCATAGCCACATTATATTTTCAATATCACATGTTGAACAACTTTTTTCCCCATTCCAAAGAACACACTAAAACACAAAACCTAAAAAAATCACTTTGAATAACCTTTTCAAACACTTTCCAGTTAATCAATAACGCATATGTTTAGTAGAAACCCCAATGATGGCAGTTTACCCCTTTTTACAAAAGTGACCAATGAGTGATAAATTAAAAAGATTTTCCATAGCCACATTATATTTTCAATATCTCATGTTGAACAACTTTTTTCTGCATTGCAAAGAACACAATAAAACACAAAACATAATAATATCAATTTGAATAACCCTTTAAAACACTGTTCAGTTAATCAATAACGCATATGTTTAGCAGAAACCCCAATGATGGCAGTTTACCCCTTTTTACAGAAGTGACCACTGAGTGATAAATTAAAAAGATTTTCCATAGCCACATTATATTTTCAATATCACATGTTGAACAACTTTTTTCCGCATTGCAAAAAACACACTAAAACACAAAACCTAAAAAAATCAATTTGAATAACCTTTTAAAACACTTTCCAGTTAATCAATAACGCATATGTTTAGTAACAACCCCACTGATGCAAGTTTACCCCTTTTTAGAAAAAGTGATCAATGAATGAAAATTAGCAAAATGTTCCATAGCCGCATTAAGTTATATTTCCATTATAACACAATGAACAAGTTGTTTTCCCATTGCAAAGAACACACTAAAACACAAAACTTGAAATAATCAATTTGAATAACCTTTTAAAACACTTTCCAGTTAATCAAAAACGCATATGTTTAGTAACAACCCCGCTGATGCAAGTTTACCCTTTTTTTCAGAAGTGACCAATGAGTGAAAATTAGCAAAATGTTCCATAGCCGCATTAAGTTATATTTCCATTATCACACAATGAACAACTTGTTTCCGCATTGAAAAGAACATAATAAATCACAAAACATAAAAAAAGTTAATTTGAATAACCTTTTAAAACACTTTCCTCTTAATAAATAAACGCACATGTTTAGTAGCAACCCCATTGATGTCCCATCTCACTCTACATTGCACACTGATGGCAGTTTACCCCGCTTTGCATGCTGGATCACGAATCGGGGCCATCCACGAAACCAATTTGCCCTGATTAATAAACCTCGCAATCGGTCCTTTAACTGAATAATTGACATTCCAATTGTCTGCCGCCAATTCCAAAGGTATAAAGGTATGCTTACAAAAGACTCTGGAAACTCATTAAGTGGAATATTAGTGGATCCTTTCCCTTTGGAAAGTAGTGAGATATTTCCATAGGTGTTTGTCTCGCACTACAAAGCTCTCTTCTGACGTCGCATATATTACTCGGGTTTTTAATTAAAGAAGCACCTGGTATATCAGAAAAGAGAGGGGGGGGGGCAAAAAATATTGTTTAGTGTCTGGTTCCGGTCTGGGTTGGATATAGTTGGTCTCGTTTGAAGTTCATAAGTTTGTCAGAACGTTTTGTCGGAAGTCTTTGTTGTGGTGTCACATGTGCGATATGAAGGGTTCTCAATTCGGAATCTTGCATTATTACCAATTATGACAATCTGGGAAAAATTTATTTTTACTATCCCAATACAAATGGTAATTCAGAAAGTAAAGTTTAATTCAATAATATATAATGTCGTTAATAATATCGGTTCAAATTCTGACTTATTCAAATGTATTGTTTGCGCGAAAGCTGTTGGTTTCTGTCAGTACTTGTATATATTAGAACGTAACAATAATACAGGAATAGGTAGTTATGTTTTGAAACTTGTCAATTTAAAAAAGTATAATACTATTATAAATAAGGATCTTTTGAAAATGAAAGGCAAAGTCTTTATCTTAATGTGTGGTAAAATGGGTATATTGAAAATTAAACATAAATTACACATTTTTAGACTTACGTTTTGATCTCGTTCTTTTTTTTAAAAACAATACTTCGTTTCGGCATTTCAGCAAACATTCGTGAATTTAAGCAAAATCTTAAATTTCTAGGCGATTTAAATCATGTCCATCAGTTGATTTGTTTGAGTTTACAAAAAACTTGTGATAGTGTGATGAATGACGAATATATGAACAAGAAAAGTCGAATTATTTACCAATATTCCTGGGTTTTGATTATAAAAGAAACCTTTTAATACATTCCAATGAAAAAACTAGAAAAACTACTTTATTTAGCTTTCTTTCAATGATTTGTAAAGTGGGATAAAATGGGTAATCGAATTATTAAGGTTCAGAATAGAAAATATGGAAAAATATAACAATCTTCGAAAAAAGTGCAATATTCTATATAAATATGATTTCAAAAGTTTTTATACGAAATTTTTCAAAATTTCCATTAACTACCCATTTTACCCCACTGGTCGTTGAAATAGGATATATATATATATATATATATATATATATATATATATATATATATATATATATATATATATATACACATGTATAAATAACCTTTTTATCCCACATGATCCTACTCTTTAAATGTTTAAAAATGCTTTTTTATATATTTAGAATTAGAAAATTTATTAGATTTATTTTACAAATCGGTTTGTTGGTTGAATGATTGTCGCATGAGTACTACACAGAGCTGTTGTCAAGAGATTGTAATCCATTAAGAAATATAAAAAAAGGAAAATGTCTTACTAGTTGAATTTAATGCCGTGGACGTGACGAAACAATTGTAAATTAATAAAGTTTGTGGCCTATTAAAATATTCTAGAATCATTTTTAATGTTTATTTAGGGTCTCCTTCAACCATTGAGATAGAATAAAATAACTATAAGCACTGGACTAAGCGTGGCCGACCACTTTACTCTCTTTTTGGGCGGAGTTAGAAAAAAATATTCCTTTCGCATAGGTTTGCGTAGATTTTAAAACGCATTTCTGGCTTTTAAAAATAAATTAAAGGTTACACATTTTTTTTCATATTTACTTGCAAAAAGAATAGACAAAAGGCACCGAAAATCAGTGTTAAACATTTCTGTGACGTCACGTGAGATTCCCGCATAGCCAAGGACGAATGTTTTCTCAACCTTTCTTCCGAATTGTATACATCCGCGCGGTACGGTAAAGCACAATGTGCTCATTGGGAGTCTTCGCTCCTTTGCTTACAGTTATATTATATTATAGCTCAGTGCCCATAACTTTAGAATGCATTTTATGTATTAAATCGGTTTTATTTTTTAATTCTTCGTAACTACTTTTCTATAACTTCTTCGTAACTACTTCGTAACTATGTCCTTTAACTACTTTTTTTTTATTTTCTTAATCGGGTCTTACATATCATATAAATTACAAACTACACTTAATAATAAAGCGCATTTTTAAAGAATTAAAAACAAATTCTGAATTTCGCGATCGCTTACTCAATAAGTATATTTAAAAATATGTGTATTTTTGATGATCGAAAGAAGTAAATGTTCATAAAAATAGTTTAATAAGTATTTCATAAGTACTGCAATTTAACATTTAAAATCCAAGAAATTACTTTTTTAGTTGTAATACATTTTTTTTACACTATCGTTTATGAAAATGTATTATTTAATCTGTGAAGTACCCAATGTTTTTTGAAAATGATATAAATATAGTTATATTTCAATAAAGGTTACATTTCGAATTTAAGATAGAACATTTCATTTTATAAAAAATACCGTATTTTATTAATATCATTTTATTGTGCGAGCGTTAGTAATAAGTACCTTTTAGCTAATTTGGTTACTTTTTAAAATTAATTTTTATGATTTATTCTTAGCTATACATTTTTCTTTCGACAATTGAAAGAAAATAGTTAATTTAAGATAAAAAAACAGAATAAAACTTTAAAATTAATTACAACCAGGAAAGACTCATATAATACATATTCATGGAATTTATAAACAAACTATACAAACCATTAAGTTGTTTCCGATTTCATTAAAATTGTTTCGAAGTTCGATACAATTTTCGTGCTAACATGAATACTAAATACATTTGTACTAGTTTTGTAAGTACTAAGTTGTGTAATGATTGAAAAATATTGATTCGTTTACATTTGAATTACCGACATCGTTGTGCAAACATTTTACATAGGAAACTTTATAAATTAAATATCTTACAAGTTTATTTAATACATAATACACAATGTTTATTTTTTTAATTAGTGGAGAAAGTGATGTAATAATAGATAGCTTTAATATGAAAAGATAAAATATTGTATAATCTACATTGTAAATAGTTTAAATATTAATCTAAAGCAATCATTATTGAAATTTAAAATTAATATTTGTCACACTTACTTATTGTGAAATTCTATAATATTTGTTCCATTTCTTTTTACTTTCTTATTGCTTAAAGAAAATGAGCTAAACGGAAAACTTACTAAATGAATTAAGATACACTTTTTTAAAAAATATAGTTAACTTAAAGCAATTTTAGAGATACAAAATAGGAAGTTTATATTTAAAATAACAAAAAAATGTCCTTTGTTTTAAATGAGTTAACTTATTTTTCATTAAAACTCTTTTAAATTCCGAATATCACAAATTCTGTATTTTTTTGCTAATTAAAAAAAATCATAAAAAAATATCCGGTAAGTAAAATAAGTACTAACTATATACTTTTTTTTAACTTGCAGTGTAACTTAAATATATACTTGTAGCCTAAATAGTGTGGCTTAAATTTGGAAGCTTTGTAAGCATTTTGGAAGCTATGAAAAGAACTGAGAATGAACTTTACACGAAAAATGTTTATTTTTTAGATTTTGGTAAGCAGAGATGTCTGAGTTGTGATTAAAATTACATATTTGTATTTATTATTTTTAATACAAAAGTAATCATATAATTATTTAATTATTTTTATTACAAAATAATTAATTTTGTATACTTTACCACATTACAACTTCCCGAAATGCCACTAGCACCTAAGTCTTTCAAAACTTGAATGTTTTAGTAATATATTTAAAGTACTTATATCCAATGTTTTTGTTTGTATTCTATGTCACTTTCATTTGAAATTAATGTTACGAAAACAATGATAGATTATTTCCAAACATATAAGCCCTCAATCTGCAATGCCAGCAACAAACAATTTCAGAGAAAGGTTTCTCTTCTTACTCCACTCCTATATCATCCCCCAAAACAAGCAGACAAGAAATAAAACTAAATTAAACGAAAGGGCTTTAGTAAGAAAAACAGAAATGCAAAGACAGTGGATTCTCAATTTCGGGCAGAAGATGACATTTCATTAGTAGATTCTTATAACTACTCTTCCGTGTTTTTCTTACTTTTCCATGTCTGAAATGGATTCAATTTCGCGTGCAGGATTAATTCCTTTATTTAGTTGTCGTAAGAACAATTAATTATTTCTGCAGATTGGGAGATTAAGATATCCGAAAATTGAAATAGTTCCTTTTTTTTTAAAAAAAAAATAACTAATTTATTTGATAGGGTGTCTGGTTGGAATTAATTTTACAGGTATTTAATTGAAAATATTAAATTAAGTTTGTTGATTTGGCATCTGCATGAGAATTTCGAATACCCAATGATTTTTTCTTTGTTTGGATAAATGGAGCTATTTTATTTAAATTCTAATTGAATTTCTTTTAATATTATTAGAAATATAATTTTGTCCTATTCGTTAATCGTATATGGTATGTTACCGTAAAACATATGTAAGGTCTTATGTTATGTAAAATATTATGTTGTTGTAATCTGGCAACAACTGATTGTATACGCGCTTTGTTTTTTGTTGTTTTTTGTGTGTGGCGTTGCGGATTTGCTATTCGAATATAGTTTGTGTGTTTTATGCTCTACTATAACATTTATTTCTTAAATAAGTAGAGATATAAAAGTTGGATTACAATAATTTTACATTTAAAATGAGAAATATAATAATGAAGGTTATATAATGTATAATAAAGAAAGAACTTGTAAGTTTAATTCAGCTAAGGATAATCGCTGAACAAAAACAATACACACACTGTAGCGAGGATTAAACGTGCATGACCACTTTATAACTTGTTGAGCGAAGATCGAAGGTAAACAAAATAGTCATTTTCAATGGATTTGCGTAAATTTAAAAGCACATTTCTGACATTCAAAAATACATTAAATGTTGTACAAATGTTTTTTTATACTTACTATACATATACTATACATATTTTATCTTTGACTGCAGACATTCTTTGACTGAGGACATTTTTATCTTTGACTCTTTTTCCTTGAAATTTCATTTTGATTGTAATATTTTTAATCTTTGACTGTGGACATTATGTCTCAGATGAATAGGTTTTATAAACTTCGTAGACAAAAGTTTTCTCATTTGAATAATTTAGGATTTCTTGTTAAATGCAGAAACCTTGGTGTTTTTCCCAGATGCGTTTCTTTTAATTGTAAACTTCTCGCTACTCTCCATATATCTAATGCGTTTCGTAGATCAAAACTTACTATTCTTCGTGCTCTAATTAAGGACACAAGAATACGTATTTCTCACATTGAAACTGAACTTTACAACCTACATCTCTATTTGTCCAAATGTGTGCCTGAATTTTTCCAACATGATTTGAGATCATGGGAATCCGTTTCATATGAAATTTTTAAACAAGAACAATTACAAACTAAGAAACTTGATAATTTGATACATCAACAACTAGTGGTCGATACTGCACACTTATATCAACCCGTTAATAAAGACGCAGTGGTTAATCTTTCCAACTTTCCTTTAGACAACAAACAAAAGCAAGTCCTTGCACTTAACGCTAATTTTTCTATTGCATCCAAACCCTCATTTTCTAGACTAATTGCTCCTGTGGAAAGGACGTTCGTCAATAGTAGTTTATCACAAACACAGAAAGATTACATTAGACATCTAATACTAAATAATGTTAATTTTAATTCCAAGAATTTTGTACCCAATCTGAATAAATATGAAACCTCCACTCTCAAGGAATTAAAATCAAATCCTTCAATTGTTTTAATCAGGGCTGATAAAGGCGGACAAATTGTGGTTTTAGACCGAACCCTTTATACAGAAAGTGTTACTACCCTGCTCTCTGAGGGACCTTACATCCAACTTAAACGTGATCCATCACAGAATGAACTTAAGGTGATCAAATCAATAATAAAGGACAGCCATTTTATTTCCTCTAAAAATTATCTTATTCCGTCCATATCCAATACAGCCAGGTTATATGCTCTACCCAAGGTTCACAAACCTGATATCCCGTTTCGTCCTATTGTGTCTAAATATAGGTACGGCTTCATACAAACTAGCCAAATATCTTGTCACCATTTTTTCACCTCTTTTGAAATCCAATAGATATACTGTTAAAAACTCTATGCAATTCGTTTCACTTATCAAAGACATAAACGCCAAAGATCTCCACATGGTGTCTTTCGATGTAAAATCTTTATTTGCCAACGTTCCTATTCAAGGCGCATTAAAGTGCCTTGAAGGTCGCCTCAGAGTTTTTCATTTCACACAATTTAAAATAGATGATTTGATTTCCCTTACAAAGACTTGTCTTTGGCAAACCACTTTTGTATTTGAAGGTAATTTTTATAGACAAACGGAGGGTTTGGCTATGGGAAGCCCTCTTTCACCCATACTCAGTGATATATATATGGATTATTTTGAAGAAAAACTTTTCACCATTATTAAATTTCCCCTTTGGATCCGCTATGTTGATGACACTTTCGCCCTATTAAACAACTCCACCGGAGAAGTTGACGGAATTCTCCCTGTATTAAATTCCATAGATCCTAAAATACAATTCACTGCCGAATCCGAATCCAACAATACTCTTCCTTTCCTTGATGTTTTAATTACTCGTAAAGATGACCATTTATCCACCACCGTATATAGAAAACCCTTCGCAGTTTCTTTGCCCCCTCATTTTAAGTCCTGCCACCCCATACAACAAAAAATGGCTGCATTTTACACTTTTGTTAATCGTGCTCTTAACATCTGTTCTACACCCGATTCACTCCAGACTGAACTTAATTATTTGAGAGCCGTCGCCGTGGATCGAGGTTTCTCACCCAACGTCGTTGATAAGGCCCTACATAAACTTAAAAATCCATTTAAAAATTCTAGTCTATCTGAGCGATCTAAGTCTTTAGTTGTTTTACCATATTATCCCCAGATCAGCCATCAACTTTCTAAAATTCTCGGTAGGTTCGACATACGTTCCATATATTCACCTATCAATAAGATCACGTTCACACAACTTAAAGACCCTATTGACGATCTTAATAACTGGGGCATATACAGTATTTCATGTCAATGTGGCATGTCATATATTGGTCAAACAAAGAGAGCATTAAGATTTCGTATCAAGGAGCACCAAGCACATACTGTTAAACAAGAAAGAAAGAAGTCCTCCATTGCCAAGCACTCTTGGGAACATGGTCATATATTTAATTTTTCTAACTCACATTTAATTTGCAAACCTAAATCTCCATTTGAACTTGACTTCCTAGAGGCGTTTCATATTTTTAGTAATATTGATTCGGTTGTCAATGAAACGTTTGCGGTCCCAATGTTTCCCGCTTGTTGGCACACAATAGTTAACTCCAACCGTTTGTAATAGTTTTTAGTTAGTTTTTTGGTCTTTGGCAACATTTTAGATTGCTTGGGTTTATTTATATTTCATTACACACAGACTTTACATTTTCCGCTGATGAAGGGTGATGTATCTCCCGAAACATGTCCGGATTATTACGGACTTTTATTGCGTATTTTAACGTTGCATTTGTATTTTAATATTCTTAACGCAATGTTCTATAAGACGAGTTTTTATCTTACTTACTTGTTTGCTTACAAGAAAAAGAAGACAAAAGGAACCGAAAAAAATATATAATTTTTTTTCTGTGACGTCATGTGAGACTGCCGCATAGCCAAGGTGGAATGTTTTCTCAACCTTCTCTTCCTAACTGTATGCATCAACGCGGTACGATAAAGTACATTGTCGCTCAGTGGGAGTACTCGCTTCAGTGTTTATATTATTTTAGCTCAGTGATTTAAATATAGTTTGTGAGTTTTATGCTCTACGATAACATGTATTACTTAAATAAATAGCGTTGTAATAAAATAATCTTTCTAAAAAATAAGAAAAACAGACTTTAAGGAAAATTTGCTAAAAAGTAAAAAATACTTTTTAATTTTACGAACGAGTTGGAAAAAGTTGATTTTTTTAATAGCAATTTTATACTTATTATAACTTTTTGAAGTTGGTGCAAATTTACAAAAATCATACCTAAATTTTGGCGCCGATTTCAAAGAGTTATAGTAAGCGCATTTTCCTTAAAGTCGGTTTTCCTTTTTTTTTAAAGATTATTTTATTTTTCCCTTTTTAGTTTTTAATTTAGCGGGGTGCTTCGCCCTTTACTATTATTTACCAAGAAATTCAAGTAACAACTTGTGCTTACATTTTGTCTCAACAATGTATGATAATACAATCCGTATCCATGGCAATACAAGCTGGGTAAACGAAATGTCATCGTTGTACAACTTCTGTTAAACAATGAAAATATTTTTAAACGGATAAATTGTTTAATAAAACTCCGGTTAATCAACTTTTCCGGGTTTATAACAGCTGTATAACCGATTATTTTTTTACAGATTTTGTTTAACTGGATTTTTCTCTATCCAACAAAAAAAAGAATTTTCGAAATCGGACAATATTTGTTTTCAAATGGTCCGGTTAATTGAGAATTCCGGATAGTTAAATGTCGGATAACACCAAATATTTTTTTCAAATTGCTCCCAAGTGAAACATTCCCTATCCAACAATTTTTTTTCTCTCCAAATATCTGAAATAGAATCAAAATCCCGCGCGAAAATACATAAAAAAAATACATAACAGACGAATTAATAACCTCTTGACTTGGTGCGTGTTGGCGGTTTTAATTTAAAGTTTCTGGTGGTTTAATTTTGGAGTTTTGGTGGGCGCGCTGGGCAGTCGGTTAAAAATAGGATTTTAATCGTCTTACACTTAAAATAAGAAACATAATAATCAAGCTTATAGAATGTTTAATAAATAAATAACTTATAATCTTAATTCAGCTAAAGTAGAATATATGACGCAGACTATTGGAGTATTATATCATTTAAGAAATATGTAATTTGGACTATTTTAATAATGTAAAAATAAATTATAACTACTCACCATTTTGACATCATCGATTTTGCTAATGCTTCGGATGTACATGTTGACTCGCACAACTGCTTCTCCATCTGCAGAAATAAACAAAATGAATGACAGAATAATCGATATAATTCGAATATTAGAGGGACACTTGAATGTGTTTTCTTACGCAAATATAAATATATTTACTATTGTAATTCGTGGAATGAATGATTACAGAACTCGAAATTAACATTAATATAACATGGGGGTCATTTAATATACCACATACTTCCACTTCGGCTTGAGTGATCACTTTAGTCTGACTGGTATAGTGTCGTCGTAGCATGCACAGCGATCCAGGTTCGATTTTGAGTGACAGTTAAAAAATGCATATCGAACAATAATTTAATTTCTTGACGACAATAAAATAACCAAATAATATTAGTCTCGGAGGATTTAAAAAAAGCCAGCCTTTTTTTGCCCAGAAGAAAATTGCATCTGTTTGTTTCCTTGACGTGTTATCAGAAGTGTGCAAATACATATCGTCAAAAACTTTCTCAAAGATTTAATTCTTTTAGAATGCTTCTTTTTGACATCCATAGATGGCAGCAGGAGAATATTGACAGTTTTCTCGGGAACTATTTTAAGTTTACGAACGATGAAAGATGGGAATTGAATCTCAATTAATTAAATTGACTTTTAAGCTTTATTAATGATATGTTTACAATGCAATGTTTTTATTGCAAATTCCGCAAAATGCATGTGTCAAAATAACTATACTTATTCATTAGTATCACATTAACGGAACGTTAGCATAACGATTAAGGTTTAAATACAAGTTGATTTAAATTAATTTTTTTCTATAGAAACTGTCTACCTTTAATTTGGTAGGTTGGTGTATCATAAGAAGACTGCACCAACGTATTTAGGTTTTAATTAAAAAATAAAGAAAAAAAAAACATTTCATCCAAATATATATTACTTTGTTAATTTACAATTAAAAATTTCAGAAACTATTAAAATACAAATACAACGTTATAATTACGCAATTAAAATATATAAAATCTAGACATGTTTCGGGATATACATCTCCCTTTATCAACAAAAATTAAAAAGTCTGTGTGCACAACAAAAATAAACCCAGAATTGAAAGTATTGCCCAATTTTTATTTTATTGTGCGCATATTTTTTTTTTAATTATTGTTGATGAAGGGAGATGTATCTCCCGAAACATGTGTAGATTTTATGTATTTTTATTCCGTACTTTTAACGTTGCATTTGTATTTTACTATTTTAATGTAATATATGTTCTATAATACGAGTTTCTATCTGATTTCATAAACTATTTGCTAATTATATACATACATTTTGTGTTATAGAATTTACCGATTGTTTACTTGTTACCGATTGCTAGAATTTACCGATAGAATGTTACCAATTCAATTGTAAAACAATAGCATAAGCTTCTACACAACACCGTTTACACACAGTAAATATATTCCGCATCCGTTATCAAAATATTCCATTCTACTAACCCAAGACGAGATCTTTTGTTCCCATTCATATTTTATTCCGACTTCGATTCTTTCCTGTTCTGTTCCAAATTGATCTCTCGAAATCCTTCTTTGGGCTCCAGATCATTATCAGACCGTTCCGAATAGTTAACCAAACAAAAGCAAATTGCCCCATCCTTTTAAGATTCAGTTCTTCGAACAAAACGAAAAGTAAACACAGAACCTTCCCCGAAACCGCCCCTGATTTGAGAAAACAAACGTACAAATGTAATTACACAGCCGACACGGAGGTGTTTAATTCTCAAGGCTGGCCTTAATTATCGCTTGCTACGGACTTTCTTTCCTTTTTTAAGGAACAGGCGATTCTTCCTCTCCTTTTCACTTCAGTGAGTGGGATCCCTAAGTTTCTATCCCGTGATTCGCAGCGCGTTGCTTAGCAACAGGTCAAACGGTTGCCACGGCAACGACTGGAATAAAAACTCATTCAAGTTGAATATCGTAATTTCCACTGAATGTAAAAACGTGCGGTTTATGACGAGGAGAAAAGGGTGTGAATTTTCACACCTTATTTTCGCTTTTGACATGTTGTTGTTTGAGCGATGGTTATTGTTAAATACGTATCAATCTCTTTTTACGAAAGTTTGGAATAGTTTAAATCTTTACAGCAATGATTCTGCTTTGATTTATAGAAAAATATACTTGGTGTTATAGCGATAAATTTGAACTAAAATGAGCAGCGAATGATAATTTGTAGTCGTAAATCAACAATTTGTATTTAGCCTTAGCATTTCTTTTTAACATAAAGATTCATTTATGTTTTTCTTGTGGATTTGTTTGTTCACATAAAGGATTATCGATATACAAATTATTTTCATCATCTACTGAACTTAGCTCACTAAGAAATCTTTTAAACGACCCCAATCTTCCTGTTCAACTGTACGTAATTCCTAAGAAAAACTACTACATTGTTTTGCTTTAAAGTCTGTATTTAGAGTTTTCGTTCTCGTTATCTAGTGTACTGAGAAAGTGAAAAAAAAAATGTAGATTAACAATGAAAACGTATTAAAAAACATTTGTCCACCTTCAACAATTTCATTCAAAATCTCGTTAAACTCATTTACATTAAAGTTTTGGTTGGTGACCTATACAATTAACGTTTCACGTAAAATCCTTCTGACCGTTCTCCATCAATACTACTATTCATTATTATTTATGTTAAACTCAATAATTCGATATAGTTCCCCTTTTCATAGTTCTCAAATTTAATTTTATTCAGCTGAATCTAAAAGTTTTGTTATTTCCCTAACCGCATTTTAGTTTTTTTTTTTAAACCTACAGATGATAATACAACTTAATTTTTTTAAAAGTAATTCATTTAATTTTTTTTTAATATAACGGTTTACATTTATTATAAAAGTGAGCAGAACTTGGAAACGAAATAATATAGTTTTAAAATTATTATTTTTGAATAT
Source organism: Troglohyphantes excavatus (assembly GCA_963932185.1). NCBI lineage: Eukaryota > Metazoa > Arthropoda > Arachnida > Araneae > Linyphiidae > Troglohyphantes > Troglohyphantes excavatus. Next base: position 32,551,394 of record OZ010670.1, on the reverse strand, counting down.
GTGAATATTATACACATTTCAAATAGCTTTCGGGACTTTCAATTAAAGAAAATGCGTATCTAGATGCATTTTAAATATTATTACCGAAGTTGGAAACTTTATAATGAACTTGAAAATATTATTTTAGAAAGTTTAAATGAAAGTGTGTTTTTATGAAAATTTTCTTTAAAAGTTCATTGTAAGTTGATATATGATGAAATATATGAGTTATATATTAAATATTTATTCAAGAAAATGTTTATACATGTTTACGAAATATTATGGTAAAGTATTAAGGAAATAAAAAAAAAAAGTTAACGCGCCTAATGTGTAAACAAAGATATGTTAAAAAAAAATGAAAATGTATCAAGTAAAATAAAGTATCAAGGAAATAAAAAATATATTAACGCACCTAATTCGTAAGCTAGATTTAATTTTTCTCTAACAATTTTTAAAAAATATTTACACTATACAAAATTATTGATAAGCAGATATAAACAATTAAACATATATTTTTATTATAATATATATGAATTATGATAGAATAAGTTGCAAATTGTATCATTAGCAAAAAATAAAAACTCATATATTTTGTTAGATGTTTGAAAGTCCCCTTGAAGAATTCTTCTTAATAATTATTCCCTATGCATTTAGTAAGTCATAATAGAATATAGTAACAAAAAATGCATAAACAGAAACGAACTGAAAAATCGGTGTTTTATGCCTTAAATCCGTGCTCATTCATTGTAATTATGTACTTATGCATTAATGCAGACTAATTTGTCTAACTTTCGGGAATTTAGGTGTATCGTCTTATATGGCAATTTCCACAAAGGATCAAAACGCTTTTGCAGCTGAAAGCAGAATTAGCGCGTATATCCTAATTAATTCCTTTAGTTTCAATAAATCGTTGTTTGGTTCTATATACGTAATCTCTGTTATTAGTTTTATGTGATAGCTTACGCACAGAAAATCAATTGCATACATTCAATTTGTTTGAAAATGTTTAATGGGTTAGTGTATCAAAGTAGAGCTGTTGGTTTTGATAATTCTAATGTGAAAACTTGGTCTGGATTTCCTTTAATTTACCAAAGTAAAAATATGTAAATATATATTCGTCAATATGTAAAAGTTAACTTCGTATTGGTCGACGTCTCATGTCATAAGCAAAGCATTTTCTGGTCCGTATGGTCTTCTGGCGATCATACTGGGAAGCAAATGGAAAAATTGGACAGATATAGAGACTTACGGAATATACGATTGCAATTAAGGATATATCATACTAAATAGTACATATATATTTAGAATGTAAAATAATGTTATAAAATTAATTTATATTTTGAAAAAAGGATTTTTAAAGTTAACTACAATTTTAGTTTATAGCAACAGACTAGCGAAGAAAATTCTTCAATAAAATTTAAAATACAAAAATATGCGAAATATTAAGAATCAAAACAGCTGGTACCTCCTTGGTGCAGTCGTTAGGGACATCTTATCCCCACCTAACAGCAATTATGGCATCTCAACCCTCTTTCAAGCAATCGTTTATAAAATATCGCTTTATAATAACTGTTAAAAAAACTTGTACCCCCTTGGACCTTTCGTTTGGGGCTTATCATCCCATTCACAGTCAATTTTGGCATTTCACTACTAAAAATTACATGACAATATTTTTTTTTCATTTTTAGTGTTATATTATAAATATAGGGTTCGACCGAATAGTTACCCTTAGACAATAGTTACTCTTAGACTCGTGTAATTTGCTCTTACAGTTTAAAAAAAGTTATAAACATAATGCGTTTGCTATTGGATGTTTGAGCAACGATTCTATTTACACTAGTAAATCTGCATATGCACTAGTGCATGTGCGAAGCGAAATCAAACAATTTTCTGCACTTACACGTAGCGGCTAGAGTATCTGCAGAGTCACTAGTGAGTCTGCATATACACTGATTTTCATACTTACACGGTAACATTTACACTTCAGGGTTACTTACACACATTACGAAACCTGAATGTTTGGGAGCAATTGCAATGATATTATAAATTAATCGAAAATGTGTAGCTTTAAATATTTATGCGTTTCTTGCACTTTTATTAGTCTTTAATCTATTTGAAAAGTATTTTTTTTCGCATCTAGAATATATTTAAAAACAGGTTCCGAATCTATTATTCAGGGCACTAACATTATTAGACTACATTAGTTACAAAAATGTAACTTAAATATTCCATCTACTCCGTAACTCAACACCGGAGCTGTTGATGAACTTCCTATTCTTCACTCCTCTGATACCGATCCCTGTTTTCCAATTTATTTCTAGAAAATTACTTTTTTTGTTGGCATCAGGTACTGTTACATGTTGGAATAATATATTTTTTAGTTAAAAGAGCACTTTAGTCTATCCCTTGCTTTCTTGTTAAAAGCAATCTACAGAGAAAAGAATGATTTTTTTTACTTGTTCTTCGATGGAATTGATTGCAGTAGATTGAAGAACGTAAAAAAAAGAAGTAACAGGGAAACTCATAAGGATTGAAATACAGGAAGTTGTGTGATTAATAAGATTTAAATAGAATCTAGTACTTTAAACGACGACAGAGAGATGGGAAAGTCTTGAATTAAACTTTGAATTTGAAATCTAATTACTAATTTAAATTCGTACCCTAACGATTTTCCATGGCGAATTTTAAAATTTGAGTGGAATATTATAAAGTTAAAATTACTATGTTTGACTTGCTGTCGAGATTAGATGCATAAACAGTCCATTTTGAATTGTAGAAAAACAAATATGTGCTTTACAAAAAATAACAAACCATATTTCTTAGACTTTTAAGTTTAGGCTTAACGTAAATGTAGTTGCTACTTTAAATATATTGTTTGAGGTCAAATAGACAATTGTTAAAATGAAAACTAAACAGTAAAAAATTGAAGCGTTCCAATTTTGAAACGAAATAACCTAAAATATTCAACAACTATGTTTCCACCTAAAGGTATTACTAATGCAGTTGTAATGCATATTTCAGGAAAATAAACGTATAATTTTTAGGAGCAATACTGTGTTTAGTTACGTTGTGAAACTGTTGAAATTTCAATGGTTGGTTTAAAGCGTAACACTTTGTTGACAGAATTTATATTTTTGATTCAGAATAAAAAAATAACAACTTATTTGATTTTTTCTGTTTTTTTTTAAATGTATGTACACTCAAACCCGTTTTTGTGCTATTTTTTTTGTGTGATTATTTTTGTGCGGTATATGAAAATGTCAATCAAATTGGAACATAATTGACGAAGTTATCAATAAAAAAAATTAGTAGGTTGATCGGCCGTTTAGTTTTTTCGATTTTTGATATGTACGTATTTCATCACATTGCATAAGTATTGCGTTAGCCAGTTACATTACATTTGTATTGAATTCTATAATCGCATAATTTAATTGTTGAACGGACACCGTAGCAATGGTCACTGACTACATGGTAACTGAAAAAAAGTCAACTCTAAACGAGTGCGAGGTAGTATCTTCAAGTGACGAAAGCAATTTTCAACCAGTTTACCACAAGAAAGTTCGCGTATTGTCAGACTACGAAGGATAACGGTTATACGTTTTGAAAAGTTTTGTATGTGTAAAATAAGTACATATGTAAATAAAATATTTAAACATTTTCGCATGTGTATTTTCTAAATCAGATTCCAAAAGGTTTGGAGGAGATTCCAAGTAGCTGCCAAGCCTCATGTCTCGATTTCGCTTGAAAAAGCAATTCCTATTTATTTCATAAGGTTTTGAGTTATTTCTACGACTTTTTTTATGCGGTCCCTATTTACCGCATAAAAAATACTTTTTAATTGTGTTGTGAAAACTATTTTTTATAGCTACTCGTGAAGTTTTGTGCGATTTTTTTAATGCGTTTTCTTTTATGCGGTCCCTATCCGCCGCACAAAAACAGGTTTGAGTGTATAACTAACATCAATAATATTCAAGCTGTCCTCATAGAAGACGTTCTTTTCAAGGGTGCTTTTTCAGGAACATATTGTTGATAACTCAGATAAGAAAATAGATTCGAGTCAATATGACACTTGGAAGAGAGGTTAAAATTTAATTTTAAGATATATAGCAATAAAACGATGGCAGAGTAACCTTAAGTAAAATCATGTAACACTAAAACTAGAAGATAAATAATGGGAGCGAAGCTCTCTGCTATTATTCACCAGGAAACTCAAGTTGTTACACACTTTTTCCACGACACGGATAGTTTATTTTGAGATTATCCGGTTTGATAAATACCGGATGAACGAAATTTCATTGTTGGACAAGATCGACCCAACAATGAAAATATTTTGAAATCGGAGAAAATTAAAAAAATCCAGGTTAATCGACATTTTTGTATTAGTAAAAGCTAGATAACCAATTTCTTTTGCAGTATTTGCTAAAATAGATTTTGCTGTATCCAACCAAAAAAAAGAATTTTCTAAATTGGACAATATTTTTTTCAAAAGGTAGGATTAATTGAAAATTTCGGATAGTTAAATGCCGGAAAACTGCATATTTGTTACAAAATATGCCCAAGTCAGACATCTCCTGTTCAACAAAAAAAAAAAATGATAACCTTTTCCTTAGCGCGCTGTTTGGTGTTGTTAGGCGCGCTTAAATTGGCTAAAATAATGAAATACTTTATGAGTTTAAATTCATGTTGATTAAAAATGGAGATTTTTGTTCGCTAATTTTCAATTATGATACTATATGGCTTTAGGTATATTATGGAGCTATATGGCTTTAAGTATTCTGGCCAAAATTTCTATGTTACATTTTCTACTTTTATATATATTTTAAATGTCTCCCAAAGACAAGTTCTGTTAATTAGTCAGATTTTATATCGTATGAACAAACTATCTGAAGAATGGTTAACTGAAATGGAATATTTCAAATTTAAGGGTACTATTGTTCGATTTCTGTTTCTTGAAGCATTAAAAAAAACATTTTTAATGCTTTTGTTGAAAGTAATTACCGCGGCTAATATTCTTAATTGTGATCGTTTAATTACGGTTTTAGAAGAACACCAGGGTAATATACGTATAAAATATACAGAACGATCCTAAAACTGAGCCTTTTCGAGTTTTTAAAGCATTGTTTGCCTATATCATAGGAAAGGCTATGCAAAAACTGCAAATACTAAGTTTAAGACAAATAATGTTCATATATTTAAAATAAATAGAAGATTTTAGGTATTTTTAAAAGTTCTTAAACCCGAATCCTTCCAAAAAATCTGTTTCTAGGTTGTAGATTTTTACAGAGTTTACTTGAAAGTTTAGAGATATTATTAAGCTAGTACCTTTAAATAAATGGTAATGAATTGGTTTAAGCCTTTTAAAACAAAAGACCATTAAACCTTTTAATGGAGTCATTCAGTACACAAAATCTCCTCGCGGGATTAATTTTATTGCCCTATTCCAAATACCTTAAGACACTTCCCGAAAATATTTCGCCAACTTAGAGCTTCCCTTAAAAACATTTCGCCAAGGAACAAATCCGAGTCTAAATTCCCCAAATGCGACCAGATGAAAACAATCCAATCCCTTCTTAAGGTTCACCGGGATCCTTTTCTTTACGATTCCTTTTAATTGAAAACATCGAGAGGGTAATGGCTAATACGGAAAGTAATTAAAAACCTTAATTAAGGAGAGGTTTCACTTTCGAATTGCTCGTTCTCGCACCACGTTCTGTACAAAGTTTATGGGCGCCAAGAGGAATTCGCCAGCGGTAAATAAAATTCGGGAAAATTTACACAGGGACATGTGGGATTTACAACATGGGTTCTTAATGAGAAAAGGCCGTCTTGGCGATGTTTGCTCGATTGATTTGAAAGATTTCGGGTGTATTGGCGGTAGTTAAGTTTGTGGGAATGATGCGTAACTAAGTTTGTTTAGGAGTGATTGGAAGCAATGGTAATGTCAACACATTTGAATTAGATTTGATTTAATTTTAGCACGGGTTTCGTATGCTTGTTTGAGTGGTCGCTTTTAATAGGTATCGGGTTGCCACTGCATATACCCTATAGATTATTAACCCGCCTGGTAGTATCGGCGTATCTAGTGTAAGGTCTCGGGTTCAAATCCTGGTTGACCGCTCTTCGCTACATTGGTGACTCCGGACTAAGAACAATCGCAACCTTCCAACAACGACTCGTGGCGCCATCTTCATTCGATCACCGTAACTCACAACTTCACTTGCGACTCACTGTAAGCATTAGTTATACCTCCGTCCGACTCACTGAGATTGGAGGTACTGTGGTGGTTATTTCATATACCCGATACAAATTCTCGGACTTGAGTATTATTTTAGCCCGACCGGTAGAGTATCTGCGTAGCAAGCGAAAAGTCCCTGATTCAAATCCTGGAAGACCGCTCTGTGCTACAGGTACTATAAAGATACTTCAAATATTGTTTTATTTTGTTTTGTAAATACACAGAGCCCTGCGCTTTATGTTGGTCCGGCGTTGACAAGGAAACAATCTCTCTATTTTAAAAAAAAGTAAGCCCTAGGGGGAAAAAGTCGGCCCTAGGGGGAATTTTCAGTTCTTTCAATGTTATTCAGATCGTATCTCAAAATGTAAAAGCCCTAAAATTACGAAATTAAGTGAATTTGTTAAGAAATGTTTGATAAATAAGAAGAATATATTTTTGTTTCAATACTGTTATTAGTTTATAAGTTATTTAATATTAAAGTCGTCGTTGATAAAATTTCGCTTACAAGTAATTTTGTCCGTCGAGTTTCTGAAACACTATTAAGAGGAGAGATCCAATTTTTTTAGGGAGTGTACAAATAGGTTTGAACTGGAAATCCAAGTAAGCATTTTTTAAAATTCGAATTAGTTTTGGATTTATAAAGTTTTTAAACCTTTGAACACGCTCCACTTTTTGAAGTTTTTTCGCCCTCATTTTTGAAACGTGATTTCTAAATTGCTATAAGTCATTTAAAATTACATATTTTCTTATTAAAAAAAATATATTAATGTTCGTTAAAACTTCATCTTTCCGATGTTATAAAGATTATAGTTCTATCTTTACAATTAAATTAGATGTGGTCAATTAAGATAGGTATAAAAAATAGTGAAGAAAGGAAAAATGTCGGATATTTCGAGAAAATTTTAATTTGCGAATTTTTGTCTCATTGTTCCGCTTGCATCTCAAAAAGTAAATGTCCTAAAATTATGAAATTATGCCAGTTTATTAAGAAATGTTTGGGTAATAAGATGAATATTTTTGTTTTTCAATACGATCAGTATATTAGACGTTATTTTAAGTTAAATTCATGATTTTAGAACATTTTGAAAATAATTCATACATTTTTGTATACTTGTCTTCCAATTTTCAACAAAAAAATAAATAAAAAATTAGGGGTATAGATTAAACTATTGGCTACAAATGATCCAGAGCGTTTGTCAAATTTCGATTTAGTTTTGTAGTTATAAATTTTTAAATAATTGACGAAATGTCTGAAATAATCGTCAATTTTACGCGTAAAATTTTAAGAGATAAATTAAAACTGCTCTAAGTAGTTCAAAAATATACTTTTTTCCCATTAAAAAAAATATAGTTATATTCGTAAAATCTTCCTTTCTTGAATGGTATCAATACTGAAATTCTATCTTAAAAAATAAATTAGATGTAACTATTTATGTGAAGTACTATAATTATTATTAAAAGATATTTCAGAGCAAAATGCCAACGTTGGCAAAATGCCAACATGTATGTAAATCTAAATCCTGTAGCTTATTATATATTTTAACGGGAAATTATTATTAACGCCAATTCTCAATAATCTTACTTTATATAAATAAAAGTTGGCGAAGACTTATTTAAGATTGGCGCGTTTATGCTACTGTTTGTTTACACATGTTTCGCTTTTCAATGAGTAGAAACAATTGCGTTGAAGGAGTTGAGATTTTCCAGTTATCCAGGGGGGGGGGGGGAGGAGGGGGGGGGCTGTAAACTTTTATACATTAAAAGTTGGGAATTTCGAGTTTTAAAAATCCCTGAGTTGGGAAAATTTATGCCTCAGGAAAGTTTATATTATTAGCAAATGAAAGCGATGGAAGACTAGAAATTGCCCAGCTTGTATTAAGATGAAACTTAAATTAGACCTCAAAACAGAACACTGCATTTTAACATGCGTGCAATAAATCAATACTTTCGAGATAACTGTTTAATATTACCTATAAAAAAGCTGACAAATGTCTATAAGTTGGAACTGGGAATTTTTTAGCACTGTTGCGTTTTGAATTTCGAATCGTTAAGTGTGGTCTGGTTAATTAACGTCGCACTAGAGCTGCACATTGAACTACTGGCGTTGGTTCGAACAAAGCGTCCTTGATTGGTTATTGGTACGTATTTACTTACTACATCAAGGACGCTTTGGTTCGAGGCCTTTCTTGAAGAATAGACCCGGGAACGATGTCTCATATTTTTAACAATGGTCAGATAACGAGGACAACACTAGAGTTGGTACCTGACGTCCTTATGTTGGGAATTTTGAATCGTTCACTTTCGGAATTTCGGATCGTTAAGTTGGGAAATTTCTTGTCTCAACATCCCAAAAATAAATTTGTGTGACGGCACTGCCAGTAATAATTTATATAACTAAAAAAAGTATTGTTGTTAGGACACATTGTCATTGTCTACAGTGTATGAAGCCGGTATTGTTTGCGAAGCAAACTAAAGAGGATTGCGTAGTAATCCTCCGGGGGTTGGCGAAGCGTTAGCGGAGCAGGGGGCGGAGCCCCCTAGTTTATTAAAAATAAATAGAAAATCGGTTTTTAACGTGAAACGTCTTTATGTCATTTACACGGAAAATCAGGATAGCAATAACAGGATAGTGTGTCTTCACAACGTTATTGAAAAATATGGTAGATAGTTGATATGTTAAGTAAACGTCACACTAGAACTGCAACTGCATAGTGGTCTATTTGCGTTGTTTAGGGATCTATCCCGAAGTAAAGATTCGGAGGATGTTGAATTGTGGACATGGGGACATTGAATCACCACGGATTTAATGGGTGCTAGTATCCAATACACGGCGGATATTTTTTTTCTGGAAATAAGGTACACAACTGGTAACGTTCCGATCGCTAACTCGTTATACTGTCCATGACGCTTTTTGGCTCAAAACCCAGTGATATGAGACAAACTCTTTACAACTGGTCCTAGACAAAGAAATGGGATTACATATCCACTGCCAGAATTCTTGTAAGAAAAGGTTTAAATTTAATAAATCCGACTGAACGTACTTCGTGTAGTTGGTTGATTGAAACAACGTCGCAATAGAGCTACACAATGGATGATGAGCTACACAACTGGTCCTAGACAAAGAAATGGGATTACATATCCACTGCCAGAATTCTTGTAAGAAAAGGTTTAAATTTAATAAATCCGACTGAACGTACTTCGTGTAGTTGGTTGATTGAAACAACGTCGCAATAGAGCTACACAATGGGATGTTGGCGACAATTACGGATAAACCTCTCAGGAAAGACACTACACCCTAAAAAAACAGGTGCTTAAAAAAGAGTACATGAACGTACTTGTTTTTCTTTGAGTACAATTGTATCGTAAATGGGGATGCCGAACTCAAATTTAAGTAATCGTACTTTCGCAAGAATGAGCAGTGTGATTATTTGATGTCGATTGCCTAAATTGAAACTGAGTTATTACAATTCAATTATCTTACTTTCCATTCTTTTGGAAAATCTTTTTAACATTAATTCTGTTTATAACTTCTTCACGTCTCCCTACAACGGATAAGACACTGGACCGAAGTGCTTGAGGATATGGGATCTATTCCCGGTAAGTCTTGGTCGTAATTGTCGATATTTATTGAAAGTGATTTATGAAGGCTAGCATTTTCTCTTTTTATTCATTTTACCCATTGTAGTAATTTTTAAGTACATATCTTTTTCAAAATTGAAGCTAAAATATTCGGAGCCATGAAAAGCATTGAATGTATTAAAAAATGAGTTAATTTTAATTATTTTTGAACACCTACTTTTAACGGTGTACACGTACTTTGGAGCCTCATAATTTCAAAATTAACTGAACACCAGTACTGAAGAAGTAGTTCTTGCAGCACACGAAAATAAGGTAACACCTTAATTAATTCCCACTTTTCAGTTATTCGAATACATATCCATTACGACCATGATTTATTCATTCGCAATGATGTTCTTAATCTTTCAATCTCAAGACAAAGAAGAAAAAAAATATATGTTATAAAAGTTATCTGAAGCATGTTTGAGGAATTAACTGTTCCAACTCTCCGCTGCGGGAAATATTTGAAGTAATTAGTGCCTCTTAAGAATTTCTTCCAATTTTTTGTGTTCCTCTGAGGAAGAAATTCATTTTCTAAGACTGGGGATTAGTGGAATTATATCGCAGAGAAATTCAGTCTTGTCACTTTTTTTTTTTTTTTTTTTTGTCATGGAAAATATTTTTTGTTGTTGAAAATATGCACTTCAATATGTCAGAGCGTAATTTTCACGTAATCAGAGAACAATTTCCTTGATGAAAATTTAATTTTGTTTGTAAATATTTTGGATATGAAGATATGAAGAGTGACGAGTGAAAAGGTTAGAGTTAATTTATACGAATGCTTGAACTTTCAACTTGAAAGATTACGTTTCTAAATCTTTATTAAACAGATGTGAAAAGTTTTACTTTTAATTGTCTGAATAATATGCTGTTTTTTGAAGTAAACTTTACTTCGCTAGTGACTTTGACGCTTGATTTTTCAGGCATTATGCTTTACATAAATTTAATTACATTCTTAGAAAAATTATTTAAGATTTTATTCTATAAAAAACATTAAAAAAGATTTTATTATGTTTTATATTAAGTTATAACATCATGTTTTTAAACTGATCCTTTGTCTTATTCCTAATTTAATTTTTAAAATAAATGTGTTGTGTTTATTTTGTTGTTTGAAAAATATTGGCTGCTTAGCAATATATTTATAATATTGCTTCAAAAATATTAGCTACTTAGCAATATATTTATAATATTGTTTAAAAAATATTAGCTACTTAGCAATATATTTATAATATTGGTTGAACAATATTGGTTACTCAGCAATATTGTTATAATATTGGTTGAAAAATATTGGTTACTTAGTAATATACTTATAATATTATTTGAAAAAGATTGGCTACTTAGCAATATACTTATAATATTGTTTGAAAAATATTTGCTACTTAGCAATATATTTATAAAATTGTTTAAAAAATATTAGCTACTTAGCAATATATTCATAATATTGGTTGAAAAATATTGGTTACTCAGCAATATAGTTATAATATTGGTTACTCAGCAATATAGTTATAATATTGGTTACTCAGCAATATAGTTATAATATTGGTTGAAAAATATTGGTTACTTAGAAATTTAATTACAATATTGGTGGAAAAACATTGGTTACTTAGCAATATACTTATAATATTGGTTGAAAAATACTGGTTACTTAAAAATATACTTATACCAGTGCAAAATAAGTAATCACTAAGTCCAATCAATTAAATAAGAAATAAAAATAGAGTATTTTACGTTAAAGATAAATGAGTATAATTGTAAGCTCAACTTGTAATAATTAAAAACAAAATTCAGCTAGAAATTGTCCCTTTTATATAATTATATGATATTTGAGAATTTTACATCCGTTAGTACAAAATTCAAACCTTTAAACTTATACCAGTGCAAAATAAGTAATCACTAAGTCCAATAAATTAAATTAGAAATAAAAATAGAGTATTTTACGTTAAAGATAAATGAGTATAATTGTAAGCTCAACTTGTAATAATTAAAAACAAAATTCAGCTAGAAATTGTCCCTTTTATATAATTATATGATATTTGAGAATTTTACATCCGTTAGTACAAAATTCAAACCTTTAAACTTATCCGAGTTATAGAAAACATTATTTTTCGTCATTCATTTAAGTTTACAAAAGAAACGAATTATAAATGAAATTCGGGTATTAAATACCCAAAAATAAATCTTGTATGTCCTCTAGCACTCACAGTATATCAGTTTCTAAGACAAAGTGCATGCAACAGTGATTGTACAAGTGACTTTCTCCACTTTGAAATTCCTCACAACTCCTGTTTTTTTTTAAACATTTGACAATTGCCGTAAACCATTAAATATATGTTTGGTATATTAAGATCATTATTCAGATTTTTCATAACTTTTTTACAATTATCTACCCTTACGTAAACAGAACACGTTCAAAGAATACCTCTTCAAAAACAAAATGAACAGGACGTGACTGTTCCAAAAAAAATAAAAACGTAAACACAAAACATGTTCCTCGGTTGCAGAAGGGTTAAAACACACACAATATAATTCTTAACTCATACTAAAGTCCTTCAAATTCACACCCTTCCAGATCTCTCGAGTAACAAGCCACGATCAAGAAGTGTCCAACAACTCAACTCCGAAAACTTTTATTTAGAACTCGCTAAGCCCCCTGTAAAAGTTCCACAAAAAGATTTCCTTTCGTGTTGTCTAGCAATCGCCAAAGCGGGTTATACCCCCTAATGGAATTCAATGAGCCCTTCCTTCGTATATATATACGCACCTGCTATTCTTCCCATAGAGCCGATGCTACTGCCATGCCACGGGCCAGTCGTCTGCCCCGGAATTATCTGGTCGACTGCTTATACTGACTGCCTTCTTTTATCCTGCATGTCTTCGTTGGGTGACATGGTCAATGGAGAAGAAGGGATGATGTGGTGTAGATATTTGAGCTCGGGTTGAGACTTATATATTGGGGTGAAAGGCCGTTATGTATTGTTAAGTTCAAGAGCTTTAAACCTTCATTCCAATTTCTAAACAACTAATTAAAATATTGAAAAAATGTTGAAATTCAAATGTAGTCTTGTTTGAAGTCGGTGCTTTACATTTTCGCCAGAAATTATATATTTTTTAGTTAATTGTTTGAACTGACGTCAAACTACACTGTAAAAAAATTGTATTTAAAACTGAATACCTGAACCTACTTATTTTTCTTTGAGTACAACTGCATCGTCAATGAGCGATGACATACTCAGATTTAAGTAATCGTACTTTCTAAAAAATGAGCAGTATGGTTTAATATTACTAATATCAGCTTCTGTTCAAGCCATCTTAACAAAGCAATCTGTCAAACTTAAATTAGTTGTTCAGAAAATGGTTTTCCACATCATTTAATGTCGATTGCTTAAATGGAAACTGAGTTATTAGAACTCAATTATCTTACTTTCCATTCTTTTGACAAGCATTTTAACATTACTTCTGTTTATAACTTCGAGTCGCTCTAGTAGTAAGGATAGAACAGTACCACTAGACCATGATAAGACCATGAAATTTGATAAAACCTCGTTGTAATTGTTGAAATTTATTGAAAGTGATTAATGAAGGCAGCCTATGTAGGCAAGCAACTGCTTTTTTATTAATTTTACTCTTTTTTGAGTACACGTCTTTTTCAAATATGGAATTTATGTATCCGGAGCCATGATAAGCATCGAATGTAATAAAAAATGAGTACAATTTACTTATTTTCAACAGTGTAGATACTCCGCTATTTGCCGTCTATAAAGGGAAATCTTTAATAGTTGGCGATGATCATTGTTTGACTGTATCACAATCAGTGTATTGGCAAAATGTGTTTTTGTCCAATTACTTCGCTTATATTCTAAACAATCCGCTTAGCTTTAGTAATAATAAACCAAGTAGTTAAAGTATAGCAAAGAGAAAGGTTTATTATGTGTAATTAAATAGCAAAATAATGCCTATCTTCCAACAATTTGTAATCACCCTGTATTTTCAATATTGTCTAATTGGCTGTTTAGTAGAATATAACATAGCACTCGAACTATATAAAAGACTATTGGAGACAGCAAATTATCTATGTGAAAGGAAAGTGCCTCGGGATTGGTTAGGTTGATGATGCAGTTATTAAAAGTTATTTTGGTTTCGAGAGATATATTTGAACAATTCAAAGCTGTAACAAACCTTCAAGACATTTCAATATTAAATATATCTATTTCATTGCCAATTTCATCCGTTTCCAGTTAAGCAACTCTCCGATTTCGATAGTCAGCAATGCACTTATTCCAGAAAACAACCACCAAAGTCGCAAACCACCGCAAAATTATCCCCAAACAGCAATACGACCGGACAACTCGAAACCGCGACATTTACGAAAGCCCCATTCGTTAATTCCGACCGATACCCGACTCAGCGTTTATTTACTTACTCAAACCGTCCCAATAACCCCGGATCCAGGATCCAACGGTCGCTCGGATAAATCGCTGGCCATAGCAAATTAATAACATTTCCAACCTTTCCCCTTGGGCAACATATACACGCGCGCGGTCCCACTAACATTTCCACTGAGGCAAAGAAATAATTAACACAAGTTTCCCAATCGATGCGGAGATGGATTCTAATCATTCAATCGAAGGCGAATAAAAATTAGATTGGAGATACACCGGGAAAAAAAAAAAAACGTCCTAAAACCCAAGCTGCCACGACGTTTTAAAAATTTTTAGTAATGGATTTTCTCAGGGGCGCTTTGATGGGGGGTCCTGGAAAAGCTTTTGTAATTGAACGTCGTTACGGCTCAAGCGATGTAATTAAGGACGGGGCTGAGTGCCTGGTGTAGCCCCAGGGTTGCGCCCTGTTTTAAATGGTCAGGGGATATGTCAGTGTCGCGGGAGATTCCCCCTCGACTTTATTAATTATTCTTAAGTTGTTGTTTTCGGTTAGTGGAATTTTAGTGCAGGACTGAACCAAAACCTATGGCTGGGGGAGTTATGGAATATTGTGTTTTTTTTTAACTAGAGAGGTAAATTAAAAGTTCTGATGCGGATATTAAGTTTTTAATAATTAATCCTATAAATGTATTTAAAAAGTTTGGTATTTGCGTTGGATTTGATTAACGTCGTACTTCAGAAAAGCACTGTTAAGATATTTTTTATAGAATTTTTTTGTGGAAATTTTGGAAAGAAGTATTCCGTTTTGATTTGAAAATATAATTATTTCCTTCTCTTACAGTAAGGTTTGGTTCGGGAATATTTTGTACGTGCGCTTGTGCGAGCTGCTCTTTCTTGAGGTTTTTTTAAGCTCTAGATCTTTCTGCACTGTTTTAAATTCAGACTTCTTAGTAAGATTTTGTTTGTACTGAACTACTCTTTCAATTTTTTAAAATTTTCTATGCCGCAATTGAACTTCAGTTTGATTCTCAGAATTCAATGTGAAATCTTAGACATATTGTCCGCACAGTTTTCACGCAAATGGTTCAAAATTTCAACTAGTCAAATGGAATTGTAGAACACGTCAGTTTCTTCAATTTAAGTACGCACTCACTACGATCCGTTGTTTAGAATTGAAGTTACAGCGGTCAAACAGTAAAGCGTATAACCGAAAAATTCCTCCACCATCCGGTACAAAAGTCAAAGAGGTAGTGGATTAGTGTTCGATCTGGTCGTCGCGACACATTTTCTTCTACACGATGTTAATGTCATATATCCCCATAAACTGCTTCCCCCTGGAGTTATGGGTTTTGATATATCAACAATATTTAAATTGCGCAAGTTTCTGCAAATGACCGCTGTACCCGGACTGATTTTAAAGACATATTCACATGAAAAAAAGTTTATGTCTTAGTCAGTTTCTCTAATTTTAAGTGCTTCCAAAATTAAACAATGCACTCTGATGAAAATATTCGTTTTGCACAGAGTGGTCACCAATTGTGGGGCGATAGTCATTGTTTGAATGTATCATATTTAGTCGTATTGGCATACAAATACATTATTTGGACCCAACTAGTAAGCTTATATTATAAACAAGTCGCTTAACTTTAGCAGCAGCAAATAAATAAATTTACAGCATAAGGCTACTGGGCACCAATCGAAGTGCATTAATCAGTTGTTAAACATGACAGATTCCATAGATTGGTTGCAAAACTAGATACTTCCCATAGCTTGGTGGGAAAACCAAATAGATCCAAAAACAAACCAGTTATAACTGGCTAGTTATAACCAGTTAAACCTAGCTAAAACGTGGTTATTCTTCCATAAAAAAGGAAATAAACTATTATTTTTTGTTTATCTGGAAAATAAAATGTAAGAAGTGGTTTTGAAATTTGAGGGATCAAGTACAATACTGTAAGTTATTTGTAAGAGCTCAGTGAACAGAAGCTTCTCCATTGGCCAAAACAACTGGTACACCGAGGATTGCTGGTTCGCACCTGTACGATGGACTTGACAGATAAGAGTAAAAAAGTAGTGATCTTGTGATCGGAGAGTTGCCAGCTTTGCTACAATAATACTAGAAAGTCATCCAGAACATCCAACAAAGAGGCCTTTGTGATCGAGCAGTTAAAGGCGTCAGCTGATAATACAAAGATTCCTTGTTCAATCTTAGGCCATGGACTTGACAAAGAAAAATAAAAAAAGTAGTGATCTTGTGATTGGAGGGTTGCCAGCTTCGCTACAAAAATACTAGAAAACTCGTCCAGAACATCCGCAAAAATTAACCGCGTGTATACGGGACTGGTGCACGATACATCTGATCGGGGTCCAAAGTCCCGACGCTTATTGAAGGCGTTGGGTGCCAGCTCAGGTGTTTCCTCGTCATCTGACCATGGTTCTAAAATAACGAGGTATGAATGTGTGTGTGAGAGTGTGTTCCGGGGTCTTTCCTTCGAGATAGACCCCAAACCGTCGCCAATAGCCCACTGTGCAGCTCTAGTGCAACGTTATTTTAACCACATCAAACGGAAAGTTTACAAATGTGGACATACAATAATTGTACTTTTATACATCGATATACAGGGGGAGTCCAAAAAAATTTCCCGGCGTGTATATGGAACTGGTGCATGATAAATCTGATAAGGGTCCAAAGTCCCGACGCTTATTAAAGGCGTGGGGTGCCAGCTCAGGTGTTTCCTCGTCATTTGGTTCTAAAATAACGCTGTGAATGCGTTTGTGGCTGTGATAAGTATCAATACGAGGATTGAAATAGGTAGCCGGAAAGCGTATAAACCAAACCATTGACCAAAATGAAAATATATAACAATTATCCCAAAGTAACTCAATCCATACCAAACAAAATCAAGCAATGCCCTAATAACAAAATGAAGCCGATCACAAGGACAGCGTCCAACAGTGCAACCCACTTCCCCAACCCAGGGGTCGATCACAATGAATTGGGGGATTGCGATCAGATTCAGAGGCATTGACGGGCATCGCCGAACCCTCATTGATTGTTCTTTCACAAAAAGAAACAGTCTGGAGAGGCGCCTTTGGGTCTTCGAGCAGATGAAAGGGGGAAGGGGCGTTACTCTGTCCTACGCCCCTGCTCTCGCCTCTGAGCCCTATAAGAATCGCACAAGGATCTATTTGATGTAAGTTTCTTTCGTTGTTTCTGGTGGTGGTGGGTTCTGGAGATTGTTGGGTGTTGTATATGGATATAGGGGGAGTGTGGTTGCGGTTCCAGTGATGAGGTCGGGAGATGTATGAAAAAGATTGTGATATATTACTTGATATTGAGAGTTCTGCGTGATATTCTCGTTGTTTATTTATTGAAATTAGATAAAACAAATTATTTAGACTCCGGTTAGGGAAAGTATTTTAGATGTGTGTTTGCATATTTATGGAGTGACATAAAGTGGTTTGGTTTTGTTAATTAACGTCGCACTGGAGCTGCACAGTGGGCTATTGGCGACGGTTCGGGGTCAACCTCGAAGGAAAGACCCGGGAACACATACACATTCACACACACATTCATACACACATTCATACATGCACCTCGTTATTTTAGAACCATGGTCAGATGACGAGGAAACACCTGAACTTGCACCCAAAGCCTTCAATAGACGTCGGGAATTTAGACCTCGATCATATGTATCGTGCACCAGTCCCGTATACACGCTAGTATAATTTGTTGGATATTCTGGACGACTTTCTAGTATTTTTGTAGCGAAGCTGGCTCCAGTTGTGGAAGTGATGAGATGTATAAAAAATATTGTGATAGATTACTTGATATTGAGAGTTCTGCGTGATATTCTCGTTGTTTATTTATTGAAATTAGATAAAACAAATTACTTAGACTCCGGTTAGGGAAAGTATTTGAGATTTTTGTTTGCATATTTATGGAGTGACATAAAGAGAGCATGGTGTGAAAATAAAATTCTGCGTGATATGACTTAATATCATTTAAAACTAGATACCCAGGTCCAAGTGGACTAAAATCAATTAATCTAATTTAACGCCTGAATGTAAAAATCAATAGCAAAGAAAAAAATCTAAAATAGTGGGTGGGGGGTTTTCACAACAAAAATCAGTCAGAACAGACATGAACAAGGTGTTCACAGAGAGGCTTTCACGTCATCTGACCATGGTTCTAAAATAACGAGGTGCGTGTATGAATGTGTGTGTGAATGTGTATGTGTTCCCGGGTCTCTTTTCTTCAAGATAGACCCCGAACCGTCGCCAATAGCACACTGTGCAGCTTTAGTGCGACGTTAATTAACCCAAACCAAACCACAGGGAGGTTTTATTGTCTGGTTTTAATGTTGTATTCGTAGTTTAACTTATAACTGGAGATCAGATTATTAGTGTTCCATTGTATTTAAGTAAAGCATGTTTAATGAAGACGAACGAAGTTTCACTTCTACCATGAGTTTAATTGGGGCAGGCAAATGGTTTTAGAGTGCCTTCTTTCACCTGGTTTGTATTCGGCAGTTAACATATCCTTAAACACTGTCATACTGATCTTTTTAACTCATTTCTTTGTGGAAGCATTGTTGTATTTACGACCGCACCCGTTGAAATTTTGACCCCATTTTGGTGATAGCAGACTCGTATTCTTCCCAACCCGATGACGAGCTGCCATATACATCCACTGTAAACAAAGGATTCAATGGAAAACTCGTGCTTTTTTAAGCCCCTCCCCAGAATAGATTCACTGTAAGCGATGACGCATTATGAATTATTGCTGTTTTGGCGAGTTTTTTCTTTTTTTTTTGGATGTTAATTTTTTTTTATTTGAAAATGGACCACCCATAAAAATAGGTACTCAAAAATAAGTAAAATGCACTCATTTTTAAGTACTTTTGATGTTTATCAATGGCTCTGAATACATGAGTTTCAATCTGGAAAAAAATGTACGCAAAATGAGTACAATGCGAAAAAGAGTAGATACTAGCCTACATAGGCTGCATTCATAAATCACTTTCAATAAATATCGAGAATTACAATCAAGCCTTACCGGGAATCGAACTCATATCCTTATGCACCGCAGTTCAGAGCCTTATCCGTCACTCTACCAGGGCGACTTGAACAAGTTATAAACAGATGACATGTAAAAAATGTGTGCCAAATGAGTGGATAGTAAGATAATTGAGTTGTAATAACTCAGTTTCCATATAAGCAATAGACATCAAATAATGTGGAAAACCATCTCCTGAACAACTATTTTAAATATGTCAGGTCTCTTTGTTAAGATGAATTGAACAGAAGACACTGACATTAGCAATATTAAATCACACTGCTCATTTTTGAGAAATGACGGTTACTTAAATTTGAATAACTTATCGCCTATTTACGATGTAATTGTACTCAAAAACGAATAGGTTCAGGTACTAATTTTTTTGGTATTTTTTAACAGTGATTTTTCTTAAACTTTATATAATTAAGTTAGGATATTTAAAAATAAATTCCATTAGTTATAACTTTTATTATATAAATAAGTTTTATTTTCAGTGTCTGGTTAAATATTGAAATTTTGGTTTATAAAGAGGCAGTAACCCAATTGCGGCCGAAGGGAGCCGGGTGACCATATTCTTAAAGAACAACACAATTGTTTATCGTCCAGACAAAAGGTTGGCATGGGCCGCAATTGGAACTTTCCGTATAAAAATTGTACTTGTGATTATCTTTTAAGACTTTGGAAAATGCAGTTGGATTTGTATTACATTCATTTTGTGACCCCGAAAAAAAAGTACTTTTATTACGCTATATTTTTAGCGTTGTTGCAATTGAATAACCTCCGCATTTTCAAACATCATAAAAGCACTAGAACATAGTATGTATTTTAACCCTCTTACAAAGCTGAAAGAGTTTGAGTCCTCCATATATTTCCAGTGTTTCTGGGCGTACACATAACCTTTAAATTCATAAAAATATTCGATGCTGATTTATTTTTCAAATCTAAAGCATTGGGATATTTCTTAGAATCTATGTCTAACAAATTAATAAAAATGTAAAACATATGAATAATATACATGTATTGGAAATTCAAAATAAACTATTTTGCGGATAAAACAACTTTAAAATTTTGCCCTTTTCTAACCGTTCAGAGGGTTAATTTGCTAAACATCAATAGAAAAATATGTTAATGCATATATATTAAACATAAAAAGGCCATTCTTTTAATCTAAGATAAGATTATTTTATAAGTTTGGTAAATGGGGCGCCATCTCAGGTGTTGTCATCTTCATTTGACAATTAATCAAATTTACGATACAATATTCCCTGGTCTATCTTTTTGGATAGCCAGTAGCCCATTTTATAGCTCTAGTGTGACATGAACTTTTACCTTCAAACTAGTGTAGCAACAACAACATTAAACGTGACATGAATACAAACGCCAAATATGTTACATTTTTCTGATATCGAGTATATTATGAATATTTTATTTGATTGTTTGGTTTGGTCTGGTTAAATAACGTCGCACTAGAGCTGAACAGTGGGCTATTGGCAACGGTTCGGGGCCTATCCCGAAGGAAAGACCCGGGAACGATGCCTCATATTTTTAAACCATGGTCAGATGACGAGGACAACACCTGAGCTGGCACCCAACGCCTTCAATAGACGTCGGGACTTTGGACCCCGATCAGATTTATCGTGCACCAGTCCCGTATACACGCCGTTATTTTTTGTGGATGTTCTGGATAACATTCTATTTTGGTAGCGAAGTTGGCAATCCTCCGATCGCAATATCACAACTTTTTACTATTCTTTAGTCTAGTCCATCGCAAGGTTTTGAGCCGGGGATTCTTGGATTCCCAGCTGACGCCTAATCCACTCGGCCACGGGGGCCTCATTGTATTTGGTTTACAAGAGTTTGCCGAATTTTAATTTATTTTCTATACTTAATTAAGATTTTAAAATATTTGAAAGTCTTGAAAATTATTTTCGTCAATTAATGTTAAGCATTTTATCTATGATAATTTTAGAATTAAAGTTCTATTTGGAAATGGCTATGTAAGTTATTTATTGTTTTAAATACTGATATTAAAAAAAACAATTATGTTATTTATTGTTTTAAATACTTATACTTAAATAAATATATACAACATAGTTTTTAGTCTTGGGGAAAAAAGATTTTACTTTTGTTCGAAAAATTAAGAAAACGAGTTACATTATATTTAAGTATAACTAATTAAAATTTTATTTATAATGCTACTTTGCATTACCTATTTAAAAAATAATTAGA
Source organism: Troglohyphantes excavatus (assembly GCA_963932185.1). Classification (NCBI taxonomy): domain Eukaryota; kingdom Metazoa; phylum Arthropoda; class Arachnida; order Araneae; family Linyphiidae; genus Troglohyphantes; species Troglohyphantes excavatus. Next base: position 32,529,895 of record OZ010670.1, on the reverse strand, counting down.
ATTTCTGAGTAGATCTTGATGATTAAGTCGTCATAGACATGCTAATAGAAAATTAAAAAAAAATCTTTTAATAAAAATTAATTTTAAAATCAGTAGAGTATAGCTTTATCTGTAAGATGTTTACATTTCCTCAGAATAGCTCGAAAAGTAAGAAAATATATAAAAAAGTTTTTATTTTAAATTAATAAATTAATTAATGTTAAGGAAGTTATGTGTTTTGAAATAAAAAGAAAAAGGTTTAAAATAATCTAATTATTCAGTTTATAAAAATAGCATTCTATATTCCATTCTTTCTTAATTAAAAATTACTGGAAATCCTGAGAACTATACAACTGTAAAGTACTCTTTTAACGTATAATTAACCCGGTAGAATATTAAAATACATAAATTGTGTTCCATTTTCAAAATTCTAATTAATTTTTTTTAATGTTTTGCAAAGTGGGAAAAATGGGTTTTCGAATTATTAATGTGAAAGAATAAGAGCATCGTAAAACTTAACAATATTCGTTAAAAGTAAAATTATTCTACAAATATATTAATTTCGAAGTTTATAAATGACAAGAACTAAAACTGCAATATATTTAACAATGTTTGTATGTTAATATAAGGAAGTAACACACCTGTGTTTTTTAAATAAGCTGTCAACAGAAGAACTTATTTAGATACAAAAATGGCTACCATTTTCTTGTTTTATTAAAAATTAAATGTAACGTTTTAAATGAAATAAAATTTATCTCCGTGACAAATTAAAAATAAAATAAATACATTATAGGTTCCTGAATCAAAACTAACGTAGAATAATATTAGCAGATGTTCTATTTCGAAGGAAATAAATAATACAATATAGCAGATTTTTAAAAATGTCGATTGACGGATTACAGCTGACTTTTAGGAAAAATAAACAGACCATTCATAATCAAATGTATTCAGTTTTTAAAATTTTAAGGTTGTAATTTTTTCTATTTTATTCAAGTTAATAATTTGACCTAAAAGTTTGTTATAAAAATGCTTTTTTTATATACTACACCTTCCATAATTACCACAGGATACCCATTTCACCCTATCTATGAATTGTAAAAAATTATTTTAGAAAAATAATTTTTAAAAAATATTTATAAACATCACAATTAAATGAAAATATACGATTATGTTTCCAATAAATACAATACATAAATGATTTTTTTTAATAAAACAATTGCTAAATACAATTTTGTTTACCAATGAGATATTGGACTTTGAACGTCGAGTTTTAAGATTGATTTACTCCACCTTACCCTACCTATTTTTATATATTTATAACATAAAAGTATTTTGTCTTAGAAAAATAAAGATACAAACGAAATTGATATTTTTAGTACTGAGATTTCATGTATGAAATTATATAAATCTCATTGGAATAATGTAATTTAAGATTTAAGAAGAACATTTAATTAAAAAAATTAGTATATAAATTAAATATTTATAAGTTTTTCCTCTTAAACAAAAGTTTATTGAACACACGTATATAAAAAGTATTTAAATTCAAAAAATATTTTTAACGCTCTTGACCAATTAGGTCAAAAAAGTTCTCATACAAATTTCTTGTAAAAAAAATCATCTTTAGTTATTTATCTCAAACCGAGATAATATTCAGAAGATCCCTATTTGCGCTTGATATGTTTTAAAGATTCATTTTTTTAACTGTAAAAAAGGAACCGTAGATGTTTTATTCATAAATTATTTTGTTTTCATTCAAGAATAAGATATCACTGAACATGATGTACATAATTCTTTGCATGTGTTAATACACTTTTTAATAATTATAAAACAAAGTTTTTTAAAGATGGTTACTTTATACAAAACAATAAGATAAATTCAAACAAAATAATGATTGTAATAAATTATACATTCCTTTTCATAATTTGCTCGATACATTATATTTCTATGTTTTAATGCAAAAACTAATTTGACGACCCATTCAGTAAGTATTTCCCTTATTATAAGGACGATTTTCATTATTTTGGAAAAAATCAAACTAATATCATGCCTGTATTCCAATAACTTGAGCTTCATTAAAATGAATTATTTAAATCTATTCTTATAGCCCTCATGTATATGCTTACTCATGCATTTATTCTTCAGTATCATTAAATAAAACATTTGGAATATTTGTGTAAAAATGTATATATTTCAAATAATAAGGTATTTAAATTATATTTAAGTAGGCTCTAATCTAGCTAATGATAAGAAAAAGCGTAAAACACGAAACTTTCGAAAATGTGTCTCTGAATTGAAATACCAAATATTTCAAATGCATTTTAAAATTATAAGAAGTCTCAAATTAAAATATATAAATTTAAATGTTACAAATCTATACACACATACCCGGACATAAGTTTCTATATTCATTCCAATTTATTTATTTTTTTACGTTTATCAAACCACTTTTAACTGAATCGAAAACTGACAAACCTACGAATTGAAAGTAACAAACCAAATAAAGACTTACAGGGATTTGAACCAGATCGTTAGACACCGTAGTACAGATCTGTTAAACTACCAGGCTGACATGAAGAAGTTCACAACAGAAGAAATGTTAAAAAGGTGTGCCAAAAGAATGGGAAGTAAGATAATTGAATCGTAATAACTCAGTTTCCATTTAAGCAATTTATATAAAATAATGTGGAAAGCCATCTCCTGAACAACTATGTTAAGTGTGTCAGGTCGTTTTGAGAAGATGGCTTGAGCAGAAGATGAGATTAACAATATTAAATCCCACTGAGCTCTCTTGAGAAAGTACGGTTACTTCAATTTGAGTACGTCATCGCTCATTTACAATGAAATTTTACTCAAATAAAAACGAGTAGGTCCAGGTACTCAAATTGAAGTACCTTTTTTTTATTGTGTATCCTTATTAATTTTGAGTTTGTATAATATTTTTTATTTTAATAATAAAATCTTGAATCCGGAAATAACTTTTTCCCCAACCTGATGTTTCGTCTATTTATATGAGGGATTAGTTGTTGAGTGTGTAAGTGTTGTGCACTCACTTGTTGAGTTCTCCAATCCCATTGGCCGGATTCGACTGTCGTAACGTCCGGGGCCAATGATGCTGTCAAGTATTTTCTTCTCCAGAGCTCTGAAGTTGGGCTGCTCTCTATATAAACACAAGAACAACTTCAGCAATACTGTTTATATATAAAATACTTACAAGTTAGTGTAAGGTGGGGTAAAATGGGTAGTGGGGTAAAATGAGTATATTAGAATAAATATATATATATAAATAATATATATAAATATATAAATAACACGTTGTTAAATTTATACTTTGATTTAATTCTTTTTAAAAAAAAACACTATTTTTAATGGATGACATTTTAAGAAAAAAAATTAAATTTCTATGTGATTTAAATGAAGTTTCCACAAATATCATTATTTTTATGACAAATCCATATTTTCGCTCACCAAAACCAATAAAATACAAACTAAAGCTAATTATTTGGTTTTGTGCTTGACTAAACATTAATGTTTTGTAACTTAAACACATTTTCGCACATTAGCTATGGTATAATTATACATATACAGCGCATTCTTTTTTTTTATACTTTTATTATGCCTTTGGAATGAAATTAGTTTCTTCGTAAAACAAACAATACGTCCAAATTATTAATGATTAGGTAATAATTATATTATTCCATAACTAGTTTAACTAATAGCTCACCGGTATTTCTAGACACGCTAGTTAATTGATCGCACAATCACGTGACGTAGTTCGAGTCACGTACTGATTTAATAATATATACTTCGTGCTTATTTATTACCATACTAATAGTTTTACAGTATCGTTTAATTAAATGTGTATAGTTAAAAATCTTTTCTGAAAATCGTTATAAAATAATTGGCTACTTTGCATTTTTTACGAAAAGCGTTCGTGTCTGTGCAAATATACTATAATGAATTAAAGTTTATTTTATCAAACGAAGCCTGAAATTATTCCGAAAAATGATTCGAAATGGAGAAAAATACATTATTTTAATGAGAATATTATTTTATGAATGTGAAATTATAATACTGTCAATAATATTTTTTTTGAAAGTAATTTTTTAGGAGAAATGTATTTGCAGTATCCATATTTTTTTTAAATTAATGTAAATATTTTAACACTGCCTAACATTTCTTTAGCATGTGTGATATGCAAAACTACTAAAAGAACACTACTCAAACAAAAAAATCAGATAAATTAAAATTAATTACTAATTAATTAAATATAAGTTAATTTAAATAAATTATTCACCATATTTTTTAGAATGATTTTTTTATAAATAAGAAAATTATTTCAAGCATTTTTTGGATTACCATACATATATATTTTTTAATTTTAAAAATTGACTGTGAATTGACTTCTTTATATATTTTTAAAAATAAATTTCTGTATATATAAGGGTTTCATAGTCTTTTAATATATACCGTCCACCGGGACAATAACATTTTTTTCAAAAAGAGGATGTTTGGTGCCCTGCCAATGTTTTGAACCAACCAATACGGGCAGGCCAAAAAAGGATATCGAACGATTGGTTGGTTCAGGAACTTGTCAGGTTCAAAAAAAAATATTCTTTTAAAAAACAGCCAAGTATCCTATTCGGCAAAGCTGTTCAAGTTGAAGGTCTCTATTTACATTAAGGTACATTAAGGAATTTTTACTGTTAAACTCTAAAACGAGTTATAGAAATGCAGAGACCCGTTTTACGCAACGCAGAATATAATCTAGACTACTTTTTGTAAAGATGCAAATCGAGAAAATCGCATAAAAACTGAAAAATGTGTTTCAGTGATAGGGATTTATATGTTTTAATAGGAATTCAACGGTGTTCTAACTGGAAATCTAATGTGAAATAATATAAACCATAGAGTAATGATACAAATAGAAGAATAAAAATGCTGATTTCCGTGTGTCCATCATTGAAACCACGTGATATGTGGAAATGCCAATTCATTCATGCCTTGGCGACTTTCAGAACTAAACGAGATCGAAGTATTGTAATATAGTTTTGTGTTTAATTTTGTATTTAAATATCGTTTTTTTGAACGAGTGGCACAATTTAAGGGAGTTTAACAGATATATTAAGGAGATGTTTCTTACTTTGTAGTTTTGAAGTAATTGCATTACGTTTTTATGTAAAACATTTACCATAAGCGAAGTTCTTTCAATTGTTATTTTGTATACTTCAATAAGAAAATATGAACAATAAAACCTGAGAAATATAAAGAGTTTCGCTTCTTCGAGTGTTGAACGCAAATAAAATATTTTCGTTTTGTTAATGAAGAGGAAATATTTAGCGCATATTGTTTGAAAATAAATAAATACGTACATATATGTTAAGAAGTGGAATACGGACAGAACTTCTTATCACCAAAAAAGAAGAAAGTGCGCCAAATTTGAAACTCCAGCAGATGTCTGAACGCCAAATGTGGCAGCGCTATAACCACGTGATGTTGGTTTTTCTTTTTAATGTTGACACCACGGCCTTATGAGAGTCTGGTATTGAAGGCGCTCTCTATTTAATATTACAACTGTCTGATATAAACGGTGAAATTGATATTTATATAATATTTTCGATTGATTGAAATAAGCAGCCTACTTTGGAACCACAGTCTAGGGAAGGCTTGGTGCGCGTATGAACTACACAAAAATACCCTTACGCTTTAAATAAAACGCCAAAAACCAACATGTGTTTTAGATGAACAAAATATTTAAAAAATGATTATTTAATATATTTGTTTTATAAATGCACTTCTATGAAAGATAATGCGAAATGTTTCGTTTCGTTTGTATATGTAAACTATTGTAAATCAATATTGAAAACGGAACCGGTTATTTTGACTAACAGAATGAAAAGAGCAGATAGAAACTTAATGTATGTTTAACAATAGGTTCTTGAAAACAAGTAAAATGTACTCATTTTTTAATACAATCATTGCTGATCATGTCTCTGAATACATTAACTTCGATTTAAAAAAAGACACGTGTTCAAGAATGAGTACAATGGTTAAATGCTTACCTACACTAGGCTGCTTTACTTTATTTAACAAAATTATCATAATCTAACATAAATTATTATCGATCAAAAAATATACATAAATATCAATTATATGCTCGATTACAAACAAATCTTATCGGGAATCAAACTCAAATACACCGCACCGTTGTCCAGTGCCTTATCCGTTCCACTATCAGGGATTATAATCAGAATAATAGTTAAAAAAAGGTATACTAAATGGATGGGAAGTAAGATAATTGAGTTGTAATAACTCATTGTTTAACTAAATGACATCGAATGAAAAGGAAAACATTTTACGGAATTACAATTTTAAGTTTGTCTAGTTTCATTAAGATTACTTGAACAGAAGTTGTGATTAGCAATATTTAATAATATTGCAACATTTTGACAAAATACAGTTACTTGATTTTGAGTATGCCATACCCTCGTTTACAATGCAATTATACTTAAAGAATAACGAGTAGATTCATATACTTATTTTTAAGTATTATTTTTTAAGTGTGGCTATATTTTTTAATGTATTCTCAAGCAACGCTCGGCCAAACAGCTAATAAGTTAATTAATAAATAAATGGTAAATAAATGGTAATATCTTTATAATACCAACAAAAATGTACGGACATCAGAACAATGAATAGATATCTAATCCCGTATCAATACTTGGACATAATTTAATTCCCCTTTAGCCTGCATACCGCCCTCCAAACATCCCATCAAACGCAGCTAAATGTCACGGAGCAATTACCATTAACAAAGTCCTCCTCACATAATGAGCTTAACGTTACACTCCTTCAAAGGCCCCATCCGCCGGTGATTGACAGATCCCGACTGTAAAGTATGAATAATCGATGCTAATCGCCGTCTTATGCGCATGACGACCTGTGGTCATAAAACCAGTCGTTAGTGTAATCCGAGTACCTGGTCGGAGTGAGAAATGGACTTTGGTCATTAGGAACATGTTCTCGTGACTAGTCCATTAGAGATACCTTCAGATAGTCGGTATCGGAATTGAATGGTCATTGAAAAGGTTGGTCTGAAGGTAAAATCCCTGTACCGACTTCAGATACCTTTTTCTCTAGGGTGATTTTTATGAAGATTTCTTTATGTGGCCATAGAGATGAACATATATCGCATTAAAAGAAAGTGTAATGTATAACATATTTAAAATATATCACTTTTTTTTTCTCTTTACGACATTACCACCATAAAACATGGTCTACTGGTGTAATACTTTCAATGAAGACGATCCGAAGAAAATGCACTTATAAATGCACCCAGTAGTCATTTAGGATTTCACATCACAACGTACCAAGCCAAAATCTTCATTCAAAGTCGTTCCGACACATTCAAAAGCACGCAGATTGCCGTTTTCAAAGCACGAGTCCCGGTTTTATTTCTCAATCTGACAAAGGTTCATGTTGTGTCTGTTATCCGATATCAGCTTCCGTCGAGATGAGAAGTGCATCTAGTAAAGTATTTACGGTGAGGATATTTTTGCCACGACAGATTTAAAGTGCACTAGCTCTTTCTGCAAGCTGAGTCGGCGTCGATTGGCCGAAACGGGACTCGGAACTTCGGACCCTCCAAGGTATTTTTGCAAAGAGATTTTTATTGATGTTGGTATAAACAAAAGGAATAATTAAGCTTTAACCCTTATTTGAATAATGCTTGTTATGTAAATAACATTTAAAAGAATAAAAAATAAAAAATTAAATAATAATAAAATAGTTACCCTAGTAAATTTATTTAAATCATCTAGTTAGTTAAGTATACTAAATTTAGTTTTTCTAATTCAAATATACTCTTTTTAAACATTTTGAAAATGTCAGGAAATACAGTCAATATCATGTCTATAAGTGAAGAATATTTGAACCAAAAATATTTCATATTCCTATATTATCTGATACTTTTTGCGATCATGAAAACATCGAAACTAAAAACATTATTTCGATAACATTTAATGATTACACGATATTTCAAAGCAAATGCATAAAAAAAACCACGAAACTTTCAGAATCTCCGAACATCACTAATGGAATAACACCCCTGCATTATCTGCGTCTTACAACCAAGCATTCCCAGTCGCATGATTAAATATAACTCGACACTAAACTGACACGAAAAACGCATAACCAATACACATATCCCATCCGAACATTTTCCGATTTCTTCAATACCCATCACCCAACAAAAACACCGACATCATCCAGTTTATAACATCACACTACCTACCTCGATAAAATAAGAAATCCTTAAAATAGGGGAAAAAAATCCCCATCAAAGTAAACAGATAACCATATCCACTAGGGACCACACGTCTCCTTTCTCACAGAAGCACCCCAATGACGAAAAACAGCAGTTTATCACATTTCCAACGGTCCATAAATACAGCAGAAAAAATAAAGTAGGGAAGATTCATGCAAAATTGTCACCCTCTCCTTAAGGAGGAGATCGGGTGCCCGAAGCCTATTATGTATAGGGAGGGGAAAAGTAGTGGGACATTTCCCCCTTCATCTTATGTAGGGGAAAGAAATAATCAATAACACTCTTCGCGTTTGAGTAGCCCCGTATAATTGAATGCCATGGCTTAGATTGGGGGCGATTTATAATGCAGGGGCGCAATTTCTCATCTGGAGGGATGCTTTTAACGACGCTTTTGTTGTGACGGAGCGTTTAGGAAGACCAAAACCGTGTATGGCACGTATACGTACGGATACATGTACGTATATATAGGTGGATAACTCATGTAGGTGGATTGTGTATGTATTATTATTTTATTAGCCCGTCCTGTCCCTAAGGATATTCGGGCAACATGTTGTGACTACAAAGTAATTTTCTCCATATACATTTTGTACTCGTAAATATCCAGCACTTAGTGATTGTGAGCAACACGCTCGAAATATTTGTAACATAAGATATTTTAAGAATAGAATTTTACAACAATGCTGGGTGGTTGCCCACATGTGGAGGCGTACCTGGAAAAAATATGCATGGAAATACAAGATTTAATAACTAGCTTAAATTCTAGAAAAATGTGCATGAAAATACATGACTTAATAACTAACTTAAATTCTATACAAGAACAGTGATGTACCTAAGAGTGAGTGATAAACTCATTGTTCACTATCAGAGCATTTCCATAGATTCAAATAAATAATATACTTAGGTGTCACTGTTAACCTATATGAAAAGTATAGTAATGAATATTAAGAGATAATATAAGAATATTATAGTAATGTCCGAGAGTTCAGACAATTAGAGTTTTCAACAATTTGGAGTACCCAAAAAGTTCACCTTTTACTAAAGTTCAACAATTAAAAGTCTCGTGCTTCCATGATACGTTGAATCACTTGTTGAAAGTAGAGTTCATGTGACTTGTTTAGGAGCAAAGTTTGTAACGGTAGGGCTGCGAAATTGAGAGGGAAAGCCTGAAAACGAAGATGTTCAAATTCTCCGCATTCGTAAATGTAATGATTTATGCTGCCGTCCTCATCGCCAAACGGACATGTTATATCTCCGTGGAAAAGTCGAGCTTGGTGTACCGGAAAGGCTCCATGGCTGGTCAGGAATTGGTTGGTGTAGAAGGGATCGTGTATGTATAAATGTAAAAAGTGGTGAACTTACTATTAACGTTAGAATTAACGTTAAGATTAGACCGATTACAAATATATGAGATTTGGTCATACGACTTATTCACACGATTGGGCCCGACGAGATGAAAGGACCACATATATTTCACATTTATGGGCCTTAAATCCCCCAAGTCGACTCTTTTTGTCATGGTGTCCTTTCAAATGTTTTATGGTAGGGAACAGCCTGGCGCCTTGCTGGCGTGGGAAAGTGGGGTGGAAAATATCAGGTACTGCCTCACCATAGTGTAAGGATTCGTTTCTGAAGGTGGTCTGGTCGGAACATAGAGTAATGATACAAATAGAGGAATAAAAATGCTGATTTCCGTGTGTGCATCATTGAAACCACGTGATAGGTGGAAATGCCAATTCATTCATGCGCCAATATTACTTGGCGGGCCTTGGCGACTTTCAGAACTAAGCGAGATCGAAGTATTGTAATATGGTTTTGTGTTTAATTTTGTATTTAAATATCGTTTTTTTAACGAGTGGCACAATTTAAGGGAGTTTAACTGATATATTAAAGATATTTTTCTTACTTTGTACTTTTGAAATAATTGCATTACGTTTTTATGTAAAAAATTTACCATAAGCGAAGTTCTTTTAATTGTTATTTTGTATGGTTCAAAAGAAAATATGAACAATAAAACCGGAGAAATATAAAGAGTTTTGTTTTTTCGAGTATTGAACACAAAGAAAATTATATTTTCGTTTCATTAATGAAGAGGAAATATTTGGCGCAAATTGTTTGAAAATAAGTAAATACCTACATATATGTTAAGAAGTTGAATACGGACAGAACGCCTTTTTACCACGTGATGTTGGTTTTTGTATTTCAATGTTGACACCGCGGCTTTACGAGAGTCTGGTATTGAAGGCGCTCTCTATGTAATTTAACAACTCTCTTGGTCGGAAGAGTACCGGCCTCATAATCAGAGGATTGCGGTTTCGAATCTAGTCGTTCGCCAGAACAATTCGAGGCGTGGGCACATGAACAAGGCAACTCCAGTTTTCGAAATTGTCCAGGAAGGATAAAAAAACACTAGACTTTTCTTGAACCGTATAATACTAAGTACAGTTCCTTTTCCTTTATAGTTCTATTGATCTGTTTAGTTGTTTCACAAATCAATAGAGATTTTTTCTCTATAAAATAAGTGACAGAGTGTAAATCAGAAAAAATCCCAAACACCTGACGCTTGGACCATGATATATTTAACGTACACCAGTCCCGTCTACACGTCAAATCGTTGGCTTGGTGGAAAAACTATATAAAACTATAAACTAGCACTTCAGCTAGTTTATAGATAAAGAAGCTTCTATAAATAATAGTAATATGTGAATAATTTCAAAATAATTTTTTCTTACTAATTTGAAAATTATTAATGCATATCAGCTGCTAGGTAAAATATAATTAAAACCGATTCAAATTGAATATTCTTATAAAGGAAGCTCTTCGAAATCATTATTGCATTTGCATATATTTTTATGGGGTATTTTATCTTAGACAATGAATTATATTATTAGAGCCGTTTCATTTCAAGTTCAATTACCGCAAAGAAAGCAGTTAACGGAACAGTTATTGCTTTTAAATACTAGTAATTAGAATGCATGGGATTATTTAACAATGGATACTAGAAACTTTTCTAATTAAATGACTTATTTGGGTTTAGAAGTCATACAAAAATATATATTTAATTATTATGAAACACCATAAATGAAGATTAATATAGACCACACCATAAAAAAATAATTTATATATATATATATATATATATATACCTCAAAAACAAAAATACTTACCAATAGGCGTTACTTTTTTACATATTCCTAATGCTACTGTAAAATGTTATTTTATATTTTAAATGTTCTTATGTACTTTTAAAGTATGTAATTTTTAAACATATATGTTTATTTTTTATGATATATTATCCAATTAATTTATATGTATATTTTAGTTATATACCATTTCAATATGTAATACCTCAATATCTATTAAGAATACAACAATTGTCAGCCATTGTTATTTGCTCTTATCTTAAGCTGTTATCCTCACAAGTATTTTGAAGTAATAAATTCTTGAAAAGGAAAATAATTGGATAATAAATACAGCAAGTCATTATACTATTTAATTTAAATGACAATTATAAATTAAATTGAGACATTTACCCTTTTATTTTTTGTAACACTTAAATATAAGTAACCCAGTTAAAGAAAAAATACATTTATAAAGCACCTTAAGTATTTAAGTAAATTAGGAAGTGCTGTTTTCCTTGTAGTTTTTTTTTTCTCTTCATATTGTTTAGACTATTTTTTATTATAAATTTCAGGAACAAAGGGCATTGTTTAATTATAATCTTGTTAAAATCTGGCTTTAACAAGTTTTCATACAGTTTTACATAAATAGTTTTTGCAGGGAAGTTACATTTACCATTGATACTTAATACTTCACATACTTGTTATAGTAAATAAAAGTACTTCGAATAACTAAATAAGCTTTTGTGTTGAAATAGAAAATACTTGAATGCATACATTATACATGATAGTTAACTAAAATTTAAGGAAAGTATGTCTGTCTTTTTTATGTGACCGTATTACTGTGTTATATATTCCCGTACTGTTATTGATAAATAATATTTATTTACAGCGAAATGTAATGATATTACATTAAATTGCCAATTAATTGTAGTACAAAATTTTATATTTATATTACTGTTGTTTTAAGAACTGCTCGAAAATTCCTTTAACAATTTTCTTGTTCGTTTATAGTTTTAACCATAGTTAGAGTTGTATGATCACTAGTAATCTGTATATTAAGCTTGCTTGTAGTTGTTTTATAGGTTCTTTTAATATATTATGTTCACAAAGACTCACACAGGCCAGTTTTTAAAAGCCATTATCTTAGATTCAACTGAACACAAAATGGGTAGAAGTACCAAACACGAGTCACTAATTTTGATGTGAAAATAAATATTAATTTCATTGTAATTTTAATATAATATCTATCTATCGTACTGGATATGATAGATTTATAATTACCTCGAAATTATTATTACATTAAAATCATTGAATGTTGATCATATTTTATATATAATTTAAGGAGCCAGCAGTATTTTTTCATTATCCTAGTTTAAATGTTTATTGAGACTTATTGTTATTATTTAAGTATATGCATAAGAACTATTTGAAATAAGAAAATCATTTATCATAATATGCAGCGATTGCCTACAATATAATCCATACATAATCAAAGAAAAACAAATATATCATGATGAAACAACAACAAATGTTTCCAGAATAGGACTCAACTGATATATTATTTCAAACAATCATTCAATTTTTATGGTCTTTTTATTCCAAGAAAAGCTTTCGAAATTGGTTATTCAAGGAAGGTCTATTTTCATATTATTATTGAGTGTACTTTTCATTTGCTAAAAATATAAAACAAATATTTATTTCATTATATATACCTTAAGTTTAGAATTTCAAAACTAATATATCGTTATTAGGAAAAGCATTTTAGGAAAATACATAATCCGATGTTTTTTTTTAAAAATAAATATTTTAAAATTACTTTAAAGATTATATTCAAGTGCTTTTTTGATGCGTTGTAGGTTTGTAGACCGTAATGTACCAATAAGGTATTTAGTGAAGAGGTTTGAAATATTTTCACATGGGAAATCAATGTGAATCTTAAAGATATAAATATTTAATATGAATTTGAATGAGCTTTTGCTAATTTGTTTTTCTAATCATTTTTGGGTCTATCATAAGGATATTTGAATATTAAGTTTTTACCCTGAATAAAATAATCATTGGTGTAATAATCAAAATCAAAATTCTTCTTATATATTTTAAATAGTAATTAAATTCAGTAAAGGTTTTTAATAATTTTTTTCGGCATGGTGTCGGGTAACATTTATGCAAAAAACAAGAGTAAAAATAAAGCCCACCAAAAACAGTCTAGATAAAACCTTCATCAAAATTTTTGCGATTGAAAGTTTTTATGCAGAAAAACTGCAGTGTTTTTGTAGATCTATGAAATGAAAGGTTTTTGTTTCTATATCTTTCATAAACTGCAAAAAACTTTCAAGGAATCCTGCAAAAAAAAGTAATTTTTAATCAGGAAAGGAAAATGCAGATATTCTAAAGGTTTTATACAAAAAAAACTTAAAAACTTCAAAAATCTGAAATTATTTTGTTTCACTATATCCTTTATAAAAGCTTAAAAAAACTTTCAATTTGACAATTTTTATGAATGTTTTATGCTGACATTTGTTTGCTGGTACATTTCAGTATGCAGATAATAAATTTTGCACGAGAATAAGAAAATCACTGAGAATTTGCAACAAACGAGTCGTTAGTACGACTCAGTTCGGTTCGAAGTCTATACAAGGTAGATGAAAATGTATTCTCAATTCTTTGTTTTGTGATAAATCCCTTATCATGTTTAAAACTCATTTTTTCAGATATCCTGTAGCCCAACAGGATACATCGCACCCAAAATTGTGTACAAGAGGCGATGTATATCTGCGAAAAGAAAACGAACCATTCGGGCACTATTAATCGTAGGATTAAACTTAATATAACATTTTGTTGGGATTAAAGTCTTCTACACATCGATATGCAAAAACTTTACATAGATAGCTATCTTCATAATAAAATACACATCAACGAGCAAGTAATTGCGTTACTTCTTTTTGGTTGCAAAAGTCTGTTTTCTATAACCTAAATAAATAACAAAATATAAAGCATATGTTGATATAACAAAAAAATTTATATTTTATTTATAAATATGTAGTTTTATCTTTCATTTCCTAAAAAAGTCATCAATATTGCTTTGTTAGAAGTCCATAGACTTTGTCGTAAGCAAATACCATATTTTTATGTATGTAGATTTGCATAAGAGCATTTTGAATGAATTTATATAATGTCTGATACCCTGCATTTCGACATACAGAAGTTACAAATTCACAAATGAAGAATTTCAGTTCCAGAACTTGACTTATTCATGCCGAATGTTTCATAGATTTCAATAGGATTAATCTTATTTTGGATAAAACATGTTTTGGACATTATTTGGAGCGGATAAATTTGAAAATACAGCTATGCTCGGGTACAACCTATGTTGAACGTGAAACGGAAGCTATGATGTGTATAAATATTCAATTGCTTTAGGCCCAACTTAGGTTGTCCCCGAGTATATTCTTATGCAACGGATATGTTTGTAATTATACAAGACTCGGAGATATAGCATAGCAGCAGAAAAACATTATTTTAGACCAAACAATCCATTGGAATAAAATTGCAATAATAATTCAGCTTTAATAAAACAAAATATATTATTGAACTGAAACTTTGTTTTAAGGAATTTTCTTTTGCAAAGGATTGCATCAATATGCTTTTTTCAAATTATCATAATTGTTGATAATATCGAATAGTACACTGTAAAAAAGAGTACTTAGCCTACTTGTTTTTCTTTGAATACAATTGCAACGTAAATGAGCGATGACGTACTCAAATTTAAGCAACCGTACTTTCTAAAAATTGAGCTGTGTGATTTAATACTGCTGATTTCAGCTTCTGCTTAAGACATCTTAACATAGCGACCCGACAAACTTAAAATAGTTTTTCAGAAGATGGTTTTCTCAACTCAATTATATTGCTTCCCATTCAATTGGCTCACCCTTTTAGCATTTCTTCTGTTTATAACTTCGTCACCTCGCTCTGATAGTACAAATGTTAAGACACTGAACTGCGTTGCCTGAAGGAGGGGGGGGGGGGTTCGATTCCCTGTAATATTGATAAATATTGGCTGTAATTGTCGATATTTATTGAAAGTGATTTATGAGGGCAGCGTATGTAGGGAAGCTACTGCTCTTTTTATTCATTGCTACTCATTTTTGAGTACATGTCTTTTCAAAAATGAAACTTGTATATTCGGAGCTATGATAAGCAAAATGAATACATTATAATCATTTTTTATTGCTTATATTTTTCATAATCGAAACTTATGTATTCGGAGCTATGATAAGCATCGAGTATACTAAAAGATGAATACATTCGACTTATTTTTGAGTACCTATTTTTAACAGCGTACTTCTCAAATGTCAGATCGTCACTTAAAAGAAAGATGAGCTAAAAACGACAACTCGACGGCACTGCTTTCGACGGACCAATCACAAGTAAAATCACAAACACGCAAAGTCTCAACGTTTCCCTTAACCAGTCGCAACAGGAAAAAGTCGCATTCGACTTGACTAATGTCATTCGCATTTAAACTGGAGTAGGGAAACTTTACATAAATCTAAGGAACGCGTGGAAGTAGACTTCAAGAATCTCTTCCCCGCCATCAATGGCTGCCAGGGAGAAATCGAAAATGTCCGGAATAAAACCGATTTCCGACTTCCATATGCGTTTATTCGAGACCCCCCCCCCCCCCCTACGGTTATTCGGGGAGAATCAAGAGGGTAATGAAATAGAAAAAGAAGTCGCTACTGTTCGTGACACTCTTGTGGTTTTTTGATGCAATCGGACGGGTTCTGGAAAAGCTGAGTTTGGGATTGTCGCCATTTTTGAACACTCACGACAGTCGCCATTTTCGAACACCCAGGACAGTTGCCATTTTTGGATATTAGAATCATCCTCTTGATATATATCCTTCTTTATATTACTAACTGGGTAGTAAAAATTATGAATTTTACTTTGAACATATTTTAATTATAATTGCTTAACATTTTATTGATATTGGGAGTTCATTTTGTATGAAGTAATAATTTTTAAATCGTCGCCATTTCTGAGAACTCAGGGGAAAATATGGATATTAGAATCATCAATGGAAGATAAAATCTACGCGTTATCTCCTAATAGCTGCGTAATATCCATTATTCATTTTATCGGTAATATATTTTATTATTATGGCTCAATATTTTATTGAAATTTGGATTGGGATTCTGTTCGAAATGTGACATTTTTGCAATGTTAAATATAGGTATTCAAAAAGAAGTAAAATGTGTATAACTGTACATAATATAAATGTACATAACTGCCAAATCTCTGTGAAATATTTTCTTTTCTATTGCTTAGGCATGTAAAATGTGTTATTTTGATTTTTGAATACATTCGATGCTTATCACGGCTCCGAATACATAAGCGCTTCAATTTTGACCCAGACAAGTACCTAAAAATGATTACAATGCGTAAAAATTGATAAAAAGAGCAGGTGCTAGCCTATATAGGCTGTCTTCATAAATCACTTTCAATAAATGTCGACAATTGCAACTAAGACTTACCGGGAATCGAACCCAATCTGCAGGCACCGCTTTCCACAGTCTTAACCGTTAAGCTATCAAGACGACGTTAAGAAGTTATAAACAGAAGTAATGTTAAAAAGGTGTGACAAAAGAATGAAAAGTAGGAAAATTGAATTGTAATAACTCAGTTTCTATTTAAGCAATCGACATCCAATAATGTGGAAAACCATCTTCTGAACAACTATTTTAAGTTCTTCAGGTAGCTTTGTTAAGATGGCTTTAACAGAATCTGAGATTAGCAATATTAAATCACACTGCTCATTTTTAAGAAAGTACGGTTACTTAAATTTCACTCCGTCATCGCTCACTTACGATGCAATTGTACTAAAAGAAAAACGAGTACGTTCATGTACTCATTTTTAAGAACCTTTTTTTACAGTGTGGGCACGCATATAAATGTATGGTCATAAAAACACATTACACAAACACATTCATTAAAATGAATATTACACTTTCTCATATAAAAGACATAACTTTATTTTATGTTTTAATAATTATGTAGTAACAATTACGTATTTTATTGGTTAAATATTTTAATAATAATTATTAAATATATAAATATAATTTTATTTATATCTCC
The DNA here is from genome assembly GCA_963932185.1 of Troglohyphantes excavatus. Classification (NCBI taxonomy): domain Eukaryota; kingdom Metazoa; phylum Arthropoda; class Arachnida; order Araneae; family Linyphiidae; genus Troglohyphantes; species Troglohyphantes excavatus. The sequence continues at coordinate 32,512,339 of OZ010670.1, read as the reverse complement.
CACACGACAGAAACAACTTAATTTTACCTTTTGCTGCAGTAACGATTAAGTACTTTATTGTCAAAATACTTTAATAACAATTGTTTATATGTTCTTATATACTTGAAATGTCGAGTTTACAATCGTCGCCATTTCTGAAAACGCAGAAATATGTGTGAATTTTGTAATCCCTTAAACTATATACATTATTAAATGTCCTTTTAATTACTATTATTTGCCATTTTAATTACTATTTTAATTACTATTAATTAATATTTTAATTACTATTAATTAATATTTTAATTACTATTAATTAATATTTTAATTACTATTAATTAATATTTTAATTACTATTAATTAATATTTTAATTACTATTAATTAATATTTTAATTACTATTAATTAATATTTTAATTACTATTAATTAATATTTTAATTACTATTAATTAATATTATAATTACTATTTTAGTTACTATTAATTACTATTTTAGTTACTATTAATTACTATTTTAATTACTATTTAATTACTTTTTTTAATTTTTGAGAAAATATTTTAACAATCTCTCAATGTTTATTAACATTTGAAATAGTATGCTGTTGTAAAAGCTTTGTGTAAAAGTTTATACCGAATTTATTTTGCTGTTATAATTATTTTAATGAACCTATTTAATTCAGTTGTTTATACCAAAGCCGATCTCACAATAAAATTCTATTCTAACTCCTTACAATCTGCTACATTTTATGATTTGTAACAGTATTCAGTATACAAATAAGTACTGAGGCATTAATATAAGTGCATTTCATACATGGGAATTAAAAAAAAAAATACCTGTGCACATTATATTCCTTTTTCTTAGAAAAAAACCCTATTCCATTCATTTAATGCATTGTCACATTAACCTACAAATACCCACATGGGGCATATTATGACAAAATATACATTTAGAAGACAAGGGTTTGAGGCTAGAAATGGCTTTTCTTCGGTACTTTACACAAAAGAATGAGAAGAACAATCTGATAAGCAACTCTTATCCCGATCTTGAAAGCATTCGGTATACATGCATTTCTGAATTGCAAATTCTGTCATTTCAAGTGTAGTAGTCTCCAGGGGAATGATACTTCAAATAAAAGTGTTTGAGGGGGAGAGGGACGAGCGTCTATTAGGCATTTCGGTATTATTTGAGCGAAAGAAAAGGAATAATATTGTACTTGAGCGTTTGAGATGCGGCGTCATGAATAAAATTTCCAGGCATGATGTGACAAATGCGTTTTAGGAATTTTTCGGTTTATCCATTTAAATAAACGTATAAAAATAAATGTATTACAATTGTAACATATCCATGCTAGTTGACATGTTGAAAGAGATTTAGGTATTTTTCTGAAAATGTTAAATTCGATAATGATTTGGGAATTAGGAAAACGTCGTATTTATTTTGCAATTCAATGAAATAAATAAACTTTCAGTTGTTAAAATTTATAAAATGATACAATTACACATTTTTTTTTATTTTTTTTATTTTGAAACATTATATTTGAGTTATTTGAATAAATATAAAATGATACAATTATACGATAATTTTTTTTATTTTATTTTAAACATTGGTATATGTATGAGTTATTTGCTTGCTTTTATTATAATATTGTTCTTTATATGCTGAGATTGTGAATGCAATTATTTGCATATATTAGTTTTACTATAATAATTTGTTTTGACTTTATCAATGCACGTTTTCATTAAATTGATCCAAAACAAAATGAAATATCACTCAAATGAATAAAAAAAATTTAAGTTAATTTTATTTGTATTTATCCTTGCAAAGTGAAAAACTATTAAACAATAATATTCGAATATATTTAATTTAATTTTTACTCTAATATTGAAGCATAAAAAAGTAAACAGCATATAAATATAATTGTTTTTCATAAAATTATTTCCATTCTAAATATTTATTATTATTAAAGATAATAAAAAGATCGTTACAATTGCGTATTTTCTGAGTAATGAATGTGGAAATAAATAAAGATAAGTAGAACCTCTCTTACGTTTCAAAATTGAAAGATTTTTTTTATGAAACGATTTTTTTGTTATTTTCAGTCAATCGTAATTAAAAAAAAAACACATTTTATATGTTTAATTCTTACATATATATATTCCGAATTTCTAAAGTTACAGTTACATACAAGTTAAAATCATAATGCATTTTTAAATATTTTGAAACATAATAAAATAACATATATTTTTTTTAGAATTTCAGGTTATAATTTTTAATGGATTCTAAAATGTCGCAAATAATTGTGTGACGTTCCGTTTTTTATATTTCAATTGCTTTTAAATTTTAATGAAAACTTAAAGATGGAAATATGGTTATTTAAAATGTATATTTCAATATTTTTTTTTAATTTAAAATAAGCAGTGACATGTTATGTTTTTTGTACTAACACTAACAATCCCGAATACCGATTAATATTAATTCTTAGCCAATTGTCTATAAAAATAATAAATGAAAGAGTCTATTTGTGTGTTTATGTGGCACGCAAAACACTATCTTCTAATGCTCGGATATGTCTGAAAATTTATTTACATACTTTTAAACCTCTAATTGTGCACCTGTGCAAAATTTAGTTTAGTTTAACATTTATAACGGTTTGTAAAGGTTTTAGAAGCTATTTTTGTAATGGCCATATAAAAAATAGTATCTACATTGTTATAAAATCGTAAGATCTTGAGAATAATGAAATACTTTAAATTTATTGTTTTAAATACTTGAAAGTTGGCGATTAAAATTGTTTTGGCGAAATAACTCTTTCTGACAATTATGCTTCAACGAGTAAAACTAACGGAAAAGCTAACATTCGGAGATGTACCTGAAGATGTACAAAAACAGATCAGTTATTTTAGAGAAAATAAAAGAGAAGGAATAAATAGGGAGAACGAACTAATGGGATTAATTCAGTTTTAAACTTGTGAAACCGCAGGTAACACCTATTATTATATATTTTATCAGGTGTACAAGTATGAAATGCAGATTTCAGACAACAGATGGTGCACCAATGCAGTTTACGATATAACGATTTGACACTGCGCCATTTTGTTCTGTTATCAACAAGTGTCAGACGGGCACAAGTGATAAATTGGAAAAGTGTGTACATAGTGTGGTGCTGTGTGTTCAATATGTCGAAATTTATACCGAACAAAGAGCATTCGCGGACATCATTATTTTTTTTGTTTTCATTTAAAGAAATCTGCTGCTGAATCACACCGATTACTTCGAAAAGCTTATGGTGAACATGCTCCATCGCAAGATACGTGTGAAAGATGGTTTCGGCGTTTCAAAAGTGGTGACTTCGATGTTACAGACAATGAACATGGAAAACTGACCAGAGGGGCCGTGGTCTATTATGAGTTGTTAAAACCTGGGGAAGCGGTTAACACTAAACGTTACCAACAACAATTGACCGATTTGAATCGTTTGCTGCTTGAAAAAAGGACAGAATACCGAAAGGGACAACACAGAGTCATTTTTCTTCATGCCATTGCTCCATCACATACGGTAAAATCGGTTCGCAGCACGTTGGAAGCACTCAGCTGGGAAGTTCTATCCTATGCGGCTTACTCACCAGACTTGGCTCTTTCCGACTACCACTTGTTTGCATCTATGGGCCACGCACTTGCTCAGTAGCGCTTTGGTTCGTACGAAAATGTGAAAAAATGGCTCCATGAATGGTTCGCAGCAAAAGGGGATGATTTTTACTGGAGTGGCATTCACTATTTGTCCGAAATATGGGGAAAATTTATAACAATCAATGCAACATACTTTGAATAAAGCACTTTTTTATCATTCTTCCGAATTTAACGTGGTTTTTTTTTTAAAAATCCGCATTTCATACTTGTACACCTGATAAAAGCCAATTTGTGCATAAGTAATCTTTTTTTAAAGAGATTTAATTACATAATGTGACATTTTTGTCGTGGAAAACAGTTGAAGTTAGGATCAGGGGATCACATTTTTCAAAGTCGTAAATATAAACCATTCTTAACAAATCCGGAATGATAATTCTTTTTATAAAATAATAAAAACGCATAATGAATAAATAATAAGTTTTTAATTGTAGAAACACAAAATAAATATTTCCAAATAATCGACTCCAGCCTTTTGGGAAATTACTATTATGAACTTGAAATGGAAAATCTCTCCGAAGCAGTTGTTCCGAGCTTTAATTAGTCCTGAACCAAAAATATTAATAACGTCCCAAAACAAGCCTAATACAAATATTGTTTACATAGAAATATTTATTACATAACTGCCAAATCTCTATGGAATATTTCTTTTCTATTGATTAGGCATGTAAAATGTGTTATCTAGATTTGTTCTAACAATTTAAATTTAATGAATTTTAGGAAATAATTATGAAATAAACATTTGAAATATATTTATGATTATATAAAAAATATATTTATATATAATTTTAACATGTTTTTAATACAAGAGATTTACATAATTTTTGTAATTATATATATATATATATATATATATATATATATATATCCTACCCCCTGAGGAATTACCGTTTTGATTATGTACTTCACCTTTTAATGAATTATTTATTGTTATATCGATTTTTTAATATCGATAATAAATAATAATTTTAAAAATTATCGATTTTTTTATCAACAATATGTATGAATAGAAAATTTCCATATATTAAAAATTTCGATTAATTGGAAAATATCAATTATTGGATGGCGATTAATCGCGATGGCAAAATGTCTTCATTGGCCAAACCAATTGAAAACTCAACCAGAACTCCGTATGAATTAGCGATTTACATAAAATAGTAAACATAATTATATTATTTAGGAAAATATAGAATAATTGAATGTTCTTTTTTAGGAATGTTTTCTGAACTGTCAAATACAAATTTCCATCAAGAAATTTAACTTTGCACCATACTTCACTCTTTCCATTGTAGAAGAATAAACTAGTGGATGAAAGTTCTGGAATTTTCTATCAATAATCTTCTAAACTTGGGAAAAGTTTTAATAATTCCGTAAAACTTTCCAGACGAAGCCTTGTACACTAGAGCATTGATTAAAGGTAATTATTAATGCGACTGGCTCTTGAATCTTTGAAGAAGTTTTTGTTTTATAATTATATTTAAACGAAAGTACTTCTGATCAGCATTATCAATTATAACTTCATAGTTAAGGCGCATTGATTATTATATTTAAACATTTAATTAATGTGGTATATTATACAAAGCATTGATTTTATATGAGTGCCTATTGTATTTAAATGCAAAGATTCTGGATTAAAGAGCAACACTAAGAATTTTGAAATAAATGAAAATCTAAGTGCAAATATTTATTAAAACTTCGTAAATTGAAAAATATGTCCAGGTTTGCTATGGTTTTAAGGGAAATAGCGTTTTAATTATTTGACAAAAAATGACAATTCCAATGTAGAAAAATAAATATTATTAAATGTTTTACGTATTTTGTTATTACACCAATATTAAAAAAAGGGAAATTTAAATATTAAAAAGCAAGCCTTTGTTACATTAAGATACAACTCTAACAAAATTAATTGAATTTTAACCAACTTAAGCGCGCCAACAAATATCAGAAAGCGCGCCAAGGAAAAGGTTATCAATTCGACTAATTTGTATTTTTTTATATATGTTCCCTACGATGTCTGGACAATATTTTTGTTGACTAGTGGTTGTCACACTTAATCACCTTTTGTAGCAAATGTCCGGTTACCCGGCATTTATCTATCAATAATTTTCAATAACCGGTACTGTTTGAAAAAATATATTATTCGGTTTAAAAAAAAATCTTTGTTTAGTTGGAGAAAGAAAAATCGACGTTGGCAAAAAATGAAAAAAAAATTGTTAAACGGCTTTTATTTATTAAGAAATATCGATTAATCGAACTTTTTTTTTTAATTTTCTTCGCTTTCAAAATATTTTCATGATAGGGTCGGATTTTTATTGTCGGATAACAATATAATTTCCTTTAATTTGCATTTATTATACCGGATATTCTTAAAATAGAGGCGCGAAAAAAAAGGGAGCGACAACTTGAGTTTCCTAATAAATAATAGCAGAGGGCTTCGTCATATGCTAAATTATAAATTTAAAAACGGAAAATTAAAATATAAAATATAAAAAACATACTTATTTTGAAAAGGGAATATTTCTATTGGGTACCTATTGCAAACATTACCTTTTTAAGCTTGTGTAAGCTTATATGAAATAGTCAACTCTGTGAAAATGCTCTTTAAATGTGACATTTTGGATGGTCATAAGTGATGGTTAAATGCTGCTATTATGTGTTTTTTTGCAGAAAATTATTAGTGTTGATTTCAAATTTGGGAAACAATTCAAATATTGTTATATACTTTGATATATATTATTGGATTTTAATGTTCTCGCTACCAGTTTAAAATAGTAAACATTCCTTTCCTGTATAAAAACTTCAAAATATTAGTTATTATAATAACTTTAAAATATTAAATGAAAAAATGTGTTGTATAATATAAAGAATGAAATCAACCAACTATAAAATGCAGTTTTTAAACAAATCGATAATTTTTTAAACATATTTTTACGTTACTGATTTTCAATAAAAACGAATCAAAGACTTTTAATATGCTACTATTTTCAGTTTTACTTATTTTCAGTTTTATTATGTAATTCTGTCAATTTATTTCAATAATATTCACTAACAATCCAATTTAAAAGTACATAAACGAATAATGTATTGTTCTAACTTACTTGTATATGCTTCACTGATCTTAAATATACACACACAAAAATCAGAGATTTCAAGTACCAAGGGTAATTTAAATTATATTGCAAAAAAGTATTATTTATTTAAACTAATTGTCGTATTATGAATTTTATCTCTAATATTTTTTTTAGCAATTAAAACTATGTGCGTTAAATATTTCGTTGAAAAATAGATACTTATCAGAATGCTATTTATTGTTATAAATTTAAAAATAACTTACAAAATTAAGTTAAAAGTTTATGATATTAAAATATCCACTTCATACTTGAAACTAGGAAATAATACGACAGTGATTTCAATCATCTAAAGGCAAATTTCATTGTTATTTATCGCCAATTAAACTGACTTCTTCAATAGATTTAAACAAGTGTAAAAGTTACTTTTATAAAACACCATTGTGACTGAAGATGCGTGAAATCAGTTAATAGTGGATAATCAAATACAATGATAATTATAAAGATTTGAAAGAATTTTCTATATTTTCATTGAAACAATTTTTTTTCAATTAATTTGATGTTTATCTTATATGCCGATGAGTATATAGGTAGAAAATATATAAATATTTATATTTTCTGTAGAGGATTGGAATTATAAATATACATAGACTAGATGAAGTGCCGGGTAAGTTGCCCGGGAGAATATATATTATATATATATTATATATATATATATATATATATATATATATTGTATATATATATATATTGTATATATATATATATTGTATATATATATATATATATATATATATATATATATATATATATATATAATACAATTTATATATATATATATATATATATATTGTATTTATATATATATATATATATATATATATATATATATATATATATATATATATATATATATATATATATATATATATATATATATATATATATATATATATATATGTGGGAAGGGGAGTAAAGTGGTAAAAATGTCGTGTAGACAGCGACCTTCCTCTTGTGTTGCAGGTTCTTATAGTTCTTATAGTGTCCAAAATGATATTTATATTATTAACTTGACAATAATTTCGCCATTTTGATGACATTTTTACATAAACGGCCATATTTTAGTACATTTGGCGATACTTTTATTCATTTGGAAACATTTTTTATTTATTGGGCGACGTACTATATATAATTAAAAAAATATACTGAAAATGCTTCAAAAATTATAATCTATATATTGCAATCCCTAAAGACAAATTAAAGTAATATATTTGAGAGGGAGCACTGTATCAAGTTGGGAACAGTTTCTTCAAACATATCAGCACTTATATAAATTTAAACTTGATCACATATGAAAAAAGTCATCATTCAGAAAAATGAGTATAAAATTACGTACTCAGACAATCTCGCATCAAAGCTTAATATTAATTCGCACAAAAATGTTAGTTTTACTTAATGTAGATATATAATTTAAGTATCGTTTGATTCAAAATAAAATGAACTGTTTTTTAAAACAATAAAGTATTTTTGGATATTTTTGAAAATTTGGCGTCCCCTACCCCCTTAATTTGTTGGTTGTTATTATAATAATAAGTCTCGATATTTAAGGTTGTTTAATAGGTTCTTTTACGATAAAGGGGACCATAAAAAAACACGAATCGTTAATTAGCGATCTTTTAGTATCAGGAACGATACAACGTAAAAGGCGTGCATAGGTTTATTCAAACTCCAAAAAGGTTCAACTCGAATTTCACATTACACGCAATAAACTCTTCTGCTGTCGCCATAAACACCCTGCCCAATTTCCCCATATACTCAGATACTTTCATGTCAAATGCTAATGTTAATATTCCATAAACCCCCCCAATTTAGGTCAAGGGCGGCAATTATTGATACTGATGGATACCCAAATACTCAGATACTTTCATGTCAAATGCTAATGTTAATATTCCATAAACCCCCCCAATTTAGGTCAAGGGCGGTAATTATTGATACTGATGGATTCCAGAAGCATCAAAACGAAATCCAAGGATTGAATGCGAATACGATAAGAATCATAATGTTATTTCCTTCTCTGGTATCTTGCCACTGCAACCATGGAAATGTATAAAATGTAACCAATATGCCAGTTACGGTAAGAAAGTGGTGGAATAGTTGGTAAGGATATAGAGATATTTGTAATATATAGAGTGGCCATTATTGAACTTATCGGTCTTATATCCATATCATAGATTAAAATAAAAGTGTGTTCTAATGGCCAGTACGGTGTAGAACTGCACTGTAAAAAAATAATTTACTTATAAATGAGTATCTGAACATATTCTTTTTTGTTTGAGTACAAGTGCATCGTAAATGAGGTAGTTGGTAGTAATTTAGGTAGTTGTGCATTGTGAAAATGAGCAGTGTTATTTAGTATTGCTAATCTCAGTTTCTGTTCAAGCCATCTTAACAAAAAGACCTGACAGTCTTAAAATAGGTGTTCATAAGATGATTTTCCACATTATTTTGTCGATTGTTTAAATGGAGACTGAATTATTGCAACTCATTTAGCTTACTTCCCATTTTTTAGGCACACCTTTTTTAACATTTCTTTTGTTTATAACTCCTTCACGTCGCCGTGGTAGTACATCGGATAAGGCACTGGACTTCGGTGCCTGCGGATATTGGTTCTACTCCCGGTAAGTCTTGGTTGTAACTGTCGATATTTATTGAAAGTTATTTATGAAGGCAGCCTATGTAGGCAAGCAACTGCTCTTTTCGTTCATTTTTACACATTTTCGAGTAAATGTCTTTTTCAAAAATGAAACTTTCGTATTCGGAGCTATGATAAGCATCCAATGTACTAAAAATGAGTACATTTTACTGATTTTTAAGTACTTATTTTTAACCGCGTGATTATAGACATGCTCGAAATTCCTTAGATCAGTGGTTCTCAATTTTTTTGTCTCTGCCGTACCCCTTGATAAAATATTTCATTTATGAGCACCCCCTTCTCTCAGAACCTTTCTCACCCATCCATCTACACACAAAAAAAATTGTTTTTGTTAGGCAGTAATGTTTTTAGGTTAGCTGGAAAATTAATCAAACGACTCGATTCGATGGCACAAGTTTTATTTTTGATATTACATTTATTAATTTTACGTTAGAGATGTTTTCGGCTATTACTAATATTGTCGTGTACCCCCAACCACCACGTACCCCCAGTTGTACGCATACCACAAGTTGAGAACAGCTGCTTTATATCAAACAGTATTTTATTATTTTACATGCATGAATTTCGTGATGGTTTGATAGTCGTATAAAAATATGAAAGCAAAATAAGCCAGTTTATCTATACTTAAAAAAAATACAGAAGATCTATGTTTGATCTTTCAACTAAAGATTAACTAAAGATTCAATTTCGATAAGACTTGATAAAATGAATGTTTTTATTTAGAAGAAGATTTTTATAACGTTTATTTTCTTTGATACCTCATGTAATGAATTATTGCTTTAAAATTTTCCCTGTGTATTTTCCCAATTGATAAAAAATTAATATCCAGTTCGAGGTAACGAGGATCTGCTGAACTTATCTTAATGCAACTAAACAAGCTTGAAATAATAGTTCAAAAGAAGGTTTTATAATTTAATTTATGTCGATATATATTAAAGGAACTAGATTATCGCAACTACAAAAATTAATTCTAATACTAATTTTTAAAAAATATATATTTTTGTTTGTTATTTGGTTATTGATAAAGAAAATATTTGTAATTAAATTTCGTTTAGTTTGGATGGCAGTTTTGTTTTTCTTTAAATGTCATTTGTTTATTCTTCTATTACAGTAAATTAAACTTGGCGCCTCTTTGATTAACATTTTATGATACTTTAAGTTAACTCAATTATTTCAGGATCTATTTAAAGACTGTCAATTCGATAAAATAAATGCCATTAATTCTTCTACATACTAATCCAATCACACTCTCCTGTTAATGGACATGTTTGAACATTTGCGTAGGAGTGAATTTAGAGTTTGTAAAGTGGTTTTCAATGAAAGATGATTAAAATTAAACCCCCATACTGGAGATTATAAAACCTTATTTTTATTTTAAAAGGCTTAGTATTATTTCACTTTCAGTAAATACTGTAAATACTTAAAACCGCTCTTCAACTAACGCTTAAATTATATTAAAAATCAAATTTGCCATATGGCTGTAGATTAACATAGAAAGTAATACAATCATCAGGGGAATATTATTCGATTGATGCAAAACTTGTTCATCGGACATCTTCATATTGCAGATGTTTGTAATCATATTGCAGATGTTAGTTAATCATATTGCAGATGTTATTAGTCATATTGCAGATGCTAGTAGTCATATTTCAGATGTTAGTAGTTATATTTCAGATGTTTGTAGTCATATTTCAGATGTTAGTAGTCATATTTCTGACGTTAGTAGTCATATTGCAGATGTTAGTAGTCTATTGCAAATGTTAGTAGTCATATTGCAAATGTTAGTAGTCATATTGCAGATGTTAATAGTCATATTGCAAATGTTAGTAGTCACATTGCAGATGTTAGTAGCATTCTGGTGAATACACGGGACCGTCACCAGTAAAATGCTTCTAGCAGTATGAAGATGTTAATTGTTCGAACGTTTATGAAGGCCGTACGTGCTGCTATTTAATTCTTCAATAAAAATAAAATGTTCGTTAATAGTAAGTACTAATAATTAGTTGTGAGTACCAATAATTAGTCATAAGTACCAGTAATTAGTAGTAAGTACCAATAATTAGTAGTAAGTACTAGTAATTACTAATTATTAGGAATAAATCTAATATTGGCATTGGTATAACATACAAGTTTCAAGTCGACCTAAAATAAGAACTGGAGTGATGACCTGTATTGGATGAAATTGTACTGTACCTTGACCCGCGGATGAATACTGTTCGGAAGACCAAGTAGAAAAAAACGTTCTATCTTTTCGTTTGTACCATTAGTCTTGCCGCGTCAGTCTTGAATGTTTAATTGATTAATTAATATTTTTTTCTTGTAAGTAAAAAAGCAAGTATCGCAAAACAATTAATGCGCTTTTCATAGACAGAAATTTGATTTTAAAACTAAGATATATGCCCCCGCATCTTATACCAAACATCAAGGAAAAGGACTATACTTTTCTACAACGGCTCAGAAAGGTGTAATGCGGTCGCGCATGCTTAGTTTTCTTTTGAGTTCTTATTTTAGGTCAGTGGTCGATATAAATAGCGATTAGAATTAAATGCAAATATTTAGACCCAATGACAATAAAGCGTACTTAAAAAAAAGCAAGAGTATAAAAGTAGGTTATATTTCTGATATAAAATATGGTATGCATGCCTGACAAAACTTTTTTATATTAAAAAGTTTCAAATTATGTACAAATTTTTTTTAAAAAAAAAGTTATGCCAGTGCCATTTTAAACAGAAGTGCTCTTGAGAATAAAAATTAAGAGAAGTTATAATAACTCAGTTCCTTTTTTAAAATATAATACAAAATAAATTAAAAACTTATCTTCTAACTATTATTTTAAGTTTATCTATTTTCACGAAGATACTTACAAGATGCTGATGGTCGCGAGAAATTTTACTTCTACATTAATTGAATCGGCATTTTTAAAAAAAGTAAAATGTGCCATAGATTTAAAAGAGAACATATCCATTTCTTACTAATGCTGATTCAATTGTCAAAGTACATATAGAAATATTATTATAGTTATAAATTTGTTTATAGTAAATATGTAAAACCAAACGATAAAATATTCTTTCAAGTTGAAAGTTCTTATCTCTCGCATAATGATACTTTAATAACTTATTCACAGAATGCCAAATAGATATACATCCAATTACATGGCATTTTACACGCATCTCCTAGTCGGAATTGGAACCCTGATTCATTGCAAGGTAGCCTTTACGCTACCAATAGAATTATGTGTAACAATTTCTGGTAGTGTTTATTAGAATAGCGGAAAAATCTTCTTAAATCAAGTTGCTTTTGCATAATTTAGGATTTAATTTCAATAAGGTGCGTTAATTCTTAAAACTAACATTTATCAAAATCGGAAACGATTTATTATTTTTAAATCCCATTTCACAGTGTTATAATTAATTTTATATGGCATCTATAAATCAAGCTTAAAATATAAAGGATATAAATACGCAATATACTGTTTAACCTTATTACCAAAATAAACAAGCGCATATTTTATTTCAGAAATGCCAACTAATATCCCTACTTCAATATAATCCAATAAAAGCGGAGTGTGTGTAATTGAAGCAGAAAAATTGCATCGCTCTAGTAAAAAATAAATATTTTTTCAAAGAAAGACTTACCTCTAAATATCCTCATAACTACTTCTCAAGAAAAATTATAGTTGGCATATTTAGAACTATTCCCTTTCCCAGTTTTTCGAAACTTGTTTTGAAACAAAATGAAATGCCTACAATAACTCGGGGGCACTTCATTGGCAAAATTGAATTACTCTTCTCTCGGGAGCCGGGGAACTTTCGGAAAATAACCATAACATTAAAATAAATCGTAATTTAAATTGAATTAGTTTTGAAGAGTTCTATCTATGCCAGGTTCTTGCTGCTCTTTTTAAGCCAAGTAATGAAATTTTTCACTTCTGTGACTGAATTAAATGCATCGCGCTATATTTCGCTTATAACGCAAATCAATTGAGTTGCGCGGCACGCAGGATCGCTGTGCTTTAACGCTTTACGCGATCTTTTTATCAACAGTAGTTAACGTCGTGTATTTTCTGAACGTGCTAAAATACAGGTAAGTTTCTTTTTTTATTTAAAACACCTCAATTGCAAGTTATTATTTTTTTTTCTTAAAAAAAATTATTTCAATAGTTCTGAACTATAATTATTGGGAACATGGTTGACACATGTTTTCCAAGCTTTTTATCTTACAAAAAATTAAGGGGTGGGGATTTTTTTATATCCTAGTCTTGGGAGCATTTCATACAAATTTAAATATTAAATATCTTCTTTAAAATATTTCTTATTAGGTTATTTAACTAAATACTCTTCTAAATCAAACTTTAACCCTTTGCACTCTGCTGTCGCCTCACAGGCGCCAACAGAACGACCAGTTCTCTGGTTCCCTGTTCTTTAAAATAAATTAGAACAACATGATCTTGCGTTTAAAAAAACATGATCTTTTTTCAACTTGTTGTCTTGCAAATCCAAAATAGATTAGGCTTTTGTTTTCCTCTATGAACAGAAAAGAACATAAAGAGGAATAACTGTTCAGTAAAAAGAACGCAAAACGCAAAGTGTTCTTGGAGTGCAAAGGGTTAAAAACTTATGCCTAAGCTAACAGAAATACATGACAATCGAATTGATAACTTCTCTCCTTAGCGCGCGATTTGGCGGTTTAAATTTAAAGCTTCTGGTGGTTTTATTTTAGAGTTTTAATTAGCGCTCTGTTCAGTAATTAAAAACACTATTTACATCGCTCAGACTATTTTTAGGCTTTTGATAAGTTGTACGTCTAGAAGGCGACTGGAAATGTCCTCTCCTGCCAATAGCCGATTTAAAGTTTACTGTAATTTTGTCATCAGCATCAACAGGAATGATATCCATCTTTTGAGGCCAAGTTAAACTTTTTTTTTCTAGAGTAATGGTTAAACTTGTCCCTACTACCGTGGTTGCATTTGCCTCACGTGGAAAAATGACGAGGCAAGTGTAACCACTGCTGCCAATGGTAAGCCATTATTTCATTTCCAAAATGATGTGTATGGTTGAAAACTACACATTAAACTTGATAAGAATACACATTTTTTATATTCTAGGTAGTAGTACAAATGTATAAAAAAGGGACACACTATCATAAACGAACTTCCATTAAACTAAATTGCCAGCAATTTTTAAAAATAATAAATTCAATACTATAAAATAAGATAGAAATATGCAATACAATAGAAAATAGAAACTGGCAGACTTTTTGTGAATATCAAAGAGAAGATTCCAAATATGTATACCCAGTATTTTTTTTACAGATATATCAATATTTAAAAAAAAAATAACTTACCTGACTTCACCCTATACCAAATTATTGTGCGAAAACTAGATATTGTGTAAATTTAGTATTGTTTCATTCAACATATATGAAGGTCAATATATGTGGACTCTCATCGTTCTCATCGTTTCACAATTTAAAAAAAAATAAAGTAAGTACTTTTAGTTAACATAAATGGTTGATATATCGATTTAAACAACAAAATGGTTATTCATCGCTTTTCCCCTGAGCCTTCATTTGAAGAATATTCTCAGCTAAAATTATTTTTAAATATGAATTTTGAATAAATATTGTGTATTTAACAGTATAAAATGTTTACTGGATATTTACATCAAATGGTGGTGGAGTAACATTAACGTCAATCAATGTTATATAATCTGGTATGAAGGATCCAGGTATAAAAGAGATGAGGGTGCATTCATCTATATCGAAATCTCAATGGTTTCTATAAGCTGCAGGGCTGTTCATTCATTGCATCAGTTGTGAAAGGGTAATAAGATGTGTGTGTATATGAATGATAAAAGTTTATCATTTTCAATACAATCACCCTTGACGAATCGTCATCATACTTCCCGAAATACAATACATGAGTATTCAAGCATAAATCATATTTAAAATTAAAAAATTGCTAAATTTGATACAAAAATTAATAATCTAATGAAAATTTCAAAGCCTTCAATTAAAGGTAACAATATTTAAATGTTAAATTTGATACAAAATTTAAAATTGATACAAAAATTAAAGTTGAAATTTGATACAAAAATTAAAGTTGAAATTTGATACAAAAATTAAAGTTGAAATTCGATACAAAAATTAAAGTTGAAATTTGATACAAAAATTATAATTGATGCAAAAATTAAATTTCAAATTTGATACTGATATTAAATTTAAAATTAGATACAAAAAATTTGATACATAAATTTTATTTGTAAGCAACGACTTATATCTCAATAACTGAAAATGTCACCATGTTATTTTTGAATTTAAAACTTATTATTTTATGAAAGTAAAAAACTGCAACCAGAGAAAAATATAATATAAAAAAAAATAAAAGTTACTAAAACTATGATAAATATCTCACACTTGATAGTTACAAAATAAGTTCAAAGCTTCTATTACTTCTGCATAATTTATAAGTTTACGCTCGGCATTACGAGCTGTTTTATAACAATGCAGTTTCCCCAAAAGGTTTAGATGGTTAATTATCACCGGCTTCCATTTGGGGTCGATGAATTTTTAAAAGACAAATAACAATAAAATATGTAGGATATGGATAGAAACATTTGCATTTATATTAGTGATGGAAATTGCATTATAATTGAGAAGCAGTTTTATGCATTGTTGTACGAGGACTTGTAATCGAAAATGCCAAAAGTTTAAAATGAGTTATTTATAATGATTTCTTAGCTACGCGAATGTGAAAATGCTATGTAAGCTTTTTGTTCACTTTGCATAGGGATGCATGAAAAATGGTTCTTATGCTAAATATTGAAAATAAATTAGACATGTTTCGCATTTTTTAATTTAAATTTGTTACAGCATATTATTATAGATTTTTTAATAGAATGCAGCATTTTTCAATGTAGCATTTTCTAAATGAAAAACTATTTCTAAAAATGATCTTTGTATAGAAATCTACAATGTTAAAAATATCCGTTTACTTTAACAAGATATCGAACTATAATCATGTCATGGCAACAGCAGAAAAAACCATTTTTCTTGATGAATGCTAAAAGTGTTTTATTATTTATTAGTTGTTAAAATGAACGACATTTGACATTCTTTTAATGATGCTAATCACTCAACTTATTTAAAAGCATTTTCTAAGCTTTGAATTTTTTGAATTTCTGCTTATGTATATATATATATATATATATATATATATATATATATATATATATATATATATATATATATATATATATATATATATATATATATATATATATATATATATATAGTGATTAATTGAACATTTTGTTTTCCATAACAGCATTTCATTATAGTGGCATTTCGTTACAGCGTCCATATTTTGTTAGTCCCTTGAGGAAACCTTATATCAAAATTCTATTGTATGTATATTTTAGAAAAACAAGGTATTCGTTAGTACCATTAATACCTTTCTAAAAAATTAAATTGCAAATAGAAAATTCAAATCAGAGTTAATATCTTGTTGCGTACAGAACTGATTGGTGTTTTGCTATTTCTAAAGCAATCAAATGAATACGAAACTTTTACGGGTTGCTTTTCATACCAAAATAAACATTTGAAAAGAGTCAAATCAGAGGTTAAATTTACTTCTATTCAAGACCTCGTGTTTTAATACAGATTGGCAAATTGTGAGATACCCGGTGGACTTCAAAACTAATTTAGAAAGCGACACCGAACGTCTCAAGAGCCCCCAAATGACGACCTTTTAAAGGAAAAAAAATCGAATCAAATTAAGCTCAGTTGTTTATTCTGCATGTTTTCTGATATTGAAAGAACAGAAGAGGACTAAAACGAACACACATTGAGTATGTTGTCGGTAAAAAAAAAGCGGTTTTTGATTTCAGAATGATCTGTTAATTCGTTTGAAAAATTAGTTTTCATTGTTTTAAAGGTAGCAACTGAAAAAACTACCAGAATTCTCCAACAAAAGTGTAAAGAAGGCACATTATTGTTTTGTTAGAGTTGCAAGCAAATATAATATGATATAATTAGAACATTTTGAAATGTGTATAAACATTATTTTAAATTAATTGCGTTTTTTTAATAACGCTTCTATTTCAGAATTTGTAATGGTACTCCCAATTGAACCTTCGCCCACCCCAATGGTATTTTGAAATATATTGCTGTCTTATTTTTGTTATAAATATTTACATTTTAAGTACTTTGCATATGAGAAACTGTGGCAGAATTACGTATTTTATTTGAAAACATGCGATATGATAAATTAAGAATACGAAGTTCTTCATTTGATAAAATAATTCAGATTTTTATATTGATATATTCAGAATGGAATTTTAATTTAGACCACAACACCAGCCAGTGTGAATTGACAATGTAATTGATCAAGAAGGTATACAAAATGAAAATAAAATGACTTATTGCCATGAGCGTAGGAAGAATGTTTTGCGCTGCATTTTGATACTGACAACATCCCTGTAGAAGCCTTATTATCAGAAATATTAGTTTTATGGAGGAGGTATGTGATCAAATCCAAATACGAAATAAAAACTTTAAAGTGAAATATCTCTTAAATAATATTTATTACACGATTCCTTCATCCACTAATCTCTTCAATTAAACGGAACGCGTACACAAAAATACAAATAGCATCTAAATAAAAAAAAATATCAGATTAGTTCACTAAGTAGATGCAAGTATAACTGTGCACACAGTTGAAGAGTAAAATTGTTGCTCTGGATACCAAATAGAATAAAGGATTGTAAATTTCCGAAGTGAAACGTCCTCAAAACCTGTCTTTTGTACACCCTCTTACCCTTACGCGGCATTAAACTCAGAGGAATATCAATGGATAAAGACAAATGATCTACCATCGTTTAAAACAAAATAGAGCACATTGACCAGGTTGGTTTTTAATCCTTTTTCAGACGTTTCTGTTAAAAAGGGGGTTGAATCAATCACATTTCAGATATATACGCTGGTATTTTTAAACAATGTAACTCATGTTCTAATCCAGCGATTCTCAACCTGTGGGGCGCGAGCACACTAGAGGGGGGGGGGGGGGCGAGAATATATAAGAGAAAATATTATTTAAAACAATCCCCATCGGTATGAAGTCTTAAAAAAAATTAATACAAAAATAATGCTTTTTCTCCCAATTAATAAAAATTTCCAAAACAAAAAGAAAGTATAGAAAAATATAAACGGTTTTTTTTTCATTTAAAAGTCTGTGTGTGTGGGGGGGGGTCTCGTATTATCTTTTCCCAACAGGCAGACAGCCAGGCACGTCGCGCCGGGGGGGTTTGGGGGGGGGAGTCCGACCCCCCCAATAATTTGGAAACCCTAAAAGTTGGGAATTTCAGGATTTGAAAATACCCGAGTTAGGAATTTCGGGGTTTGAAAATTCCCGAGTTGGGAAAATGTGTGTTTAAAGAAAATTAATATTTTTAACAAATGAAAGCGAAAACACCAAGGTTATCAAGCAAATGCTTGCAGACCCCTCTTCTTTTTGTTTTTACAGATATTCTTCTTTTCCAAGCACTTTGTTGCTTTTTCTCAGTGCACACTTTATGCATCCTGTCGGGGATTGCAATGATTGGTCATTACGTCACATATGCTATTATTTTTTTTATGAATCCCTGGGAATTGAATATTTCAACTATGCTTTTTCTTCCAGATCTTTTTTTTTTGTTAAGTAACAACTGGCGCCTTTATGTCGAGACTTTCAGTCAAATACATCGAGAAGAAAATTCATTGGAATACATGTGATGTTCTATGATTAATGAAGAGAACTGAATTATTTTTTTTATTACGAATTTGTTTTCGGTTTATTTGAGGAAAAGTTATCATCCTGAACGACTATTCTATACTCTTCTTCGTACATCTACAAAGGTATTCCAGTTAACAAAATTTAAGCAGTCCTAAGTTCAAGTTGATCACGCTCTTGACTAAGAGATATTTAGAGTTTTGCTCCTGTACATCCGCTGAGAGGCCTTTTATTTGTTTAGTATTTCTGAAAGTTATGGTGCTTTGTTTTGCCTTTTAAAGCCAAAATGAAACATGTATCAGATGATTGTGTTAAATTATTTTCTAGAAGAAAGCTAAAGCAAAAACAATCCAGTTTAGTTGCTTTTTTTCTTTTAAAAAAAAGCGAAGGAAAAGACAACCCAATGAATCAATCAGGAAAGGTGAGATTATTCCATATTTGTTTTTAAAAGACTTCATTCCTATTGTCAGTTGCATACTAATTTAGAAGAATTATAACATTTGTACTGCTTTTACTTTAAAATTCAATTGCTAAAATACAAATGACTTATATTTTGTGCAAATATATGCAATTTTTTTTAATGTATGTGAAAAACAATAGCAGATTTGTAAGTATGAAAATTAATTGGGCTCGAATGACAAGTAAATTCAAGCATAATAATCAATAGTTAATGTGAATAAAATATAGTATAAGATAATCTTTTTTTTCAAAATAAAAATCGGCTCTAAAAAAAGCTCTAAAACGTTTTTTTTAAAATAATTATTAATTTCAGGAACAAAAGTGGAATATTTTTTTTAATATTTAAGTATTAATTTTATGGTCATTATCACTTTTTGAAATTGGCTCTAAAATTTAGGTGTGGTTTTCTTTGTGAATTGGCACGAATTTTTTAAAGAGTGGTAAAAAGTACAAAATTAATTCTAAATGATTATTTTTTTTCCACTAGTCCCTAAATTAAAATTTGTGTACTTTGTATTTCTTAAAGTATATATATTTTTTTAAATCTCTTTTTAGTTTATAATTTAAGAGGGGACTTCGTCTATTTCTATTATTCAATATATATATATATATATATATATATATATATATATATATATATATATATATATATATATATATATATATATATATATATATATATATATATATATATATATATATATATATATATATATATATATATATATATATATATATATATATAAATATATATATATAAATGTATGTATATATATGTATGTATATATATGTATATATATGTATATATATGTATATGTATATATATGTATATATATATATGTGTATATATATATATATATATATATATATATATTTGTGTGTATATATATATATATATATATGTATATACAGACAACTCTCGTTATCTCGAACTTGAAGGGGAAGTGTATAAAAATTCGAGATATCGAATATTCGAGTTATCGAAAATGCTATAAAAAAGCTGTTTTGGTAAAAATAAACACAAGTATACTTACCTATTTCATTTTAAATTTCTATCCAAAATAGTTTGGTGGGTATTTCTATTTTTTCGGAATCAATTATATTTTCCAAATTCACGATTGCTTGAAATGTCTATATAAAAGCTGTTTTGCTATAAAAAAGCTGTTTTGGTAAAAATAAACACAAGTATACTTACCTATTTCATTTTAAATTTCTATCCAAAATAGTTTGGTGGGTATTTCTATTTTTTCGGAATCAATTATATTTTCCAAATTCACGATTGCTTGAAATGTCTGTGATGTTTTCATTTCCGGCGTCGATTCAATGAATGCACGCATATATTTTATTGAAGATAGAGCCTCTTACAAAGTTATCATTGGAGAAGATTCGCATTCTTCATTATCATTCTTCTTTTGAGAGCGATCAATAGCTATAGAGAGTGCATTGCATTTTCGTTTTGTCGCCATTATTCACAGAGACAAATCAACACCACACGAAAGCCTAAACAAAAGTGAGAAGGGGTCGAGTTCGAGTGTCGTCTTCATATTTTTAGTGAGTTGCTTTCTGCACGGTCGGTATAATGTTGCAAGAAAGTGACTCACTTTACCGAAAATGCCAGCTGGCTTGAGGGACGATAAATCATTAATATTTTTTGTTGGACTCACTGTCTTAAAGAGGAGGGGATACAACTCAGGGAATCCAGTCTGGCGACATTCAAACAAAAGGGTGAGGCACAGGTAGGATTCCATTGTTGTGTATCCCCTTTCAGTAACGCACAATAAGAAAGAGAACTGATAAGAAGAACGTGTCAATTATATATGTGCTAAAGGTTCTTCAAAATCCGTAGTTTTAAGAGGAAAACAAAATTTTGAGTTCCGAGGAAACTTCGAGTTATCGAAAATAACGACGAAAAACTTCGAATTAAAGAGATAAAATTACATTAAATAAGTAATGAAGGTGCAGGGAAATTGATTTTTTTCGAGATATCGAAAAATTCGAGTTATCGAAGTTTGAGTTATCGCGAGTCTACTGTATATGTGTATATATATAATATATATATATATATGTGTAAAGTAATCTGACGTTCCCCCCCCCCCTTATAAATTTCCTGCGTACGCCACTGGCTCGAGATGACATCGGTCGTGTGGATTCCCTTCCACAAACATTACTTATTTTTTCTCTTTTGTTTAGTCATGCTTCTGTTTTATTTCTTTTATTATTCGAAAAAATTTATTCTCAGTTTCTAAATTTAGCCCACCCCGTCTAGATTAACTTTTCATTCGCTTCATCTGTTCACCCACCCGCTTGGCAAAATGCCAGATGTGGTTTCTCGCCAACGTTGGCTTGTTTTTACTCTTGTTTTGGCAGTTAGTTAAAAATAATTTGAGAACAGAATCCAAAGTACTCAATATACATTATTGTTGTATATGTTACGGTGAAAGACCGAAATCTGGAGAATGTCGACTTTCACCGGTGAATGTCGACATTCACATAGTCGCTTGGTGTATGTCCGAAATATTTGCTAAATACCCTTATTTCTGACTTACACAGGTGAATGTCGACATTCACCATGCACTAATGGTGAATGTTGAACATGTGTTAGATTTATATTTTCTTTTCCGTATTTCAGTCGCGATAAAACGTCACAAGGGTGACGTAACGTTTTCGCCTCTCTTTCTGAGAGGAGTGACCAAGAACTTAAAACAAACAGTACATTCTAAATGAGAAAAGAAAATAATAGTAATTAAAAACTTACTTAATTATACAGTACATTCTAAATAAGAAAAGACTCAGAACTGACTTTAACTCAGAACTGACCATTGGTTTCACAACAATACCTTTCTTGGGTGCACTGTGTTTCATTTGACACTGTTTGCATAAATTTAAATACAACATTACAACTTCATAGGTAATATTTTTGTATTTAACTTGCAACTCTTTAAACATACGTGTTCTTCCTCCGTGGCCTATTCTGGTGTGAGTTTCATATAGTATACTGAACAATTCTCCATTAGTAACATAATACTGTATATTCGTTTCTCCAGATTTTAATGGTACAATTAACTTTTCTTCACCATTAATTTTTAAAACGTCAAAACGTTTTAATCGTCTGTAATCCAAAGGTGTGTTGCACGTAGTTTTAGCAGAAACCACTTCAGAAAGTATTTTAGAGTACTTTTCTTGAGAAAAATAAAAAACAATTGTCTTCTCGTTTACCCGCAATTAATGCATTTAACTTTTCAAGAAAAAGATCACGATTCACTGCAGTATCCATTCAATATAAATTAGGGTATCGGAAAAAAAAAATTAAGAAAACGTTGCTCGCACCATCAAACCTTGCATATGACTGACAAAGCTGACTGACTCCCAGCAGAACATAGGATTTGGCGGGAGACAGCCAGTCGCCTCTTTGTCGGCTCCTATTTCGACACCTCGGCTCCTCTCTTTTCGACCTTCACCAGCGCATATCTGTGATTGTCGACATACACCGGTGAGGGTCTGAATGTACAAGAATGTAATGAAATATTCGATCTTTCACCGACGTATTTGGTATATGTCGACATTCACCGGTGAATGTCGACATTCCCCAATTTCGGTCTTTCACGGTAACATATACATTTTATTGTAAGCGGGGGAAGCGGGACGGGGGGGAAGGGGGGGGGGGCATGAAATTTTGTATTGAAAACTGGGCCGCGAATACTGAAAGGTTGAGAATCGCTGTTCTAATCGATGGCTCGCAACGAGATCAGGCCTAAATGAAAGAAAATAACGATTTCTACAATTTTATATGTCTTGTTGATGGTTTAAACACATTGTGTGAAAATGTTATGGACTGGAAAGTGAAGATTTTACTATGAAGCCAAAATATCCCACTAAAATTCAATTTCGGCATAGGAAATAAAAGCATGTTGGAAGGCCAGTTCAAAACAAATAGAATCATTCCATTAAGCATAAACTTACGACAGGTGCGAATAGAATCTCACCGAGTATGCAAGAAGGTGGTACCCCACGAGACGCGCGTATAAAGTATACACTAAACAAACGTAACTTGGGGTACTTGCACACTGTTGCGTTAAGTGTAAAATATTTTAAATCACTCTGGGTTTTTCTGTCATGTAAATATAGATGTGATTCATCATATCTCTAACTTCATATTTTTCCTTAATTTCATGACCTAGGAGTGATTAGGTTCAAGTATCCCTCGGGGTCCAAGTAAAATTAATTCACTATACAGTGACGAACCCCACCCGAACCCCTTAGCCCACTGTACAGTGGGACAACCCTATTTTGTATAAAGGAAGTGCAAGGATTTTAAAGTTATGTGCTACTTTAAAAAACTGCATACACTGTTAAAAATTATTACGACCTTGCACTAAAATTTGGTACCCATTTAGCTGCAACGAACATTTGGTACTTATTTCAACTATTACCACCAGGATGCTACCACGGACAACTTTTAGTGGTCAAACGTTGCACCAAAACTCATAACGTTGCATGAAACTGAAAATTCGAGTTCTTAGTATTTTAGTAGTAGTATTTTTGTAACGAAACTGGCAACCCTTCGAACGCAAAATCACAACTTTTTTATTTTCTTTGTCAAGTCCACCTATCGGGCTCAAACTAGTAATCCTCTTATTCATAGCTGAACGCCTTTATTCACTGGGCCACGGAGGCCCTTGTTCGTCATTGTCTTTCTTGGATTGTATTCCCCGTCTTGTTGATGTAGCGTCAACGAAAATTTCGGTTGTTGTTCAAAATATTGAGTCTTTATCGGTGAAACCTCCGTTTATTTCCGATAAAGGATTTCTGGTTCAACCTAGATTGCGCCATAATATGGTGTAATTTGCTGCAGACCTCTCTTTTGCACCAAGATATGGTACATCGTTGAACTGATATTTTTAACAATGTAATTTAATTTTTTTAAAGTCTTTCTGACAAGACATCCAATTATTTAAAGTTTTTATGTTTCCAAATGATTTTTTTTATCTGCTTAAGGAATAAAATAAGTCAATGAAAAAGCTCAGACAAGAAATTTCAAAAGCCCCGTTTCAAATCTAAAAGCGAACTATAAACGGCTTAGGAAATTCTGAAAAACAGCAAACACTTAAAGACAAAATAAATAGACTAACGTTAAACTTGCATTTTTCGTTGTGTTTACGTATACGAAAGTGTGTACTTGTTTGCGAAAGTTTGAATATTTTATTTTTCTTACTCTTTATCAAGGGGAACTTCATATTTCCTTGGAAATGAAATTTAAAGTGCTCGAAAATGCAATTTATAGCGCGCGTTTTCTTTTGGCGAAGAAAGGGTTTTAAAAATGGAAGAGTCTCTCTCTCTCTATAGACATTTAAATGAAAATGGAAATAAAAATCGCATATTTTTGCAGTCAAATATATTATAAAATTCATATTTCTATGCAAATAGACCCCTTGATGTATTTTTTTCAATTTGATGTCTTGTATTTGAATTAATGTTTTTTTAATAAATGATTTCCAAATATAAAAAAATATATATCCAACCAATGCATAAATCGCAAATTCAGGAATTCGTATTCCAAACTCGCCTCAGCAAAACGTCTTTGCTGCCTTTATACAAATGTGAATTCAGTAATTCTGAAGTTTTTATTAGTTATATAACTGAATGTACCAGATTCAAGTGGAATTGAAAATATTACAAATATTACTGGGCGACCAAATCTCTGTGTCTCTGCGCATGCGTTGTTTGTTCGAAAACTGATTTGTTCCCATACGCTGAAGCCATACGCTGAATAGTGTGTTACGAATAGTGTGTTTAGAGAGCCTTTGAGAGGAGAATCCTTGATTATAATTTGCTGAACCGTGGGCTGTTCCTTACAAACCTGTATATTTTAATTTACTATCGATCTTTCAGTAGCCGCTGACGACTACTTTTCGCACCCAGCTTTTGTCTAAGAGTCTTAGTCATTACACACTTCCACTACAGCCGATCTTAAGACATTTCACAACTGCAGCGGTTCTGCTAATGCTCTCATTCCATAACTCTGACCACTCACACCAATCCCACATTCCCATTTTCTCATACTTGTTCGAACAAAACGCTTCTACTAACGTTGTAAGAAAGTGCTCATCCAATTTTTCTCTCTGACGGAAATGTGTGACGTCACAGCTTTACACTCGAACATGCACAAGTTTTACACCCCCACAAAAAGTGATTACATAAATTGAATAACTTCCCCTAATTTAAAATAGGTCAAACCTAACTTGCAAGGTCCCTTCTAACAGAGGAAAGACTAATTCTGTAAATTCTTGTTACAGTTTAGTAGAATTTGAGTCATGGTGTGTAAGACACCCTTTGCGCTTGAATTGATTTAAAAGAAAAAAAAAATCACAACCGCAAACGTTGTGAAGGATCCATAGGAAGAACGGTGAGGGTCCATGCAGAAAATGTGATTATGCAGAAAATGTAAAACAAACTTTCACGTCGCATAAACATGCACACCATATCGGACTTTAAACGTATATTTTAAAATATTGTGATCGTTTTTACCGTTTAACAATTTGATATAATCCAAAAACGTATCTGTAGCTAACCTAAGATGTTTAGGACTATTTCATCCGATATTTTATCCTCATCGGTTTCCCTAAGACCTATCATATATAACAATAAAAGAGTTTATCTCTGTATGTGACTGTGGTACACAAAATGTCTGAAAATTTATATATTTAGATACTATTCGACCTCTAATTGCGCAACTGAAGCTTTTCATTTTACAATTTTGTTTAGTTTTCCAGTTATAAAGTTTTTAGAAGATATTTTTTTCAAATGGCTATTTAAAAAATATAGTGTCCACATTGTTATAAAAATACATTGATATCAAATCATAAGATCTTGACAACATTGAAATATTATATATATATATATATATATATATATATATATATATATATATATATATATATATATATATATATATATATATATATATATATATATATATATATATATATATATATATATATATATATATATATATATATATATATATATATATATATATATATATATATATATATATATATATATATATATATATATGTGTGTGTACACACCCACCCACCCACACCCATATAACTTGAAACCCCAATAAGTTGATATTAAACAGTTGAAGGTTGGCGATCAAAAATTGTTTTAGCGAAATAATTCTTTCTTACAATTATGCTTCAACGTGAAAACTAATTGAAAAGTTAACAGATATACCCGGATATCTCTGAAAAATAGTTCAGTCATTTTGCCTTCGAGCAAATAGAAGAGAAAGAATAAAAAGGAATAACAAACCAAAGGGGTAGTATTTTTTTAACGCGTGTAAAACCGAGGGTGACAACTAGTATACAATAAAACAATAATATAAAATTCTTATTCTAGGTTTACAATACTTCAGGGTAGGATTTAGGCACATATCTCAACGTTTTGAAACAATACATTTCATGAAAAAGTAATGGCAAGACATGGCGACAACGCAAAATCTCTTCAAGACCAACAGAAGCAGATCCAAACCGGGACGAATTTTTCCTTCCGGTTATTTCCTGGTCAAATTTGTCAAAGAGGTGCTCCCGGCATATTTACCTAAATAGATATCGATCGGTTCTTCGAGAGCTCTTCCCTATTGAAATAGCGGAGGAAAGCGTCAAAAGAACACTTCAAGAAGACGAGTTTTATCTCGCGGGCGGAGAGAACTGGAGAGAAAAGCGCTCGGTTTTTAACAGCTATTGCTTGTTGAGAGTTCATTTTAATTTGCAAGTGGGGTATGAATCGCTAAGTGGGACTTGAGACTATAAATCCCGAATTCAATACAGCGTAATGGAATTTGAATTTTGTCTGGATTTAAAGATGATGGGTATTTTAAGTTTAGTGAAATGATTTTTTTAATTTTTATTATACAAGTTGATAAAGTGGTTATCGAAGGACATGTTCTGAATTCGAATTAATGTTTAAAGAGCTGAATTTTGTAAATGGATTTGAATTCCCAATTACTATATAAATAGCTTTACTACTTGTTTTTAGGTTTGCCCTTTTCTCAAATTCACTGTTTGGCCGTTTTGTTTAATTGGAATATTGATGTTTGTTTTAGAGAAGAAGCCACTTAAAACAACCCATTTTACTTTCCGAATCTTGATTGATGTTTTTTGTCAATGTATAAATAAATTTTATTAATAGAAAAGCATGGTTGGGAATTATTTAATTATAAAGGAAATGAAAAATATTATTTATTTAAAAATCCTTCCCTAATGATTTAATAATGATTTAAAATTTTCACATCCCCTTTTTCCGGGTACAAAATAATAACGTATTATTTTCTTACTTTGCAAATATCCCGGCATGTTCTTTTGTTTAAAACCGTCGTTCTTTCATTATTTCGTTCTTCCACACATTTAGAATAGGTAATTAATAACAAGTAAAATTTACTCATTATTGATTACATTCGATGCTTATCATAACTGCTTCTGCGTAAGTTTCATTTTTTCAGAAAGACATTTACTCAAAAATGTGCACGAGTAAAAATAACAGTAGCTTTCCTACATAGGCTGCCTTCATAAATCACTTTCAATAAATATTGACAATTCCAGAAAGACTTACCGATAATCGAACACATATTATCAGGAATCGGAGTCCAGTGACTTATCCGTTGTACCACAAGGGCGACGTAAATTAGTTATAAACAGAAGAAATGTTAAAATGGTGTGCCGAAAGAATAGGAAGCAAGACAATTGCGTTGTAAAAACTTAGTTTCCATTGAAGCAATCGACATCAAATAATGTGGAAAACCATCTTCTGAACAACTATTTTAAGTGTGCCAGCTCCCTTTGTTAAGATGGATTGAACAGAAACTGAAATTAGCAATTTTAAGTCATACGGCTCATTTTTTAGAAAATACAGTTGCTTGAATTTGAGTACGTTATCGCTCATTTACGATACAATTGCACTAAAAAAAAAACAGTATGTTCAGGTACTCGTTTTTATGTTTTTTTTCTTCACATGACCTTTCTCTGAGATCAAAATAACAACATATTATTTTTTACTTGTTTTTCAAATTTCCCGGCATTTTCTTTTGTTTAAAAAGGTAGTTCTTTTATCAGCCAACTAATTTCCAAACAAAGTATTATTTTTTATCTAGAAATAAAAAAGATATTAGTAAAAAAAAAAGAGAAACGTAGATAATTGTTGTGCAAAGGGATTTATTTGTATTTTTTAAAAGTATTGATCAATAAAAATAACCTAAATAATTTTAATTAATAAGCTGAGTTTTAAGATTAATCTTTAATTAACACTAAGTACATAGAAAATAATTAAATATTAGTTTATTATTTAATTATTATTAATTAAATTATGAGATTAAATGAACGTTATGAGATTAAATGAAACGTTAAATCCTTTCCCATCGAAAAGTTTGACATAACAAGAGCACGCACCTATTAGAAGACAAAGTAAAAATGTTTTTTCCGAGAGTTACATTTTCCTGTTAAAGTTTTCTGAAAATATCAAGCCCTTTCTATACGCGCAGGTTGACTTAGAGAATCTCGTTTTCCAATTGTCCGAACTACCAGGTGTGTTAGGGGTTTAATAATGACATATGGAAGTGGACATCGAGCATTCCAAACTAGTAGATATAGTAATTCCCGGAACTGGGCAAAACGCACGCTTCTTTCCCCATTCACCACTGTTGACATGGAGGAGGGAAGGAAGTTTTAAAGCCGTCCGTCCGAGTTTCTCGTATTCTGCATGTAAAGCCCTCTCTACCGATATCATATGGAAAGTTTTAAGTAAATACGGAACTGTAGCGCGGGTTTCTTTTCTAAATAAAACCAGAAGGTTTTTAATCAACACCACATTTATATGTTACAATTTTAACGACAATTACAGATCTCGGGGTTTGGAACGGTTCAACTGCACACACCAGAGGCAAGAGTATAACTGACTGTTTACAAACGAAAACGCGTATAGGGCGCTGCATCGCTACGGGTACGATTAAGGATTAATTACGTGTACGATTAAGGATTAATTACATGTAATCTGTGACGGGCACCAGTAAAGGTGTGTGACGGACACCAGTAAAAGATCTGTTACAGAACTTAATATTAGTATAAATAAATCAAAAAATCGAAATAAT
Source organism: Troglohyphantes excavatus (assembly GCA_963932185.1). Lineage (NCBI taxonomy): Eukaryota > Metazoa > Arthropoda > Arachnida > Araneae > Linyphiidae > Troglohyphantes > Troglohyphantes excavatus. Next base: position 32,482,531 of record OZ010670.1, on the reverse strand, counting down.
ATTTTATTCCATATTTTGTAATATTTTATTGTCCTTGGCTTTTATAGACCATTAAATAATAAGAAAAAAATATATAAAACGCATTGCAAACAATAAGATAAAACTTATATTTTGAACATAAGCTTTTGTTTCCTAGATTTGATAACTGTAAATTTATTAAATATAAACATCCTAACATCGTTCAAAAAAAAAAAAAAAACTACGTACTTTATAACAAATATTTAATTTCAACATAAATTTTAATGAATAAAGAACCGAATATGTTTTTATTTATCGTGCTTTTTATGCATTCGTAGAATATAAATATATTCAAAGTAAATAAAAAGACATTTAAAATGTACATTCATATTTAATTTATAATATTTCTATTTCAATAACAGAATTTGCTAATTGTTTGTAACGTAAACAAAAAAAAACTCTAATTTTGTTTGCTTATTTATTTATTAGTTCCAATGTTTAACAGTGTAGTTTTTTCTTTAATTTTTTTATGTGTTTATGTAGAGATATAAAAAAATTGTTTCGATACAATACTCTTACAAATTTATCTAACATAAAACAAACTATTTTTAAGAGTTATTAAATGGAAAATCACTGAGCTTCGCATATTAAACTTGAAAACCAGAAACGATGATTTTTACATTCAATTTATTTTATATATAGAGAGAGTACCTCAATCTAAAAACATTTAAACTGGAAGAACATTTAGTTTTAAAGAAAAGCATTAGTTCTTCTTCTTTTGAATTAAATCAAAGAAGATATGTTTTTGAAGCTAATAAAGCGAAGAAAAGGAGCGCTTCAATTATTTAAAGTAAAAAAAATAATAATGTAGTGAATGGTTCTTTTCAAATATGCTTAAAAAGGGGAACAAAAAATCATAGGAAAAAATCATTTTTAAAGTAAAATGTCTTTTCAATTTTATCTTTTGTTGGTACTGAAACGATCTTTTGTAGTATAAGTTTGGAAGAGTATTTAAGATAGATGGTAGTATAGAAGTATTTAAGATATAACGCTTGAAAGTATTGAGCAAGTAACTTATTGAAATTGTTGACAGATAATTCAGTGTTCAAATTCCAGGTTTTTTTGTGAGATGTATTTATTCTTTTTTTTGCAACTTATACGCTCTTAATATTTTCTATTATTTTTTGTAATATAATTTTAACCATAAAAACACCGGTATGTCCAAAAATTAAAATGTTGTCCCTCCGAGGGATGAACAAAATATCCAAACTATAAGTTTCTTTTCAGTGCAGAAGATTTTAATTTATATTTCCAACTCATGCATTTCTAAACAAACTATAAAAAAAATTAATAATTATTGAAATTCGAATAATATTTTTAAGTAAAGATTTTTTTATAAACTTTTATGTTATGTGTATTCCAGCATTAAACTACCGATACTCGAAGGGACACACTTGTAAACGTTCGTATCTCTCACATAGGTGGTCAAATTGCACTAAAATAGCATTTGAAAAAAGTTTATAGAATTTTTAAAAAATAAAAACAAATCAGATCTAATACAACCTTCTATGAGTTTATTAAACCTTTAAGTAGCAGAAATAGTATATATTTATATTTTAACAAAATATTCTTATTTTCTCTATAAACGTAAACTTTTAAAAAATACGTTAATTGCTATAACGTCATAAGGACATAGCAGACAATATTTATCACATCGAGCTCATATGACTTTGACATTTCATTCAGTAAATCATTGACAATATCAAAAATCAAGGATATCTAACAGCATGCTAACACAGCATCTTCAGCATGCTAATACAGCATCTTCAGCATGCTAACACAGCATCTTCATCGTGCTAATACAGCATCTTCAGCATGCTAATACAGCATCTTCAGCATGCTAATACAGCATCTTCAGCATGCTAATGCAGCATCTTCAGTATGCTAATGCAGCATCTTCAGCATGCTAATACAGCATCTTCAGTATGCTAATACAGCATGCTAATACAGCATCTTCAGTATGCTAATACAGCATCTTCAGCATGCTAATACAGCATCTTCAGCATGCTAATACAGAATCTTCAGGATTCTAATACAGCATCTTCAGCATGCTAATATAGCACCTTCAGCATGCTAATACAGCATCTTCAGCATGCCAATACAACATCTTAGTGCATATAATCCATATGACATAGGGAAGCCAGAAGCAAGATGAAGTAGTGGGGTAAGACGGGAATGGGATGTCAGAAAGTGTTGCCACCTATCATATTATATTCAAAAGTTTATCAGTAGACTCTGGCTGTTACTTTTAAATCCATTGGTATTGTTCCGATGTGTTGTTGTTTGATTAACGAAATGTAGGTGCATTTTTTACGCTGCTTTATAATACTTTAAGTTAATATTGTATGTTTTAATCGTATGCATGATTGTTATTCAAAACTCTCGTTTATACATCTTGTTGTATAAAAATTTTAAACTCTATAAACTCTATTATTTGTTTTTTTGTTACCAATACAAACAATTTAAAAGCAAATCCACCATACTCAAAAACATGGTTTGTGGACAAAACGGGGTGTCCTCCAGTCGCAAGAATCCAGTGTCAGTAAAGAACTTGAAAAAGATGACCAGTGCCTCTACTGTTAATATTATTCAGAGGAGTGGTGTATTAAGTGAGATGACTGTGGACAGAAGGGATCACAACTCTAGTGCAGATGTTGAGAGTGAAATGAAGACGCTATTCATGAGTGGGTTGTGTGTTAAAAGTTATGTGTTATTTAAATTAAAACAATTGTTTACTACTAGTGATTAATTTTTATTTAATTTGTTTTCATTTTTACACTTTTTACTGCTAGAATTTCGAGCCAAAAGTTAGAACACTTCTCCTTGCCCCGCATGGGGGGCTTTTTTATTGAAAAAATTCATTTTATGAAGCGTTCAGAACATAAGTGTACCAAGTCTAAAAGTATATAAAAAAAAATTTTGCGGCGGATTAATACGTTGTTAATTGTGTATATTTTCAGAGCCATAGTGAACCAAGTCCCTGCTAATTCTAACAGATGGCATTATTATCCTCTAAACCACTTTAAGATTAAACTAGTGTTAATAAACTTTCACCTTGATTATCTCAAAACTATTAGTTATGGGCTTGATCCATTTTACCCCTGAACGATTTCTATTTCAAAATTTAAGAACATATTTTATGTTTTAATCATATTTCTATGTAACTAAAGACCCAGATAATGGTTTGTAAAAAAATATTATAATTCATTTAGTAGTAACAAAATGACACAAATTCTTAAGTATCCCACCTTCCCCTCTAACTACAAATTCCACACTGCGGGGTTCACACAAACAATTTTCCTGTGTGTTCCACAAAGTCGCGGTTTAATGCTATACAAATCACTCACGTCAAGTCATAACCATTCCCACACAAAGCCTCGTCCACCAGAAAAGCCCTTGTTTGAACTCGCGGAATTTAAAATATCGTCCTCGTTTCCGAGTGCGTCGCGATTCCAAGAGATTTATATCTCGTGAGCACCCATAGAACTAAGCACTCGTATTTGCAAACACGAGTGCTTAGCTTTACGAGTGCATCTGCCGCATTACATCGCGTGACCATCGGAACAATCAACAAGAACCCTTGCAATCGCAATGTCCGTCCACCAACTCGAAGTCTGCTGTTGTGACTTTTATTAAAATAATACCTAAACGGACTTTTAAAGGATAATGGGGTTGGTGATTTATTCAAGAGGTTAACACGCATTTCTCGAGTCAGTAGTTCAATTATTCAAGAGGGGATGGATACGGGAAAAATGAGGATGGTTGCTATTCGAACTTCATTATCCATTGTAGGCGTTTGAGGGAATCTTAATGCATGTGCTTGAATTAATCTCGGATAATTGCTCGGTTGGGGACTCATAATTGTTGGATAGGACTGTTGTTATAAATGAAGGATTGATGGGGAATTAGTATTTGCTCACAATAAAGGACATTTTCAAGATATGTCGAAACTGTGCAATTTTGGTAACGAGTTATTTTGTAAGGAAAATTAGTGTGTATCTTTGAGGCAAGATTATATTTAGAAATATAGTTTATTGTGATTGTGCCATTCGCTACTATTTAAATTAAAACAAATCTCGATATATATAATTATATCTATATCATAATTAAATGAAAAAAAGCATATTAATAATATACATTCAAATGTGTTTTTCATAGTAAAACTCATGTATAATCATGAAAATTGTATGAGATAAGACCACCAGGGGCTGTATCATTAAAAAAATAGTAAAATAGTTGCACAGAAAAGGTATGCCAGAATGGGAATGGATGAAGATAAAAACAATCGATATCGAAACTTTCTTATGAGTACAAATAGTGATTTTACTAAGCTGTAAAATCATGAGTTCCATTATTTTTAATTCATTACTGCCACATTTATATAAAAGATAATGTATATACCACAACAAGAAAACTGTAAAAATATGGGTACATCTGGAAAAACGTTAATTATATATCAATAACAGAGAAACAACACATTTTGTAAGCAGATGGACATATATGTATTTATATGCGTATAAATATACTTATACCCCTAACACTAAAGTAACTAATTTGTGGTAATTTTCTTGAAAGGCAAAATAAATAAAAGATATTAAAGAAAAATACATAAATAAATACATTCTTACTTTGAAATTAGAATAATCTCATAATGAATGGTCTTATGCTAATTAAATACGACAAAAACTCCTCCAATATGCTTAAGATAGCTTTTATTTGCTTACTAATCCATACTCGACATTAAACAGTCAGCACACAACTGTCAATAATATCCGAATTCGTTTGATGTAGTAACCAAAAATTGGATTACTCCAACATAAAAGCCCCTTTACAGAGACAAAGATGAACCGAGACCATTTCAACGTTCCTAATAAAAGACTCGAAGTTAAAAGACCGAAAGTCGCTCTCCTTTGATAGTCTGAAGTCGCAGAAAGACCTTCAAAGACAAGAGCACACATTCTAATGTGCAGTGTCCGAAATCGCATTAGGCGCGTGTGCTCGAAAAGCCCGTTTGCTGGAAGAGGTTCTCCGCGGACTTTGAGTTAGTGATCTAGTATGAATAAACAGTGTGGTCATTATGTAAGTTGGCCTGTTCATTGAATTCTACAGCAGCAATCAATTGCTGGAATGATGCAAAAAAGAAATTACACATACTATTCATAGCGTGCCCTCAACGATCCTCCAATAAAAAATAGTTACGAAACCATCATAAAGAGGGCGCTGTTACAGCTATATCTAATGTACCCACGTTTCTTTAAAATCTTATTTCCTAATTCATTCCTGAATCTTCTATTTTTCCATGATGATATTCTAAATTACTGTTCAGTTTCAACTGTGCATCGATCCCACACAAATCACATTCCATTCGCGTTCAACAACTCAGCTCCTATCCTTATATGGTCTGTGGTATCCGTGTGAATCTAAACTTTCTTATCGATGGCAACACCTTTTTGCGCAATCCTTCCTCACTCAGGGCACTTTTAACACCATCAAATACTAAGATGTGTCTCTCTGCGTCCCGGCTTTTCACCGCGTTCACCAATAGAAGCATACTCCCAACTTGAAAACTTTAATACTGATCCTGAAGTTAATCACCGAAGTCCATGGCATATGTTTTTATATTTTAAACGAAATATTACATATATGCGCATAAAAAGACAATACAATGATAATTCTCGTATACACACACAATTATTTTACATAAACAGTATTAGACGTTTGAACGAGTCATTTTTTATAGGTTAATATATTCCCTATCGCAAATGCAAATCCATTGAAAGTGATGTGTTGTATGCTCAAACGCTGATTTATTCACTAGTGACATTTTGCTAGTAGTTGGCTAGTTTGCTAGTGATATTTAGTAGTTTGCAAGTATCGTCGTACTGGATATTAGCTCTGCTAATGTTGCAATTTTTTGCCAGTACTCCATATTCTTTAGGTTCTAGTTTTTGTGAAATTAGTGTGTTTTTAAAATTCTATTATCTTTTTTTATGCTTATATTTGTGAAAGCGCTCTCTATTGAAAAAATTTGTAAGTAATTATTTATTGCATAATCGTTTAATACACATTTTGTATCATACTATATGTAAAAATTTTGTGGTTTAGAGTCGACTATTGTTTTTAGATTGTTCTGAACAGGCCAACTTATTTTATGACCATATTATATTGTGAATAATTTCAACTGTATAGAGCAAAATGTGTGGGGGGAGTAGAAAAACGCTGTGTTTTACAATAACTTTATTGTAATAGCATACTTGGCTTCAGTACTGTGGTCCCAGGTGCTTCAATCCTGGGTAAGTTATGTATGTGTTAATGAAATTGAAATTAGAGATCGTTTTAGAATTACTTGAATAAAAATTTAAATGCGGTCACGGGCAAAATGAGGTATTTCATATGTCTGTTTCGTACAAATCGAGCGTACAATATTATATTATTGGAACTGTCAATCGCTGTACAGTGTACAGCTACTGCTAAAATTTAAATTAATATTTACCTTTTGTTTACTTAACAATGAATGGCTAGATTATATATAATTGTTTTTAATCTCGAAAGAAAGACCCGGGAACGATGCCTCGTATTTTTGAACCATGGTCAGATGACGAGGACAACACCTGAGCTGGCACCCGACGCAACCTCAATAGGCGTCAGGACATTGGACCCCGATCAGATTTATCGTGCACCAGTCCCGTATACACGCCAGTATAATTTGTTGGATGTTCTGGACGACTTTCTAGTATTTTTGTAGCAAAGCTGGCAACCCTCCGATCGCAAGATCACTACTTTTTTACTTTTCTTTGTCAAGTCCATCGCACGGATTCGAACCACCAATTCTCTGATTAGTAGCTGAACGCCTTTATCCACTGAGCAACTGGGGCACACATTATTTTTAGAATTACAACAAAAAGTAGTGCCACATATATGAGTACTTCCATTTCAACGAATGTATTGTGAAAATAATATAAAATTTAAATCATCCAGTTATTCTAATATCGATGATATGCCGTTGTTAAACATAATTAATGTACGAGGATAAACCTCGCTCAAACTTAAGTAAACAACACTCTTCATAATAACAACAGATCAATACGTGCGGTCAGCCGAAGTACACAAATAGACCAATAATCCATAATCCCCTTGAATTTAAGATGAGACTCTTAAACAAACACGAAGCCTAAATTTAGAATGTAAATTTAACTTGCGTTCCAATCCGCATATATCTTGTTGTTTACGCAATTCTATTATATTAAGTAGTAGTGTAAGTTTGCGATTACTAATGCTCGAATTGTTAGTTTACTTTTCCATTTCCTATTTAATCTAACTTTATAAAGTGGTTAATGGAGAGGTTTGAATGAATATATATGAACTTTATTACTTAGATACATTTTTAAAATTGTCCATGATCCAGAAAAAGACAGAAAAAGTAAAAAATTCTAGTGATTCGAAAATTACAGACACTAGCACGACGTTGTTTTCACAGATATGCTCAGGAAGATATGAGATTTATTTTTAATAACGAAGCAAAATATTGTTAGAATAGTTACAGTTCTCGGCTAGATGTGGCGCTTTAATTGTGTTAGTGCATTGCCGCTGCATAGTTTGTAAACCAGTTAGAATTAAAAACATTCAATTTGACGGCAGTCATTTAAATTAGTAACTATTGTCATACATTATGCACAGCATTAGAGAGGGTTTTAGATACAATTCCCACTGAGCTCAAAAAAATAACTGGAGGGATTACTCTCGTTGGGGAAAAATATACTTTACTGTGGCACTAATACTATCTGGCGCTATAATATACTAATGGAATACCATTTGGAAGGGAATGTAGGGAAAACATTCTGTTTTGGCTTTTGCACAGTTATAATCGAGTTGTATCTGTCTTGAATATTTGAATAATTAATTAATATATATTTGTATTTTTCTTGCAATAAGAATTTAAGTATGGTAAAACATTAAATGTGTAAAATTTAATGTAGTTTTGAGAGACAAAAATGTGGTCTTAAAATTTGGAAGTCTGCACTTTATCCTACGCCAAATACCATGCAAAAGGACTATATTTTCTGTCTTGGCCCAAAAGGATGTAGAGCGGTCGCGCATTAGTTTTCCTTCCAGTGATTATTTGAGCACAATGGTATTTCCTGTCACATAATAGCAACAATTTTATTTCAACTTAGGACTTAAATTGCGTCAGACATCGGATCTGAAATAACTATAGGACCGCTTATCGGTAATAAACGCAACTATTCTAACGTTAATTATTTTGTTATTAAAGCAATTGAGTTTACTTCTATGCATGTATGTGAAAACCGCATCATGCTTGTATCTAAAATTTTCTTATCATTGAATTTTTACTTTCTCTGTTACTTTTGGATCATCTGAATGAACAATCTGCATAATACGTTTGAATTATTAAAATACCTGTTATTTGCTTGGAGTTCATTTCAAAAGACGCAAATGAATGTAAATACAAATAAATGTAACCATGTCACAATTAAAAGAAGAAAAAAAACCTTAACAATAGCGTTTGTCTTTTTCTTAGAAAACTTTGAGCTTTCACAAGAAATCTAAAGGTTTGGAATGAATCACAAGAAAGTTTTATTAACGAAGGAAGGAAAGTGCAAGAACAATAATAGGAAGCAAGTAAAAGTGCAATAGTTGGTGATTTTAGGTATATGCATGTAAATGAACAGTAGAAGCGGATTTTACATGTGCTTGTAAAATAACAACAGAATGTTTACTTTACGTATGCTTGTTAAAGAAAAGTAGAAATTGGTTTCAAGTAAGCTTGCGCACGAACAATAGGTGGTAGTTTTGTGGAATTTCACAAAATAATAACAAAGGGTGATTTTATGTATAAGAAAATAGAAGGAAATTTTATATATGCTTATAAAATAACAATAGATGGGGACTTTATATAAGCAGATAAAAATAAAATCGCAGTGAAGTTTTGTTAATTAGATTTCTCGATTAATTTTACTCAATCTTAGAAGAGACTAGTCGAACAAATCAAGCTGCATAACCTACGGGACTGTCGTCTTGGTCTAAACTTGAATGCCTAGTACTGTACTATTTTAACTGTAACTATTTTAGTAGGTAATTAGCAAACATGATTAACTGATTAAATCGAATTACATTAGAAAACTCTAATTCGACTCCAACAGACGTCACAATCAGATATTCAGAGCACTTAAGTAAATAAAACTGATACTGTAGCTTAAATCTGCATACAGTCAATAGAAAATAACGTAATGAATAAGACACATAATTGTGAGCAAGACTGAATGCTGATAATCAAGAAAAAAACTGATTTAACAATGTGTCGCAGGAAAAGACTCAGCGTCGGTGTTTATGTTTAACTTCTTGTTTCTTTTTACTTCTACTGTCTTACGTGCTTTGAGGTTTGTATTTCTTTGTCAAACATCGAAGTGACTAATGTTAGATCGAGGCGATAAGCTAGTTTGTACGCCATGTTTGTTTGACGGGTGTTTTTGTACGTGCAACTGAAGTTAACTTTATTCAATCTAGTATTTTTTTGTGTGTGTGAATATTTGCTAATTAGAGAATATTTGCTTGCCAGATTATAACCTAATACACTGCATACGACGTTGTGTCTTACTACGTAACTGAATAAGGACAATGTTACTTTTAAGTTTTTCTCATCTAATCTTTACAAATACGATTTGTTGGACGTGTTGTGAAGTCTTCTGAAAATGTAAATTCTATACACTATAATAACAAAAAGTACTTAAAAATGAGTACCTCAACATACTCGTTTTTCTTTGAGTACAATTGCATCATAAATGAGCGATGATGTACTCAAATTTAAGTAATCGTATTTTCTCAAAAATGAGCAGTGTGATTTATTATTGCCAATCTCAGCTTCTGTTCAAACTATCTTAACAAAGCGACCCGACAAATTTAAAGTAGTTGTTTAGAAGATGGTTTTCTACGTCATTTGATTGTCGATCGCTTAAATGAAAACTGCGTTATTGCAACTATATTATCTCACTTCCTATTCTTTTCGCACACTTTTTTAACATTTCTGCTATTTATAACTACTTCAAGTCTCCCTGGTAGTACAAATGACAAGGCACTGGACTGAATGCCTAAGGATATGGGTTCGATTACTGGTAAGTCTTGGTTGTAATTGTCGATATTTATTGAAAGTAGTAAATGAAGGCGGCAAACAACTGTTATTTTTATTCATTTTACTCGTTTTTGAATACAGTCTTTTTAAAAAATGAAACTTATGTATTCGGAGCTATGATAAGCATCAAATGTATTAAAAATGAGCACATTTTATTTATTGTTTAGTACCTATTCCAAATTTTCCTTTGATAATACAGCAAGAAAATATAAACGTCTAAAAATATCATATTTTAAAGCAAACTCTTGAATGTCGCAGAGCAACAATAGTTAATGGAACTCAAAAAGATGGTTTCAATTCTCCCACTTCTCCAGAGATTGTAAAGTGTCATATCTCAAAGTACAAGCCAGTTATTTTTGTATTATAGTTGTAGATAGTGTTGTATTAGTCGAAATGCATCTTCAAAAATACCACTCTCTAATAATACAAATCACATTATATTTTCAAATTAAAATAGTTAAAAATGTATTTATTCGCTACAAAAAGTTTGGAAATATTTTAACATTTATATGAATAGTAATTTAATTGACTTTGTTTCAAGTATGGGAACGCAACTAAGTGATAAAAGTGGACAAAAATCGGCAAAATATATTTATTATTCAGCCATTCAAATACTAAAAATTATTATTAAGAAAACAGTTTTCAACAGTTTTCTTTTAATTAAGTGGAACGCATATATTTAATATTGTTTAAGACGTTAAGCCAACGCCACCATTTTAAAAAGAACAGAAACAAAATACTCCAATTGAGGTTATATGTAGCATTATATTTTCCAGGGATCACGGGAAAATACCTTAGACGCATGATACAACTTATTCCTTTAATTAATTTCAAATTATATAATAAAGCGCAATTCGCCTGCAGCTGTTTCAATCTTAATTTCGAAATGAAATCCTTGACTTGGCCTCACAAAATTTCCATACGCTTCGGGGCACCATTATTCTAATTGTCAATCCTTACGCAGAGTGAATCATAATTGTGAGAAAACTCTTTTATCAGATATTTCCACACTTCCATTTTAACATTTATAATTAAAGAGCTTATTAAGCTACACAATTAGGAATGGCGCCTTTGTTTTACAGACTGTTCTTAACACGTACAGGATTTCTGTGATGCAGTCATCCTATTTATTTGTTTTTTTTTTCATTTATAACGTTACATTATTTATATGCGGTTTTTTATTGCTTTAGAAATTGTAGATAATTTACAACTGAATTTTGAGGTATTTATAGTCTGCAGTTACTAATAAAGATGATTATCGGAAATTAGGATGTATCAAGAAAAGTTCTGAGGTTATGTAGCTAATTGCGGTCTATCAGGATTTGTACCCTGGACCTTTTGCTTGCTACACCGATACTCTACCGGGCGGGCTAAAGTAATTACTCAAATGCGAACAGTGCAGTTGTATCGGGTATATGGAGTGTTACGGTCGAATCTCAGTGGGACGGACGAATGATGAGTTGTTGTGGTTGTATGAAGATGGCGCCACGAGTCGACCAGAAGGTTGATTAATGTTCGTTGTCCGGGTCACCAATATAGCAAATTGCGGTCTACCGGGATTGGAACATGGGATCTTTCGTTTGTACGCCGATAGTCTACCGGTAGGGCTAAAGTAATAGTCAATACCTGGTATACGAAAAGGCAACCACAGTTATAATACTGTATTTTATGATGAAAAGAGACTAATATAAATATTTAAATCACTGCTCAACTTGTAAATTCACAAACAAGAAAATTGTAGAGGGATATTTAGGATATAATTATTTTATTTAAAATTGCTTTATAAGCATGTAGCGAATTTTGATTGTTTTACTTCATAAAAGAAAATACGACTAGTCGTTTATAACAATTTTGTAAATTATTTTACCACGCATAATTTGCTTACATTAGCCTTCTATTAGATACACTGCGAGTCAATAACTTAATATATACATACACTAACCAATGTTACATAAAAGAAACTTATTTTTAAAACCTTTGGGAAATATTTATGTAACACTGAATGTGATAATGTTTCACAAATGCAAGTTCTGGTCATTTTGACAGGTGTCCCTAATACAGTGTTAAGAACAAATGACAAAGACAATGGGTGACAAAATCATTTTACTGTTGTTCAAATTTTGAGATGTAAATGGCTCCTTGACAATAACTTTTCTGGTTTGTTTACAAAACGTAATAAACTTACTAATTGGATAATATTTTATAGTTTTAGCACGTTTTGGCACATCATACCTTTCAAACGATATCTTGGTCTTAAAAATTGGTTATATAGTTTTTGAGAAGTAACTGTGACAATACGGTCTTGCATATTAAATATATAGATAAATGCATGGCTATTTGTTAATTTCCTGTTATGCATTCCGGTAAAGTTTAATAAAAGGAAGGATTTGGGTTATTCAATGAATATTTTAGTACACAAAAATTGCAATTCCAGCTTAGATTTACAGCTTAACATCCAAAAGGAAACCTAAAACTGGATCTCATTTTGGAATTTCCAAGAAAGTGTTTACAATATCCCAATATTACCAAATTGGATATTTCATATCTTATAACATATTTGGTGGACCATGGATAAAACAAGTTCCATACTGACAAATCTCCTTTCGAGCTACAAAATCCACAAATTTCCAAAATGTTTATAAAACTCGCATACCAAAACACATATATAAAAATCAATCCAGAATTCATACCCCATCCAATTTATCGACGAACACCAAAAACCGGTTTAACCCGGAAGCCCCTTTTTCATCGACGCGCCCTTTTCTCGGCAGCAGAAATATCCACATTACGGCCAGGGCGCAGAACGGGGCGCGCGAGAAAGAATAAAATTTCTATCTGGAAACATATCACTTTTGGACGCCAAAAAAAGATTTATTTAGGCAGAAGGGAGATAGAGGAATGCGTACAGCAGAAGCTTCAGTTCCTCCGTATCTTCTGTGTTGCATTGATCTCAATTTGTCGGCTGTGGAAACCGATTCAGCCAGCTGTGGCCGTGGGATCAGACGCGTTGGGGATTTTTTGAAAAGGAGCGTGGAGAGCAGGAGTTATCAAAGGAGCTTTGATAAGCGTGGCTTTGCTGTGTGTCGGGGACATGTTGCTTCCCTCAGAAGAATTTCCGCTGTTCGTGCTCTCCAGTCGTTGAAATTCGGCAACGATTGTTGCTCGGGAGGGATGGTGGAACAGGGTCTTATTCTTATCGCGGTGCATCAGTTTGAATATGGATATAAATATTGAATATTTATGTGAATTCAGCATGCGAAATATAGAACTCAACCTTATATAAGATTATGTAGATTAATTGAATTTACGATTTCGATAAATAAATATTTTATATATATAATTATCTTACGCGGTGATTGAAAAACGCTGTTTTTCTCTATGCGGAATGGCAACAGTTACTTTGTTTACAAAATTCTGTTGCGCCCGCATTTTTATTTCGACATTATGTAAGCCATTTTGACGATTAACCCCTTCAATTCATTGGTAAATAATTATTTTGATGATGTCAGCTTAAATTAGGAAGAATATAAGCCTTATTAAATAAAAAAATAGAAGTTTTGAAAAACGTTTTTCCAAACTTTAAATGAAGGGAAATTGAGGTGGCGCCATCTGTTGGCAATTTTGAAAACTAAATTTCTATGAGCTTCATTTTTATGACGTATAAACTCTGTAAATTACACACTTCTGATAGGCAAGATTTATGGTAAGCTTAACGTCAATTATGGCCAAAACAAACTACCAATAATGTTAGAAATTTAACTGAAACGCGGGAAAGGTGAGAAAATAACGTGAAAAATAATAAATAATGGTAGGCTTGCCAGTTGTACCATTGTTTTATTTGTAGTTAAAAAGAAATTAGTTTAAATCCTAGTAACTTTAAGATTACACTGTTAAAAATAGTCTCTCATAAATAAGTAAAATGTACTCCGTTATGAGTACATTCGATGCTTATCATTGCTCCAAATACATAAGTTTCATTTTTGAAATCAATTGAGTACAATGATTAAAAATAGCAGTTGCTTGCATACATAGTCTGCCTTCATAAATCACTTTCAATAATTATCAACAATTATAACCAAGACTTACCGGGAATCAAACCCATATCCTAAGGTCGCTTTGTTATGATGGTTTGAACAGAAGCTGAGATTGGCAAGGTTAAATCACACTGCTCATTTTTGAGAAAGTACGATTACGTAAATTTGAGTACATCATTGCTCATTTATGATGCAATTGTACTCAAAAATAAACGAGTATGTTGTTTAGGTACTCATTTTTAAGTACCTTTTTTTTACAGTGTATAGCATTTGCGTTTCCACAAAACTTCACAACATGTCCAACAAATCGTATTTGCAAAAATTAGAGGAGAAAAACGTAAAAGGTTGTTAATTATACATAATATGGTATAAACAAGTAATACAAAATAATACTATTCCAAAATATGTGGGCCAGAGACGTTTTGGAATTGGATGACTCTATTTATTAAAATTTAAATTGGAGTATAGCTTTGCTAAGCTTTCATTTAAAACGACTACGCAATATTCACGACAATACTCTCTGTCAACTAATAACGCTTATATTAGGGAAGTAATCTTTCGGAGAGATGTTATTAAGGAATATCCTTCATTTAAAATCTTTACCCAATATACCAGAACTGCATTACTCAAAGTTAATTATGCGTGCGATAACTACGTTTTAGAATGCAATTGAAACTATTTATACTGGCAAACATGAACAACCCCCTCCCTCCGTCAAACACCCATCCGTTGTCAGAGCGAAATATATTATCGAATTTTTTTATAACCAAAAATATCATGACAGTTAAAGGTTTCTGTTCATGCATGTATTGCAGCATTATCCATGGTTTGTTTAAAAAAAAACAGGTTTAAATAAATTATTCGAAACGCATTTTTTGAAGAAAAAAAAACCACATTGATATTTATGAGATGAAAGTACGATTCGTCACTGGTTCATGTAAATTCGTTTTCTTTTGTTACTTTATATGTTAAGATTCATTGAGTACATGGGGCGTAAGAGGGAGCTTTACTACAGAAATAAATAACTTTTTAGAATAATTTAAGTTTATTTTTGATTTTTTGAATCAAAATGTTAATGTATATTATTTAAATTTAAATAAAAAAAGAATATTTCATATAAAAATTCATTAATTATTTATATTTTTTCGATATTTAAACTTTTTTTAAACGCTAAGGCTTTTTAACTATTTTCTCACCTAATTTGTTTTAGTTCCTCTGAACTATAATACATAAGAATTAGTACTAAAATTTTGTATATACTGCATTTGATATTTATATAAATAGTTATTCATAATAATACACTAATTTTCCTTCAAACTCAAACAATTTGTCTTTAGTAATTAAAAAACACTAATACTCTAGAACTAATTAGCACGGTAATTTATTATGTACACATATTTTACAATATACTTAAAAAACTTTACAAATTTTTTTTCATTCATTAATAATTGAGAAGCCTTTTGTGCTTCGAAAAACTTAATTTCAAGGAAAACCGAACACTGATATAAAACGATTTACAGTTTTCTTTCATTAAAAATTATCCCAGTCATCTAACACAAAATCTCATATAACTCATTATAAACATAGATACAGATGTAGAATTTTGAAAGCCTATTTTAAAGATTCAAAATTATAATTTTAGAACATTAAAAAAAATCAAGATGTTCGTAATTTTTTTGGGTATTGTGTCCCTTTAAATATGTAACTTATAAAGTATATAAAATCTAGTTGGTTACTTTACAAATAATCACCATATGTTGTTTTAAAAACCATATTTCATGTACAAAGATAAGGAGCGAATTGTAAATATTAGAACACATATCTGTTTCATAAATATATTTAATACTGTGTCTCGAAATTCAAATATGACCTGAAGTTCGAATAAGGGATTGGTAGCCTTCAATTGCATTAAAATCAGCATAGATGCCAATGCAGTTCCTGTATCAAGATTAACGCATACATTTAAAGAGTTTAGTGTCTAAATAAGTGCATACAATATTGACATGCGCTTTGAATGCCGTTCATAAAGGATATTTAGTCGGAATGAGACAAACCCATATCCTAAGGTCGCTTTGTTATGATGGTTTGAACAGAAGCTGAGATTGGCAAGGTTAAATCACACTGCTCATTTTTGAGAAAGTACGATTACGTAAATTTGAGTACATCATTGCTCATTTATGATGCAATTGTACTCAAAAATAAACGAGTATGTTGTTTAGGTACTCATTTTTAAGTACCTTTTTTTTACAGTGTATAGCATTTGCGTTTCCACAAAACTTCACAACATGTCCAACAAATCGTATTTGCAAAAATTAGAGGAGAAAAACGTAAAAGGTTGTTAATTATACATAATATGGTATAAACAAGTAATACAAAATAATACTATTCCAAAATATGTGGGCCAGAGACGTTTTGGAATTGGATGACTCTATTTATTAAAATTTAAATTGGAGTATAGCTTTGCTAAGCTTTCATTTAAAACGACTACGCAATATTCACGACAATACTCTCTGTCAACTAATAACGCTTATATTAGGGAAGTAATCTTTCGGAGAGATGTTATTAAGGAATATCCTTCATTTAAAATCTTTACCCAATATACCAGAACTGCATTACTCAAAGTTAATTATGCGTGCGATAACTACGTTTTAGAATGCAATTGAAACTATTTATACTGGCAAACATGAACAACCCCCTCCCTCCGTCAAACACCCATCCGTTGTCAGAGCGAAATATATTATCGAATTTTTTTATAACCAAAAATATCATGACAGTTAAAGGTTTCTGTTCATGCATGTATTGCAGCATTATCCATGGTTTGTTTAAAAAAAAACAGGTTTAAATAAATTATTCGAAACGCATTTTTTGAAGAAAAAAAAACCACATTGATATTTATGAGATGAAAGTACGATTCGTCACTGGTTCATGTAAATTCGTTTTCTTTTGTTACTTTATATGTTAAGATTCATTGAGTACATGGGGCGTAAGAGGGAGCTTTACTACAGAAATAAATAACTTTTTAGAATAATTTAAGTTTATTTTTGATTTTTTGAATCAAAATGTTAATGTATATTATTTAAATTTAAATAAAAAAAGAATATTTCATATAAAAATTCATTAATTATTTATATTTTTTCGATATTTAAACTTTTTTTAAACGCTAAGGCTTTTTAACTATTTTCTCACCTAATTTGTTTTAGTTCCTCTGAACTATAATACATAAGAATTAGTACTAAAATTTTGTATATACTGCATTTGATATTTATATAAATAGTTATTCATAATAATACACTAATTTTCCTTCAAACTCAAACAATTTGTCTTTAGTAATTAAAAAACACTAATACTCTAGAACTAATTAGCACGGTAATTTATTATGTACACATATTTTACAATATACTTAAAAAACTTTACAAATTTTTTTTCATTCATTAATAATTGAGAAGCCTTTTGTGCTTCGAAAAACTTAATTTCAAGGAAAACCGAACACTGATATAAAACGATTTACAGTTTTCTTTCATTAAAAATTATCCCAGTCATCTAACACAAAATCTCATATAACTCATTATAAACATAGATACAGATGTAGAATTTTGAAAGCCTATTTTAAAGATTCAAAATTATAATTTTAGAACATTAAAAAAAATCAAGATGTTCGTAATTTTTTTGGGTATTGTGTCCCTTTAAATATGTAACTTATAAAGTATATAAAATCTAGTTGGTTACTTTACAAATAATCACCATATGTTGTTTTAAAAACCATATTTCATGTACAAAGATAAGGAGCGAATTGTAAATATTAGAACACATATCTGTTTCATAAATATATTTAATACTGTGTCTCGAAATTCAAATATGACCTGAAGTTCGAATAAGGGATTGGTAGCCTTCAATTGCATTAAAATCAGCATAGATGCCAATGCAGTTCCTGTATCAAGATTAACGCATACATTTAAAGAGTTTAGTGTCTAAATAAGTGCATACAATATTGACATGCGCTTTGAATGCCGTTCATAAAGGATATTTAGTCGGAATGAGACTTCAGGCATTTTTGGTCTCATTTACATAAAGGTATAAACTGATTTGAAGTTATTGCAATTGTGTATTAAATATGCCTTGGAAATTTCAATAGAAGTAATTATATATAAAATTCTACTAATGCTGTTTCCGAAATCACGTTATATTAACCTTTACGTGTTTATCTGCGTATCTTCCTGTTTCGAGGGGAAATTGTCAACGATTCGCCAGTCAGGCAGTTACACGCCTCTTATTGTAAGGCAAATCGTCCTTCAACAGTGCTTTGAGAACTCTCCATGAAGTCCATGTGAAAAGGTTAAAGCTTTGAAACTGATTTACTTTCAAATGATTTTCGTTGCATTCACAGGGAGAAATCACAAGGATGAGTTGGTTTGAAGAAAATATGAGAGATAAACACATTTAATATACGTTCCTTAAATTACAGTATTTTAAAATTTTCTTAACTACTACATCTTTTCTATTATTTAATTGCGTCGTAATAATCTTCCTTCGTGTATATAATACTTTTTTTTTTACCATTCCACATAAATTATCTATTAGAGTCATGTTTCTTTCTTTAGTGAAATAGAGTTCTCATAACTTTTTCGCTGACGATTATACATCCCAGTCTCCATTTAGTCTTAACAAACTGAAAGCGAGAATATTTTGGAGTAACTTTCACACTTGTACACTTTTAGGTTAGTGCCTCCCCATGAAAATTCGCTGAACCGAACTATTTCGGGACAATGACGTACGTTTCTGACCCAATCTATCAGAAGAAAATCCCTAACTATCCCTGTCTTTAAAAATGAAATATCCCTACGAGGGGACACACTCCTTCTTAATGTAATTCACGCTGTATCGAAACGTCTTTCGTCTTTACGGAGTGGTGCACGATAAATCTGATCGTCTCTGGAAGAATACGTATTTTGAATCTAACTGATCGGACCTTATCGCTGTACTTTATATGATTAACCCCCTTAAAACTCATGGCGACTGCTTCCTAATTATAGAAAATCCGGTAGCCCAGTGGATAAAGGCGTTAAGCTGATAAACAGATGACTGCTAGTTCGAGCCCGTGCGATGGACTTGACAAATACAAGTAAAAAAGTAGTGATCTTGTGATCGGAGGGTTGCCAGCTTCGCTACAAAAATAATAAAAAATTGTCCAGAACATCCAACATATTATACCGGCGTATATACGGGACCAGTGAACGATAAATCTGATAAGGGTCCAAAGTCCCAACGCTTATTGAAGACGTGGATGCCAGCTCATGTGTTGTCCTCGTCATTTGACCATGGTTCAAAAATACGAAGCACCGTTCTCGGGTCTTTCCTTCGAGATAGGTTCCGAACCCACAGTGTAGTTCTAGTGCGACGTTAATTGACCAAACCAAACCATAATTATGGAATCACTACATTAAAAATATAGGAATTTAATTTATTCAAATTACACAAAAAACATGTTAATATATATAATATGATGAGTTTGTAATCGTGCTTTATGTATAAAGATTTATCTTTTATCAATGTATAACAATAAAAAAAATGTGAATTGTTTTATCTTAGAAAGAATCCGCTATCCATGCATTTCTTTTTACAACCCACTTTACCCCTTATAACAACACTAACACAATACAAAAGCAAGGGCGAAAAAGGAAGGCCGCTCTCGAAAAATATCGGGACATAAAATCGACAACGACATAAAAGAACGCCCCAAAGGTATTTTCCAGATAATCGAATTTTTTTCTGGCTATATAACATAAGCGAGAGTTAACGTTTCGAAAGATATCGCAGTCAATTCGTCGAACGCCACATAAATTCGAAATGGACCCTCAACCTCCAAACTATTGACTCTTTTTCGAACGCGAACTCGTGAAACGCTGTCTTTTAACCTGGTATATAACAAAAAAGAGAAGGAAAATAATAACAGTAATAAAATGACTCTTTATTTCGGCTATTCCTTTCCTCTTCAGAAACATTCTGTGGAAAAACAGGTCCCGTGATCCACGCGCCATGTTCGGGAAGTGCATGACGTAGAAACAAAGAGTTAAAGTAGAAGTATTTATTCGGAATTATGGAGGTTGCCTTGGCGACGTCACGTACACGTTTCGAACAATGGGCAGCGCGCAGCAAAGAGTCGGGGATGTTGTTTTTTTTGGCTTTCTTTTCTTAAGGATTCTATATTTCATCGAAGAACAGCATAGATGACTGCGTGGGGTTCTTTTGTACGGTTCTTGAATCTATAAGCATTCATAAATGAGCATATGCTGCGGTATTGCTTGACTCTGTGTAGTTTCCGTTTATATGTGACGGGGCGTTTGGAATGTTGAAAGCACTGAACTAAAATAATAATAGATACTGAAGTGAGAACTTAGAGTAGTGTCCACTTTACACCTTTATGAGCGAAGGTAGAAAAAATAAAAAAAAATTGAGCGAAAGTAGAAAAATAGTCCATTTGCTAAGGTTTACGTAGATTTAAAAACACATTTCTGGCTTTCAGTTATACATAAATGGTAACCACTCAAACATGTTTTTGTGCGGTGGATAGGGACCGCATAAAAAAATTCTCACAAAACTTCACGAGTAGCTATAAAAAATAGTTTTCGCAACACAATTAAAATATATTTTTTTATGCGGTGGATAAGGACCGCATAAAAAAAGTATCACATAGAAAATAACTCAAAACCTTTCGAAATAACTATGAATTGCTTTTTTAAACGAAATCAAGACACGAGTCTTGACAGCTACTTGAAATCTCGCCAAACCTTCTGGTATCTGATTTAGAAAATACACATGTGAACATTTTAAAATATTTTATTTACATGTGTACTTATTTTACACATTCAAAACTTTTCAAAAAGTATAACCATTTTCCTTCGTAGTCTGACAACACGCGAACTTGGTTCAAAATCGCTTTTGTCACTTGAAGATACTACCTCGCACTCGTTTTTCAGTTACCATGTAGTCAGTGATCAGTTTTTGCGACGACTGTTGTTTCACTAGACGCTTGTATATGTCTCAGTAGCAAGATAATCAGTTACGTTCCAATTTGTTTGAAATTTTCATATACCTCACATAAAAAATCACACACAAAAAAATCGCACAAAAACAGGTTTGAGTGTACAATGTTTATTCATACTTACTTTCTTACTTACAAGAAGTAGAAGGAAAAAGGAGAAAAAAAAACATTTTTAAACCTTTCTGTGACGTCACGTGAGATTCCCGCATAACCAAGGTAGAATGTTTTCTAATCCTTCTCTTCCGAATAGCATGCATCCGCGTGGCACGGTAAAGTACATTGTCGCTCAATGAGAGTACTCGTTCCAGCGTTTATAATATTTTAGCTCAGCGGTTGAAAGTTCACTTTTGATGATTTAGTTCAAATGAAAAGCGTTATTTAATTTTAGTCAATGCTATTCAATATAGACGACATGTGTTATGATGTAGAATCCAATTTCTTATACTATAAATAAGCACATAATTGTTTGAAGAGTGATAAATTGAAGTAAAATAATTGAGATCGATTTGTTGCAGTTATGAAGAAAATGATAAAACAATACCAAAAAATTATGATTATCAGAATAAAAAAATTATAAGGACATTTTATTTGCTTTAAATATATAATGGAAGTACATTATAAACCCATTTATGGGGTTTGTTACACTTTTACCATCTAAGAGACCATCTATATCCGCATTTTGGATCATTTATGGATTTCTATGGATCAGTAGTTTTTGTAGCAATGCATATAAATAATAATATTATATATTTGAAATATGTGGCTTTGGACGTTTTTTAAAAAAACCATATATATTTTAGTAATTAAAATTAATAATTATTTATTAATCACATGCATTGAAAATATAAAGTAAATTATTTTGCAGAGAAAGCAACCTTACTTTTTGACATTTTTCCAAGACGTCAGAGTCATTATAAACTAGTAAAAATAATTTTGCTCTTAATTACTTACTGAACTTTAAATATTCACTTCTTTATAATTAAATTACGAAAAATTAGTTATTAAGGTGTTAACTATTTTAAGAATGTTGTTACTCTTATTTTTCTCTTTTTCAAAATAAATGAGATTTAGAAAAAATGGGTACATACACTTTAAATTACCAGTGTTTCTTCTGAATTTTTTAACCGAATGTTTAATTATATATTTTTAAGCGGTTTATGTCATATTCAATATATAAATCGTCTTTTTCTCTCGATATTTTACACAATTTGATTTCTTAATAATTCTTTCCATTTATACTTAAGCACATTGGTTACAATAAAACAAAATGAACGCAATAGGTCTTTTATACCCAAAAGAGTTGATAAACGACAATTTACTTTAAAATTAATTGAAATGATTTTTTTATGTCCAGAGCTTAACGTTGTACAAATGTTAAAAATAAAATAATATTTAACTTAAACATTTTAAAAATAAGTATCTATGCCTTATATTTGCTTGACTGAAAGGCCTCAGGTTTGGAAGAATAGGTATGTGTAAATGCTTTAATATTTATCCTTAATTTTACAAACCACTTTATTGTAAATATGCTTTGAAATAAATTACTTTAAGCTATAATTTGGTCATTCAAAAGGTCTAAATGATGGCTTGAAGTAAATTTTGGCCAATATAAATTTAAATCGAAATAAAAAGCTTAATATATAATTATTTTAATTTTATCTTTTTATCCATTTAAAATATATTCCTTATCCATTTAATAAATAGTTCTCATTTTATCGACGAACAAGTATAAACTAGAAAATGTGCATACACAAAACAATTATACTTTTAAAATTTTATTGAATTTTCTTCTAAACAGTTCGATAAATGCCTATGGAATATAAGAAATATTCAATGTGTCGACGCTCCCTACACTGTTTTAAAATAATTACAATAAATATATAAGTTGCACAAATGAAATGTCATTTATCAGCGGAAAGTTTAGTAACCGTAGGGATCATTTACCTGATCTATTTAAATTTACTAACGTCTGAGTCTTTAAATAAAATAACGTCTGAGTCTTAATAAAATTACCAGTCTCAATTTCGCTCCAGGTTTGTTAACTTAAATTTTCGTGTTTTTCAAATAGTTATTTATTTGCTCAGTTTATGTATACCTGTCAATAAAAGGGGGAGCTATAATCTGGTAAAAAAAAAATGTGGTGCCGTGACCAGGATCCGTACCTCGCTTGTTGAGCCTGAATCGAAATATTCAAAAACTACACTGAGGGGCCAAAATATTATGACTACCTGGCGTTTTCAAGTAAATGATTTATGGCGTCTCTGCCATAAGGCGATAGGGGTATAAAAATGAAAAGTGCTCGCTTACAACGTCAGCAGAAGGTGTTTGTTCGAACAGGTATGAGCAAAAACTGCGATTTGAACATAATATTATTTATGGGTTATTGAAGTCATGGAGTTAGCATCAGGGAGGGGTCAAAGTGCACAGTTTTGTAAGGTACATTTAAATATCAGCAGTATAGCAAATTGTAGCAGATTTTAATCAAGGATCATCTTAAAGGATCCCAAGACGCATTATTCGCAGTACTTTTCGGCTTATGGCATATGGGAACTGGAAGCGTCATAATATTTTGCACACAACGTACAAAATAGCAATTTATAAGGGAAATATGTTGGGCACTTACCCCGGCTTTGTTCTCTGGGCTCCGTGAACTAAAATCACAGACGCGAGAACAAAGAGCCTGGCAATCAATCGACGAGTCATGACTTGATTCGGAGCTGGACATTCAAAACCTGAAAGTAAAAGGCATTTATTAATATTTATGAATGAGTGCGAAATTTAAATACTTTTGTAGAAATTAATTACCAAGGCATTAAATGGCTAAACTGTCATTCCAACATGGTTCAGTTATCTGCGATTTGTTTACTTTTCATACTATTGAAGTAATGTAGATACATACATAACATAGCCTGCATAGAAATATATTTATAGGTTACAGTTTTGCAGAAAATTTTAAGGAGTTGTTGCATTTATGTGTTTGTTAAAAAAAGTATTAATTATTGTCGTCCCAATACAAAATTCACAGCATCGCATGATTACAAGAAACGTTGGCATTCATTCGCAAAGATAGTAAATGAGCACGATATTTTATTATTTAAAGTTAAGGTGACAACTGTACGACTTAAGTAATCTTAGGTCATACACTTTATTTTTGCCGAATTTAGTTTTTTTTGTATTTGAGTAGCCCAGTTGCAAAACAAGTTAAATCCATTTTTAATTGAAAAACTCACGAAAGTTCATAAGGTGACATATTGGTTTTAAGGCTGAGATGCATTGTATAGGTTTTTAATAAGTAAATTATTAGGTGCTTTTTTCATTTATTGTAAGTAAAAAATTTATCCAAAGCGATAAATCATCTAAAGATACTAAAATCCCACATAACTCGTTTGGCACCTGGACAATTCAATTGTTAACTTCCCTAGTAGAACAACGTGTGTCGAAAACTTTATATAGTTTTTAATGGACGGTAAAAAGTAATATGGATTAAAGTTTAAGGAGTGTGATTTATTTTAAAGAAAGCCGGTAATTTGTATTGTTATACTGTTTTGCATTTGAAAATTACATAACCCCGACCGACAACAGGATGTTTAATAATTAATAATTTAAACTGCTGTTTTTTTAAATTGACGATGTTTCTTTAAATTAAATATAGATATCGTCACTTCTAGACTTTTTGGCACGGCTGAATTTAAAACTTTACAAAAGTATGATCATTTACTATCTTTCTTCAATTACGTTGTTGAGTTTTATTTATATTGTTTATATGGCAAGTTACTTTTTATCTAAAATACTGGATGGTTATGTTGAACACATTTCTAGGGCAATATCATATAATATTTATACAAATATACCACAGTGGATTTCATGGATACATTAACACCTCTCCCGAAAGATATATATCAAATTCGGGCCACCAACAATCACAATGGAATTACTTTCAACAAGCTAAACATTGTGTCCAAATTCCTTACATAAAGCGTAAGAACATCCATTCCAATCCGTGAGCAAGAATTGTCACTTCCAGGGGGGAAAAAAATCCGAGAAAACATCCCGAAAAAGAAATCAGGAAAACCGAAAACTTCCGACTTTGATCGCCGCCATTATTTATTCACGAAGTAGCAGAATGGCCGTAAAAAGCTTTGATAGACCTCGTAAAAGAAGCCAGAAAAAAGTCAAGTTGAATTGAAGATCGAAGCGATTTTGGTCCGAATCAATTGGCTGCTGTACTATCAAAAACTGTTAGCTATCTCTTTTATTTGTCGGGTGTTTCGTTGCAAGTTTCCCCAGTGCTTTTGTTTCGATGTTCTTTATTTTGCCAACTTGGCGGAATATAAATACCGTTCTTCAAAATAATTCTTTTTTCCAAAGTAATAACTTCTACTTTTTTACTTTGTATTCTTTATTATATTTAAAAGTACGAGACCAATACAGTTTTATATAAACCACAGAGGAAGTTGTGCTTGAAATGCAATTTAGGTTTAGGTTACGTGATAAAAGTTATGAATGAGATTTGGCGAAGTAACTCAACACCTGAAGATATTTTTTATATAGTAGCGATTATCTAATTGGAGCAGCCAGAGAGACATTTATAAGCTGAATTTCTATTGGTAACTTAATAACTAGAGAAAGTAGGTCACTAGACAAATAAAAGAAAGTCTGCAGTAAATAAACCCATTTGTGAATTGGTGTGCCTTTATTAAAACAAAAATATTAGATTGGTAACGTCGAAAACCAAATAAAATGGTTTAAAGTTTACATTATCTTCCACATTGCATGAAGTTATTTTAATATATTGAAAAATGCATAAATATTATTACCTTAATAAGTTTTCTAAAAATTTTAAATAAAATTACAGTAGGAAAATCCCATTTACAGCACCTATCACCTAGGCGAGGTAAAATACATATGAAGTTACTTTTGTATATTTATATACATGTAGACAAAATTACACTACTTGTACTTTACCACTTAGAGTTTCTTTACTTGAGAAAACAAAAATAAACGAATTTAAGATATATCTTATTTTACAAGATGTTATTGGTGATTTTTAGTTTTTTGCGTAATAATATTATTATTTTTTATTGAAGACATAAAAAAATCTCGCTTCCAGACGTAAGTATAGAATCTAATATATAGAACATTCGTGAATAAAAATAAAACCATTTAGAAAACATGTAATGAAAACGTTAAAAAACTATACTGCAAAGTAGTGATCAATAAAATTACAAACAACATTGAATATACATTTTTGTTTAACAAGTTGGGGATAATAAGGAGACAAATTGACGTTTTTAAGTTTCGGTTTCCTTTTAAAATCATCTCTCTTTCTGAACCATTGGATATTCGAACAGAATATGTTGGTCATTTTGAATTATTCCTGTATTGCATTAACTATTATGATAATGCAATTAATTACTATATTTTGATCGCAAACTATATTTGAGATATACATGTATTATATATTGAGTCACACGTAAAATGCGGTACAGTGTGTATCAATAATTCAAACCAAGTCTTTTCCCCCAAAATATCAGGTGATCAGATCAGTTTTGGCGACGGGCCTTTAGAAATTAGAAGCAATCGTAGATTGGAATAATTGCAAATTCCTCACTTAATGCAAATTCCTTAAACTAGATACATTAGTTATGGAGAGTACGAGCTGCGGACCGTTGACTTCGCGATTGTATTTCTATGCCACTCAATTTCCAGAAATAGGTGGATGGATTTCCCTTAATTTGTCATTCTTGTACACCTTTTCAACATTCTTGTCACTGTATATACTAATATGAGATCTGTGCGTTTGAAATATTTTAAAGTAATATTAGTGTTTAGTTGTGGCCTTAAAATTAATTATGTAACTAACCTTTTTGATTGAGAATTTAATAACGTAGAAAAGTATTAAAAATGTTAATTAAAAAAATCCGACTAAAAGAGGGCATATAATTCTAAAACATACAATAAAATACGAACAACAAATTGAGCAAGTTTTGTTCTTCTAGTTTCTACGAATAAAAACTGATATTATTTTGATAATTTAGATTGTTTTAATTACTTTGCAAAATCCTCTGTTTTTAAAATTCAACATTTTAATTGTCCGAGTCCTTTATTTAGATTCCAAGACATACGAATTGAAAATAGCGTCTCTGGGTTTCCCATGGAAAGTATTTAACTTCTTACGTCAGATTTACACTTTAACACTGTTGCCAGTTTTAAATTTAATAATCTGGGAATAAGTACTAAAAAAAGAAATGCAAAGCATATAAGACAGAGTGAATTTGTCTAGTGACACCACAAACCGAGAGTTGATCTCTAGTTCAGTAAAACTTAATTACTTTCATGTCTGCCGCAAAGTAGTTTAATCCAATTTTAACTAGTTTACAAAGTTGAAGCTCTGATAATGAGTCTGAGGTCTCAGGCGGAATCCGGTGAACAGAGTGGTAAAAATTAAATTAAATTTTAGACATCTGACAAAGTTCTATAACAAGTAATCCGCTTTATTATTATATTAATACGTAACGAAGGTATCAAAAAGATTTTTTGCGGTGCTTTTCGAAATTTATTATTAGAGTTTCAAATTAGTGGTATAAAATTATCTAGCAAAATATCGGTTATAAGTTTAGCTCATTAGCGGAATTCTTAACTGAAAAGAAACGAAATAATGTTTGGTTACAAATCGTGTTGGTGGAAATTTATAAATAATTATTTTATATCGACGTAAAATAAATATTTTATTTTATACCAATTACCGAATAAATATATGTTGTACTAGGAATAACATAAACAAGAATATAACTTTAAGTTTTGTAAAAAAATTATGTTCTTGCAATTTCTTGTTGTCATGGAAAAAAATCAACTACTTTTTTTAAATAACGTAATATGAACAACATATTTATTATTTTTACTATAGTGGTATTGAAGATGGGTAAGTTTGTGGTGAAACAAGTTTGAGACGTCTTACTGGAATTAAAATTAAAGCGTTGCATGTTTTATATAAACAAATTAAATAGATCACGTTAATGTAGGCATGGAAATGAGAACTTTTAAGAAAAAGTTAAAGAGATACTACAAGACAATCGGCTGTTTTCGTCTTTTAAAATAAAAGTCTAAAATAATGATTTCACAATATAATATAGAATAATTGAAATAAGGTTTGAAGATTTAGTTTCCAGCTCAAGTGTTGTCATAGTAGACTGCACTCCAAATTATGAAACAGTATTCAAGGAGTCTATCTTACTGAAAAACTATTTAACTGTCACTAATAGACCATTGCGTATCTCATAGCACTATGTTAATTAATTAACCATCTGTGTGGTTAGAAAAAGAGTGAATTTGTAAATTTGTTTTATCTGAAAAGTATTGTACTCTTCACGTGATAATATTTCACTTGCATCAATAATTTGTTCCTTCGTCCGACTCACCGAGAGCGGGGATTCTCCCACTTGGGCTCTAGTAATCACTTTAGCTTGAATGACAGAGTATCAGGATATCATGCAGAAGGTCCTCTGATTGATTCCGAGTGACAGTTGAAAAGTGCATAGCCCTAAAATACTTCTATTATTTAGACTTGAAAAATATTTCGACATCGAGTATTTTTATAAATTTAAACTTTATGTGTATTTCTAGAAAAACATTAGTCGTTGGGCGACTTAAGTCGTTCAGGTTTGTCAAAGGGTTAATCACTCGAAATCAAAGGGCCCACTCGAAGATAATCAAAATACAAAGATTAAAATTCGTAAATCGATCGTTTATCGATATCTTCGGATTTCCGTCAAATCGAAATTTAAATACAAACACATTTTTCAGAGTTTTGTTTCGTTCGATACGGAAAAAGAACCAGAATTTAAAAAAAAAAAACGACGCATAAAACTTCTTCCACTTTCGTACTTTCTTTCAATACTCCAACAAGTTTACATCCATAGAAACTATCCAGCTTCATACCATCTCAAATCAAGGCGGTTAGAAATCCATCTAAGCTCCCTCGCAAATTCGATGGATATTCTAAGGAGACCAAAAGCCTATTTTACATCATCCTCAATTTACCTAAACAGCGAAATATCCGGGGGTAAAGAATTATTGAAATATCCACTGTCGTCGGCCCTCGAAGAAGATGAATAATTCATTGAAATTTCCCGAACAATATGGCGGCGCATTCTGCCCATATCGAAAAATGTGAAGTTTTAATGCATTTTATACGTCTCTAGTAGACGCTTCAGTGGGTTTTAAGGGCATTTATGAAAGATGTATTGGAGTTTCTGTGTGGCCTGGCTTTAGGATGTCTGTGAAATTCTTCTGTGGTAAGTATCTCAGTTTCGGCGTATTGTTTCTCGCGACAGGTGGACTATTTAGTTGTGGTTTCCAATAGATTTAGTTACTTCTATCGGGACGAAGTGGAATATGGAATTAATAAAACTGTGGTGGGTTAATTTGCAAGTTTGTGTATCTAAGTTATTTTAGAGATTATCATTGCATTTTAATTTAATACGGCTGCAGTGAAATGTGGTTTTGTGCTTTGACTGGAGGAATAATGTGAACATAAATGATAACAATGAAATTAAAGTATATATTTTGAAAAGATGAAATGCGCATTTTGATTGGTAACTTTATATTTCGATTGTACACTTTAAATTTTGATTAGAAACTTTACATTTTGAATACAAATTTTGTATTTTAATTGAAAACGTGATATTTTCATTGCGCACTTGACATTTTGATTAGTAACTTTATATTTTGATTGGAAACTTTATATATTGAGTGGAAACTTTATATATTGATCGAAAACTTTACTTTATGTTTTCATTAGAACATTTATATTTTGATTGTAAATTTTATATTTTGATTTGAAACTTTATATTTTGATTTCAAATTTTGTATTTTGATTTGAAATTTTATATTTTCATTAGAAACTTTATATTTTAATTGAAAACGTGATATTTTCATTGGACACTTTACCTTTTGATTAGTAACTTTATATTTTGATTGGAAACTTTATATATTGAGTGGAAAGTTTATATATTGATTGAAAACTTTACTTTATATTTTGATTATAAATATTATATTTTGATTAGAAATATTATAATTTGATTAGAAACTTTATATTTTGATGGGAAATTTTATATTTTGATATGAAACTTTATGTTTTGAATGGAAAACTTTATATTTTGATTGGAAACTTTATATTTTAATTGTTAATTTCATTGAGTGCACCAGAAAAATTCACCTTGAATTAATATATATATCGTTTTATATAAATTAAATGTATTTTAATATTTTATAACCATTTATATATTCCTCTTTCTTAGTACAGATTTCATATATTTTGAGATTGATTTTATTATTTATTGTTTAATGAATAAAATAAAACAAAACATACATTTATATAATGAATTTCTAAAATAGATTAATTACATTTTTATCAATGATTTTATCCTAAAAAATTAAATACATTTTTAATAAAAAATATTTTATTGCAAGTGAAAACACTTGACTCGTTCGTAAAAATTCAAATGAAGACAATTAAGTTTTATTATAAACTATAAAAGACAATCTTCTTAAAATTATTTACCTTCTTAATTGGTGGTTTGCTTTCTTTTTCAAACAAATTGTAGTCTGCAATTAAAAATCCCTTACCAACTGAGTTTTTACTTAATTGATAAAAACGCTATGCGAAATAAACAGTCGGCAATTTTCTTTAAAAATTGTGATTCTTAATAAAGGTTTATAATGAACCCTTAAGTTTGCGAGATCTGTTTGTTTATATATACACTAAAATATACAACTGTTTTATTTTTGCAAGATATTTTTTCTAAACAAATCTACTAAACATTCTTTAACTTGGATTACATAAAGATTCTGAAGCTTTGAAAAGTTATTTTTTTAATAAAAAAAATTGTTTTGAAATATATAAATGTAGGCAAAAATCTATATTGTTTGAAAAATATAAGAAATAACATTTTTTTTTGTAATTTATCGAGAGAGAAAAGAGAAATTGGTTTATATTTACATAATAACTTTCTATGATTAAAATTTGTGTTTTTTTATCAATAACAATGAAATTATATTTTTATAAAAATATATTTCAAACTGTGCAAATGAATATAAATGACTCAAATTATTGTTTTTACTCTCAATTTATCAAATTTTGCGCTTTGTTATGTCATTTTAAAATTTAAAAATTATTTCAATAACATTAAAAAGTAACAACAATTATCCAAATGATTAGTAATTTGTCTTTCTTTCAGCATCCATCGTAATCAAAATAGAAGGAATACTTTGAAACAAATATCTCCCAATAAACATAAGATTTCAGTCTTTAGTAAAACAAAAGTATCAAACCCAATTTTGTAATTAAGTATTAAATAATACCACACGATTGTAGTCTAAAAATTGTCATGTATTATAACTTCATATGTTTTTATATTAATATATGTATAAGCAAGGTTTAAAGTTACAAAATATTACATGTTGCAAACGGTATTGCTTCTTGATCATGCTTTGTAATTTTTAAATATTATTTTATTGTTAATGAGTTAGATTGGTTTGATTAACGTCGCACTACAGCTGCACAGTGGACTATTGGTGACACTTCGGGGCCTATCTCGAAGGAAAGACCCAGGAACGATACCTCGTATTTTTGAAGTACTTCGTATGTCAGATGACGAGGACAACATCTCAGTAAGCGTCAGGACATTGAACCCCGGCAGATTTAAAGTGCACCATCTCCGTAAACACGT
Source organism: Troglohyphantes excavatus (assembly GCA_963932185.1). Lineage (NCBI taxonomy): Eukaryota > Metazoa > Arthropoda > Arachnida > Araneae > Linyphiidae > Troglohyphantes > Troglohyphantes excavatus. Next base: position 32,450,563 of record OZ010670.1, on the reverse strand, counting down.
CGTAGAAATTGGAGGTAAATTTAAACGATGCATTGTTATATGACAATCCTCCGATCAAAAGTTCATTGCATTTAAAAAAAAAATTGTCACGTCTCTGGTATCAGGCGGAATCGAAAATGCTCCCCTTTCTAGCCGACGACGGTACTTCGGGCCTGTCCTGTGGTGTTATATTTCCACGCCTATTTATTTTGAGTAGGGTTCCAGCTCGGCTGTTGTCCTTGTCATTTGACAATAGTTCCAAATTATGTGTCAATGTGCCAAGATCTTTCCACAGAAGTAGATCCCGAACCGTCCCCAATAGTCCATTGTGCAGATCTAGAGGGGCTATAATTCAACTAAGCAACCAATCAATAAAGATCCCGTTACTCTAATTTATAAGTTTAGTTTCTAATAAGCTTCAAGTTGTAAGTTTAGAGATAATACCAAAAAATATTTTCAATCATTTCTCATCTTATTCGCAATCCAACTATTGATTTCCATTATCACAATAACGACAATCTCCAAAAAGAAAACACTTTTCTCAATAAAATTACAAACACTGGTCATGAATGGGATTAGAATGCAATACGCACTTGATTCAAAACAACCCATGGTTTGACACCCCAACCGCCATTCCCATTTGAATATTCAGTTACGCCCACGCTCAAAGCACAAATGAATACGACCGACATCAAAGCCCCCCATTCCGCGCTCCTCACAAACAGTAAACAACGACAAAAGTGCCATCTTCCTCGATATTGCCACAGACACCCCATCTCCAAACGTGCTCACGGCTGAGCGAACCACAATCCCAGAAAACTTTAGCCAGGCGTTAAATGAAGACTTGAAAACGTCACAACTCTCCAATTCTCAAATGGGTATGACTCCAACTCGACGGACCAAGCAATCCAATAAAGAAACCGCCCCTCCTTCAAATTGCTTTACCCCCGCTGGACATTGGGGAAATGGACTCGCCCGCGGGGGTTTCAATAAATCATATTTCGATACACCACGCTCGGCTGGTTCGAATAATGGAAAAGGGGGGGTTGTGGTGCAAATAGTAAACACATAAAAAAGGAATGTTCGAGGGTTTCTATGTTATGTAATCTTGAATCTAGATTGTATTTTATTAGAGCACTTCCGGGTATGTTCGGTTGAAGGGTATTTGGGGAAGCTTTTGGACTGTGAAAATTTCGCGATTGTATATAGAAATAACCTTCGAAAATAATTTTAGTTTTGGAACTGAATGTAATTTGGGCGTTCCATATTTCTTAGGTGTTATTAATTTGAAAGCATTTAATCAAATATTTTTATTCAAAGTTCAATATACTTTAACCCCCGCTGACGGAGATAAAGACTTTCAGATTTACTAGCAATACACGTAAAATTTAAATGAAATAGTTTTCAAATCTAAAGCGTTGGGTGTTTCTCGGAAGCTAGATCAATTAAAATAATAAAATAAAAATTTAAAATATATAATATGCAGGCATTGGAAATATAAAGTAAACTCTTTTTCATAAAAAACAACTTGACAACTTTGAAGTTTTCCTAGTTTTCTTACGATTGCATAGTAAATGAGAGATGACGTACTCAAATATAAGGAACCGTACTTTCTAAAAATTGAGAAGTGTGATTTAATATTGCTGATTTCAGCTTCTGTTCAAGCCATCTTAAGAAAGCGACCTGACAAACTTAAAATAGTTGTTATAGCTTTCCACATTATTTGATGTCAATTGCTTAAAGAGGGAAACTGAGTTGTTACAACTCAATTATCTTACTTCTCATTCTTTTGACGTAGCTTTTTAACATTGCTTCTGCTTATAACTTCTTCAAGTCGCCCTGGACCAAAGGGCTTGAAGATATGGGTTCGATTCCCGGTTTGTCTTGGCTATAATTGTAGATATTTATTGAAAGTGATCTATGAAGACAGCCTATGTAGGCCAGCTACTGCTCTGTTTATTCATTTTTACTAATTTTTGAGTAAATGTCTTTTTAAAAAATTAAACTTATGTATTCGGAACCATGATAACCATCGAGTGTAATCAAATATGTGTACATTTTACTTATTTTTGAGTACTTATTTTTCAGAGTGTGAGCTGACGTTTTGACTGAAGTGACAAGCATTTAAAATAATTGACAACATTTGTTCCAATTACATCAAGAATGATTTTAAAAGGAGAAAACCCCAATTTGACCGTCTTGCACCATTTTAAAACCAAACCAAAAATATTCAAATAAATTCCAAAGAAAATACTCAATGCGACTTCATCATATCATCCGAGAGAAGGAATTCCGAAATTTTTCTGCCACAGTCACATTCTCCCCACGTTCCTTTTCCCCCCATATCTTTGAATAAAAAGCATTGTACCACGAGCGATGGTCGACGAGCGTAAGTCGCAGCTGTCATAATGGTAACCTGGAGACATGCGAGACATAAGGAATGTGAGTTTATGGGTGTCTCTAGCCAATGTGCTTACGATTGTCTGCTCTTCCGTATTTGGTGCTGATACGGGGGGAAGTGAAAGGCTTTTTTTTGGGGGGGGGGGGGTTGCGTTGGGATTTTTGCTTCTGTTTCAATGGTTATTTGGGTTTTGTAGCAATTGGAATGGCAAAATGTTGATACCAACCGAGCAAAAACAATGATTGAAAATCTGTGTGTTGGCAGTATTGAAAAATATGGGTTAGTATATCTTTAATTTCTGTATTTTATGCATCAAAACCATTCTTTTTGCGGGCTTTAACTACTTTGTTTGCTTCTACTAAAGCTAAGAGACATTTTTTCAAGTATAAACGAAGTAGTTGGGCAAAAATTGTCTTTTAATATGTCAATACAGCTAAATATAATACATCCAAACGGCAATAGCCCAATTGCGGCCGAAGGGAGCCAGGTTTATCATATTCTCAAAGAAGAAGACAATTGTTTATCGCCCAGACAAAAGGTTGCCAATTAGAACTTTCCGATCCAAACAATGGCATTGCCCAACATTTTGTGACCACCCTGTGCTATGAAAACAGCTAATCTTAATACAAAATACTCTAAAGTGTTATTTTTATTTATTGTGTTGTTGTTCTATTGGCATCAATAAAGCATTTAAGAATTTTAATAATAATAGTATGTGTTATAATAATAATATGTGTTATAATAATAATATGTGTTATAATAATAGTATGTGTTATAATAATAATATGTGTTATAATAATAATATGTGTTATAATAATAATATGTGTTATAATAATAATATGTGTTATAATAATAATATGTGTTATAATAATAATATGTGTAATAATTTTAATATTAAATTATATGTAAATAACGAAATGGAGAGCTATAGGGCATGGATTTACTGATATATCAATCGTATTGCTTTACATATAGGTAAGCAATGACATTTTCAATTATTTTCTTATTACCATTTCCTCTTAAAAATGCAATACCAATAATAAAACGTTTATTAAAAGATATAAAAACTTAATTAAATATATATTAATAGTTTTTTTAATTATTTGGACAGAACGTTAATGACTAGTTAATTTACTTTATTTGTTCCAGAGCATAAGTGGAAAATACGGTGAGTGGCTGAAATATTGTGACCACATGACGTTTCTAAGCAAACGATCAATCACACTGTTTCCGCCAAGGGGCACGAGAGAGGCGAGAAAAAAGTGCTTGCTTACAACGTTTGAAAAAGCGTTTGAACCGGTATTGATTAAGAAACGTGATTTTATGTACTTAAATGGTTGGATGATTGTGGGTTCTCGGAGTCATGGATTAAGCATCAGCAAAACCGCTGTGTTTTTGTAATGTTCAAGAACAGCTGAAGTAAAAATATTTAAAGACTGGACTGTTTAGCCAAAGAACAATGTAACAACGTGTATCATGTGGTCATCAATGGTTGTTGTATGCTCGGAGTATGTGTAGGTTTATAATAGACAAAAGAAGGTAGACAGTGGATCAACTTATTACAAACTTTAATAAAGGATCCTTTCAAAAGATCTTTGAACGCCCTATTCGACGTACATTTCAGCGTATGGGATACGGAAGCATAAAGGATATGGGTTGATAATAATATTTTGGTCAGTCCGTGTAATGTACAAGATGATTCAATTATACAAAGTATTTGTATAATGAATGTATTTGTATTATTAATTATCATGAAATCGGCGTTACTTTCATACATAAAAAAGTACAAAATTGGTCAAATCAACGTTAAAAATAAACCAATAGTTGTGTTATACTCATTTGATAATTAGAAGAAATACAAATGCAAACCAAATAAGAAGGAGCCCAAATACACAGAAAATGAAAGAAAGCATAAGGCCCATTCTAAAATGAACGAGTAAAACGCGGGTGGGCTTCTCAGTGATTCGACAATTCACATCACGTGGTATGAATTCTCGAATCACCGACAAGCGTTTTACTTGTTCGTGTGTACAACGGGCCTAAAAGAATGGCAACTAAATTAAAATTCGAACAGCTCAAATCCAAACAAAAGCCCTATTAAAACTGACAGAATACTTCAAAATTCCAGGCACACCCATTTGCGTCCAACCAATCCAATCTCATTATACACCAGACAACTCCATGTCTTCACGGAACCGGATCAAACCGGACTTCTTTAAAGACATCCACCCAACAGAGAACAGCCAAGTCTAATCAGATCATCTTGTTTATCACACACTAAGTCTTCTTTCCGCGTAGTTAATCCCCCCCCCTGCTATTAGTCAACTCTGCTTTTCAACCAATCCCCCTCTAAACATCTACTAAGAGGGTATTCCGCCACATAATCTTATGGCGGAACACCAGTCTCAAGTCCACCGGGACTTAATTAGGACTAGTCTTCCAAGATCATTCATTAGTTTATCAATTCGAAGTTGTTTAGTGGTAGGTAATTATGTCCCTTGACAGTTTATGAACCCAAAAATGAAATACTAGGACGGGTTTAGTTGATGGGATTTGGTATCCCGGTACAGTAGTTATTGGAGTGGATATTGTGAAGAATGATATGTGTATTGTAAACTGAGAAGGAGCTGGGTTGGGATTGGATTTGACAATTGAGGATGGTTCACTGAACTCTAACTGTAACTTCTGGAAGGCTCAAAACTTGTTGCCTCTATGGGCGTGTTGAAGCAAAATGTGGAAGCAGCCATACTGTACCCCCCCCCCCCTTTTTTAAAGTTATTTAGTAGTATTCTTTAATACCAAATCATTGTATGAATATTAAATGTATATAAATGTTATATTTTCTTTTTATAGAATTAATTTTTATGCTACGAAACAAATAGTTTTTGCACTTGCTTTTTAAGCATTTCGACGTTGACTTGCAATTGACTTTTTATTTTACTATCAGATTGCATTTCAAATGGGTTTCAAAAGAAAATAGAAGAAAAACTCAGCCAAAAGCAGTACATGTCGGTTTATTTTAACATAAAAAATATAAGAAATATTGCTTTACTTTTCTAATGTTTTAAGCTAATAAAAGCGTTCAACAGACAGCTTAAGCAATTTATTGAACGCTCTACGACAGAGAAATGGGATCAAAGTTTACACTGCAAAAAGTATTTAATATTTTGCCAGCGAATAACACATTGAGCTGCGTTTTCCGCAGATACCATAGAATCAGTTTGCTTTTCACTTACAAGATTGCATTCTGAGCTTGCAAATGTATGCTTATTATTATAATAACGAAGCTGGAAATGTCACACATATCGACCATCAGTAACATTCGCTCGCGACATCACACAAGCTCAAGTAAGAGCATCAATAATTGACTTTAGTGTACTCAAAAGTATTTGTAAAGTTTTCTATTTCAATATGAAAAAATATTTTTTAAATAAATTGGATTAAATTTTTTAGTTCTGCAGCAGTTCATTCACGTTCAAATTAAGAAAATAATTAATTAATTATTTAAAAAATTAATTTCGAAATATTATGTAGTGCAATTTGAAATAATGCAATTATTTCAAATTAATTAAGCATAAACATGCAATTGCAATGCACATATTACAAAGCATCTATTTAATAATAAATTAAAGTTAAATCTATATCGAATTCTGAAAATGTCGTTTTGTTTTCCGTTTCATGCTTTTCTCTTTCATGATTCTAATATTATTATGGACTAGCAATATGGCCCGGCGTTGCACGTGGTTACTTTGTGCAGTAAGAGCTGCGCGATTTTTCTTGTCAGCGTAGCCATCGCATATCACTCTCTGTGCACATTGAAAAATAAACCAGAAATATAAATACAGATTTATTAAATTACTTTGAGTTGTTTTTAAGATACCTAAATCTATTTTTATGTTCACGACTTTACATGCTATTGCGACTACTATTTAAACTGATGTTTTTGTAAAATGTTTCCTTTTGTGAAAAAAAAGTTCCTAATTTTTTTAAATTGCATAATTTTTTGTATAAAAATTAACCATTTAGTGACAATAAACACATGTAGAAACTTCACATTCATTAGTTTAAATATTGGGACGCAATAATATATCAAAGAAAAAATATTACATTCTTCCAAATCGAAATAATTTATCGTATTTGGTGAAGTTTTTTTTTGTGCCAATTGGCGACGGGAGTCAATATATCCGTCTTTCAGCATAATTTCATATGGGTCAATATTTACGGGCAATATCTTATATATAAAGCTGAAATCTCCAAAATGTGTCCGGATCTCTGTTTGTTTGTTTGTCAGTACAAAATAAGCTCCGTAACTACAAAACGTAGAGCTTTGAAATTTACAGAATAATTAGTTCAAAAAATAAGAATTTTAACGTGACTATTTTCGAGTCTCTGCAATGTTCCATTCTAATGTTATGACATTTTTTAGCGTACGTCATCAAAGTTTCACGAAGTGGCAACAGTAAAATCAGTTAAAATCAACGGAGAAAAGCAAAAATGTAATATAAAAAAATTATGAATCAATTAGAATTCCGATATTTACACGAAATACTTCATAATTACACAACGTAGCTTTATGAAATTTACAGAGTACTTTATGTGAAAAATTATACATTTTTTGTGATAATTTTTAAATTTGTACGATGTTCCATTCGTATATTACAACTATTTTAATGTATACCATTGACTTAACATGGATGAAAATATCGTTTGTAATTTAAAATAAATTGTTTTGTTATTGGCATTATAAAAATGACGTCATAAGTTTTATTTGATTTAATAGTTATTAAAAAACTTTGCACATTGGGCTTTTTGCTACAATACGGGTTCATTCAAAAATTAAAACAACCAGAAGTTTATTTTAGGGAAATGGCTTAGAAATGTTTTAAAATGTTATAATTGTATTATATCTTTTGTTTTGTTGGTATTCAGGTTAATTGTAACTACATTTAATTATCTTAGATCGAACTTTAGAACAATTCTTCCAAAATATGAGTAATTTGTGTACGAACGTCCATTTTATTCATTTGAAAAATATTTTATGCAAGTATTCTTTTTAATTATACAAAGCTTAGTTTCACTGTGATTTTTCAACTCTATATGACTTTTTAATGTTATTAAAGAATACAATTCCACAGATACCAAATGATAATTGAGAAAATAAATATTTTATTTAATGAGCCAATAAATATTTCTTTTTAAAACATTAAATGGCGATCATTAAGAATTAAATGTTCTGAATTGTTGTTCTGAATGATTGAAAGTACATGATGAGTTTATAATATGCTGCACCGTTTGCTAAACTATCGCCAAGTTATAACAGTTTATTCTTTGGATAAAGTGCGTCTTGGCTTTAATTTGCTGTGGAAACTTACTAAAAATTTATATGACGGGTATTTTTCGATGCGAATGCAATAACAATAGAATCACAAAATAAAAATTTTATGAAAAATGGTTTAACAAAATAAGTAAATACAAATTTTATTAATACATTCATACGGAAATAAAATTTTTTTCTTAAAATTAAAATAGGTGGTTATTTTTCTGTAATAATAGCATTCGTGGAAATTCTTTAAAACATGGGCATTTGGACATAGTAAAAGGGGGGGGGGTAAAAATCGGCACGTAAAAAACGTCTGAATTTTGTCTACACGATAGTATATTGTTTATACCCATCGGCTGATTTCTACTACCAATACCGAAAGGAAATTCCTATTAATTTCTAAAAGTATTTTTGTGCAGGAATGTTTAATTTTTAAAACTCCATACCTTTGAGAGATAAACTAGAAATTATTGGATTTTTATCGGTGTATTAGCAACCAAGTAGTATAGATATAGTTTTCCTTTTTTAACTTCTAATTTATTAAAAACAACAATATTTAACATATAAAAAACAGCTTTAACTTTTTTAAGGAGGAATTCTAAAATGGTATATGCGATTATCCAAGGGCGGAGAGGAAATGTATATATTTTCAGTTATTTGTCGTTATTTTATTTACCTCCGTGCGAAGAACGGGTACTTTTGCTAGTTTCTTATAAAAATTAATGATCAAATATTCAATTTTGAATTCCAATAATATTTTGTTGAGGTGAAAATTTAAAAATAATCTACCTGGAGGTATAAATATAGAAAACCTTCAGTTAAACTTTTTGGGTGGCCCATTTCAACACCATAGTAATATTCCACTCCCTAACAAATAGCACTATTGTCATAAAGTTAAGTTGTTCGGAACATGAATACACATGGCGTCAGTCGAAAGAGCTGGTTTATCTTCCTCCTTCGTTTATCGAGGTTTTTGTTAACGACATTAATTTTGTTATTTGGACGCTAATTTCGCCATTGTGACGATGTTTTTAAATATAGGACCTCTATTTTAGCTCATTTGGCAAAATTTTTATTTATTTAGAGAAATTTTTTATTCATTTGACGAAATTTTTAATTTATTTGGCAATATTTGACGAAATTTTTAATTCATTTGGCAATATTTGGCGACATTTTTAATTCATTTGGCGACATTTTTAATTCATTTGGCGACATTTTTAATTCATTTGGCAACATTTTTAATTCATTTGGCGACATTTACTCATCAGCCAATCAAAATGAATCGTTTATCCCAGTATTGTCGAAAAATATTTTTTGTCGCCGAGGTGATTTTTAACAATAATGTTTTGAAGGGAAGATCGAGATGTAAACTTCCCATAAGAGTAATGTTAGAGAAAATGGAAAAAGTTCTATAACTTTTGAATGGTTGCAGATATCCACATGAAACAAAGTGCAGATTTTAAACTAAGAAAATATTGTTCAAATGGTGCAAGTTTCATAAAAATCTGTGCAGTAGTTTTTTAGTTGAATCCGGACAAACAGACGGACAGACAAAAACAAATTTAATGTGATTTTCTGAATCAGTGTATCCTAATTCGTGAAGAAAACTCAAAATGAAGGATTTTGTTCGATTCCACAGACAGATTCCATTTTTATATATAAGTATTGATATATTTAGATATTTTATTGTAAAATATACAATTTATGAGTTATGTCACTTTTTAGTTGTATTGAATTTATTAAAATGTTAAATAATGATTATTTGCCTATTTTGTGATTTAAATATTTTATTATTAAAATTTTTTAATCTAAAATTATAATTTTTAGCATATTTAGGGCAAAGAAATTAAATATATGAATTTTCTAACTTTTTAATTTCTGTTTTCAATTAAATACCAAATATATTTATTTATTTTATGGTAAGTTTATTATAAGATTGACCAATAAATATGGTGTGTTTGTATAATAATGGAATATTTGGCAATTCATTTACTTATAATTATTAATTATAATTAATGCTCTTTTTTTGTTAGTAAATTATTGTATTATTAAATTTTGATAACCTAAAACAATAATATTTCAGCATTTCAATGAAATATTTATTTTAAATCAGAAAAATATATTTATTAAATAAATATTCTTCTGAAAGTCCTGAGTAAGCTTACATTTTTTGCTGTAAATAGCGAGTAGGATGATGATGACGATAAAAATAACATGAAAACCCATTTTCAAATGCACAAATTAAAAAAGAATGTTTCTGAACTTTTTAGTTGACGGTGCAATTTTTGGAAAGAAATTCATTTTAGCCAGTTTAAAACCTTATACTTCAGCGAACTATTTGTTTTCATTCTTCAGGCGACAGTGATTTTCATTTTCTACTAAAAATTCGCTCAATCATTGTACTTTCGACATGTTATTTTGCACAAAAACAAAATAAATTCATATTGTTCTCGAAGTAAAGATAAAATAAAGCAGTTTTGATGTGTAACGTATTTAAAAACGGTTTCGAGTAAGATGTGCACATTTAAAAAAAAGGTACTTAAAATGAGTACCTGAAGCTACTCATTTTACTTTGAGTACAATTTCATCGTAAATGAGCGATGGCGTACTCAAATTTAAGTAACCGTACGTTCTCAAAAAATTATCCGTGTAATTTAATATATACCCAATCTCAGTTTCTGTTCCATGCATCTTAACAAAGCGGATTGACAAAATTAAAAGAGTTGTTCAGAAGATGGTTTTCTACATTATTTGTTGCCGATTTCTTAAATAGAAACAGTTTTAATAAAATACAAATGCAACGTTAAATACACAATAAAAATCCATGAGATCTGGACATGTTTCGAGAGATACATCTCCCTTCATCAGCAGAAATGAAGATGAAGGGAGATGTATCTCCCGAAACATGTCCAGATCTCATGTATTTTTATTGCGTTTTTTATCGTTGCATTTGTATTTTAATATTCTTAACGCAATGTTCTATTAGACAAATTTTCATCTTAGAAACTGTTTTATTAAAACTCCTTTATCTTTGGTTCCAATTTCTTTGGCATACCTTTGAAACATTTCTTCTGTTTATAACTTCTTCACGTCGCCCTGATGGTACAACGGATAATGAACTGGATGGCGGTGCCTGTGGGCTCGATTCCCGGTAAGTCTTGGTTGTAATTGTCAAGATTTATTGAAAAGGATTTATGAAAGCAGCTTATGTAGCTAGTATCTGCTCCTTCTATTAATTCTGCTTATTTTTTTAATACAAGTCTTTTTCAAAATTGAAACATGTATTCGGAGCCATGATAAGCATCGAATGTACTCAAAAATGAGTACATTTACTCACACGTAAAGGTTAACAGTTCATTGATCGTGGCGACGGCCTATTCTCCGCAATGGAAAAAACTTATAAAACGCCGTAATTGAAGATAGTAGGGAAAACATGAAATTACTTGTGTTACTTTGGTGCCCGTGTAGAAAACATGCCGATATTTTTTTTCAGTTTGCGAGTGTAGAAAAAAAAGGGAGGGGGGGAGATCTTTTTACAATAAAAGTACATTTTTCTTTATTTAATTTATATTAATGCTTTTTGGCGTTGTAATTTAATTTAGTTATTCAAATGAAGGAAATGAATCGTTTGGAAATTCTAAATTAAGTCTAAATTAGATCGTTTTGTTTACCAGACGCCCTTGTGTGTTGTAGCTTTTCAAAACTTCTATTGAACAAACAGGAAATAGTTATCTTTTTTTAGATTTCTCCGTAATTTTAATCGCAATTTAAATTTCAATAATAATTTAATTGATTGGTAAGAAATATTTACTGTATGTTTTGTAGTATAGAATAAAATAATGGAGTTTTTAACCTACTAACGGATAAGTAAAATTTCGAAACTGTAGGTTTGTTTTCACTGAATGAAATTTTAATTTATATTTTCAACGCATTCCTTTTCTTTCAGAAATATATTATTTTAATTATATCAGCAGAGAAGGTTTTCGAAAGTTATCCTAAAACTTTCAATTTAAAAATTATTTCAAAAAAGATATTTTTTATCATTTTTTATATTATGTGTACTACTAGAAAACCTGGAGATACTCAAACGGATATACACATTTTGTATCCGTCAGGTGATGGAAAAATATAGAAAATTAAAAACAGCTTACATTCAAAACAATGATCTCCAAATAAAAGTGCATTACTAAAACTTCATTTATTATGAAATGTCAATAAAAAAAAGCTTTATGTGAAACTTCAAAGAACATTCAACATCAAGAACATCACTCAATTTTATTTCCAACTAACAAATTCAAAATAAATATCACCCCATATTTCAGTAACTCATTGTTGATAAATTGAACACAAGACTTATTGCGTATTGGCGATGAGTCTCATACTCGTTGCTATAGCAACGCGAACAAAATAACTATAAAATCTTCATTGTTGCTGAAGTCGGTAGTGCAACTGGTGATTTCTCAAGAACGACAGAATAGAGTATTGTTTTTATTGCTCTTCATATTCCTTTTTATTGTGAAACAAGAAGGCACACAAAAAGCCATATATAGAACTTAATAATTGGGTAAAAGCAGTTTTGAAATAGTTAAGAGGGCACAGTATCAAACAATTGTGAAATTCTCGATATTTTTTTTATTGTTAAAAGTATAGTTTAGAATCTTCTCAATATGGTTGCGAAATTCTAGAACTGTATCTATGTTTTTTTAATGACTTATTTCAGATTTTATATTGAATACCAGGAGACACGAAAATTTTAAATCGTTTCTTTCTCAGTGTTTGATTTTACTGGATATTAAGTTTATCGAAATGCTCAGACTTTTTTAGTTATTAAAAGATAAATATATAATTTTTAAGCCTATTATAAAATATGTGTATATTCTCAATTAGCATACGAATTAGATCTATGGGTATTAAGTTTTTTTTCTTCATTGTATTTACTAAATTTAAAAAAATTGAGTTTCAAAAGGAAAAAATTATGTTATTATGAAAAATTATTAATATAGTGATAGTTAATTAGAATAATGATGATTAAATGGTAATGTGACTTTATTAAACGGTATCGAGAAAGAGAGAGAGAGAAGAGAAGGATAAATAAAGTTCGTTTATGGTTTCACTATGCTAAATCCATAACCAAAGCAAGATTCTTATTCCTTAAACAAAACATATAATCTTATAATATGATCATATCTAAACTTTTACGTGTCGTCTGAGACCGCACCAGTTCCATAAATTTAACGGGTCTAGCGATGGATTTGGGCCAAATTTGACTACAGAGGGGGGGGGGGGGGGATTTTTAAGGCATGCAAGATCTGAAGCATGCCGTTTGCAGCAGAACAGGTAATAAATGGTTTCGCACATGTGACGCTTAACTAATGGTTTTTACAGATAAAGTCTTGGCTTTTCCTATTTTGAATCCCACCTGTGTCCTTTCCCTCATCAGAGAATCTGCCTACATTGATGAAGGAATAATTGTCAATGATCCGTCCGTCAGACAGTTACACGCCTCTTATTATAAGGCAAGTCGTCCTTTCAGAATGCTTTGAGAACTCTTTGCCTTGCCTCCCTAAATAGACATTTTCTCCTTCCGTTTAGAAATTAGCCCACAGACAGAGCAACTTTTCTTTAACGGACCTCACATGTGAAACGGTTAAACAAAAACCACTAAAGCCACCTGCACAAGCATCATACCTATAAAACAACCAGTCTAGCCGTCTTTTAATGGCAATAACAATCCCTTATTAAGAAGAATCCACCAAGGGAAAACCTCCTTCCCTGTCCACATCATAAAACCCATTGTTCTCTGATGCCGAATTCAGCCCCCTTCTTGTTATAGGTAAGCCAACTATTATTGGGGGACAATCTTTCTACCAGCTAGGTCATCCGACATTTTACTAATAGGCATTTGGGCTTATGGGGGTGGGGGGAAGAGCCTTTTTAGTTTGAAGAAGATGGACTGTGGCAGGTTCAAGTAGAGAAGGATGGATTTCTATTTTTAGATGGGAGTTTTTTTTTATGTCGGGAGTACAAAGGAGGTTGGTAAAGAAGAATAACGTTAAAGATCGTGTTTCGGATACTGATGTTTTGTTTTGAATATTTTTAGATAAGGCTTTTAGGGGGTTCGTTTTGTCCATGTTTGTTTTGATGTTAAAAATAGCTTTTTGATAGATATGGCGGGTTTTGTGTTGGACATTCGCATTTCTTAAATGTAAGCTCTGCTATTACTGCAAGGTTAACTCTTAAACTTCATCAAAAGATTGGAAATTATATTTGCTACAACCCGGTGACAAGCTATAATTTTTTTGATTTCCAATTTCACATGCAATATTGTCCAATTTCTAAATTGATAAAAATATATTTTCGCGTTTGAAAAAAAATATATTTATTTAGTATTGAATTTAAAAGCCATGTTTTTGTAAATAATTATCTATGATCACTAAAATATCTCTTTTTCCAAGAAGTATTTAATACATATAATAGCGGTGGTTGGTCGAATGGGGGGAGAACCAGACTCAATACCGGTGAGAGTACGGGGTGCAAATTTCCCCATATTGCTCCCCAAAATTAGTTTGACGTGTAGAGAAGACTAGTGCAAGTTAAATCCATCACTGTCCAATGTCCTCATGTCTGTTGAGGTTGCGTTAGGGGCCAGTTCAGAAATTATTCACGTTATCTGCCAACGTTTCAAAATTATGAGGCAGTGTTCTCGAGTTACATAATCCGGGATGAATGCACCGTAATCATAGCAGAGCTGCTTGGACTGTATTTTGCAATCGATTGGATTATCAATACGAATGGCTTAGACAAGAAATACCCTAACTGCTTATTTTCCCTTTCTTGTATAGAAGATTTAAAGAACGCGTCCTTAAGTAACAACATTATTGTAAATATTCAGGTAAGCTTAACTGAACTAAAAAAAAAGAGCTGACGTTTTCTTTTATTTGGTTCGTGACCACATTTGTATCTTCGGCATCGAAAGAGCCATTGCTTTTCCAAGGAGACATCTCTGTAAATATTCCAAAAATCTCTGTGAATATTCCAAAATCTCATTAAGAAATTCATCTGAAAAACGAATGTGTGGAACTACGCATATATTCAATATCCTAATACAATGATGACTTAAAGCTACTTTCCTTCAATTTATCATAGAATTAACTGTATTCACTTTTCTATGAATTATAAAATCACTCAACTTTTAACAGGTCACGGTAACTTTAAATCTTATTTATATAAATTTTATTTGTCTCCTTCAAATATATTTAAATGCAATATTTAGAAATAATTCAAAATGACCAACGTAATTTTATTCGAATATCCAATGTGTCAGAAGGAGAGATAGAAAGATAGAGATAAATAGAGAGAGAGTAAGAAAGAGAGAATAAGATAGAGATAGGAAGAGGATCTCAAAGGGAAACTCAAAATTAAAAACGTCAATTAGCATCTTAATTGTTTCCAAGTTGCTAATCAAAAGTATATTTTCAATATTTTTTTTATCACTACCTTGTAATATATTTTTTTTTCTCTTTTTAAGCTTTTATTACATGTTTTCTAAATGATTTTTTTATTCACGACTATTCTATGCATCAGATGTTTATACTTACATCTGTAAGCCCCGTGTGATTGTTTGTGGCACCCGTGTATTTCTTTTATGTCATTAATAAAAAATAATAACCCATTATGCAGCTCTAGTACGACAATATTTCAACCGATGAAATAAATACTGTTGTTATTTAATATTATATTTTTACATCTAAGATGCAAAATTAAACATTTTTGTATAGTTTTTTTTGTAAAAGTATTTACATCTAGCCCATATATTTATATGTGTTAAAGTGAAATGTTTGTACACTTCTTTTGTCATGCTAATTGATATAATAAACATATATACTAATTTTTTTTAAAAGAAACTGGGTGAAAACCATTAACTAGATTACAAAAAGTCAAACTGAAATAGCTTAATCCGTAAACAGTTACCATTTAAACATGTTTACAAAACAAAAGATATTAAAAATTGTAAAAGAAATAAACTTTAACCTGAATAAACTTCTTACGACAATCAGATTAACCTCTGCATCGATGTAGAAATCAAAGTCTAGTAAAAAATGCAAAATCTAATGATCTAATTATAAACCTTACGCATCCAAATAACAAACAAAAGAAGCAATGCAAAATGGCAGAAACCTTCGGAACAACAATTCGAAAAGATAAACAATCTTAATTAATTCACCTGAGTCGTAGCATCAACCACTCCAAGTTTACCGAATTTCTCGAAACCTTCGCAGACTGTAACCGTATTTAGCTCACTCGAATAATTAGAATAAGAAAACTTCTGATTATCACTTCGAATTTTAATTAAAGAATTTTTGATGCTGGAAGATTTCTGGAGTCTTCGATTAAAATGTTCAGGATGTGGAGTTGAGATGCGTGAATAATGAATTTATACATACGGTTTATTTTATTTGTTTGATATTTACAGGTGGAATGGATTTGAATACGTTTTAAATTTGTGTACTTTGTGGAAATGTAAATATCATTGCATCATTATTTTAAAGTTCTTATTTATTTGTACTTATGTTTTATCTAGTTATATAAATAATTAATTATTTGAAATTAAAGCGTTTAAAGGCTAGTTCGACATACTTTTAATTTTCATATTATTTCTTTAATATTTGAAAAGAATATTTCAATTGTTATTTTGTTAACATAATTTGTAGTTTAATGTAATTAGTCTACTTTAATTACTAAATGTTTAATGTGGGAAGAAAATTAAAACCAAATTCGCTCCTAAAAGGATTCAATTTAATATATTTGGGGAAAATGAAACTTCAACACCACGTTTACGTAAGACAACAATCAACACTAAGGAACTTATAAACAAAATATGTATAGTATTACAGGATACTTATGAAATCTCTGAACAGAAAACAAAATGACAAAATTAGTTGTAAAGTTTTTTTCTATATATATAGTTTGTCAAAATAACCGTTCTAAAGCTTTAGAGTTGAAAAATAGTTTAACATAGAATATATTTTATAAATTTAAAGTTGATGTGCTTTACTGGAAATACTGGGGTGTGTATTAAATTCACGTAATACTGGTTCGAAAAGTCTCATATCGGTGAGATTATACATTTTTGCAATTTTTATTTTAAAAACAGTTATATGTTTTTCAACACTGTGAAAACCAGGTTTGATCCTTTCTCGCTCATAAAATATCGGTCTATATATGTACACTCAAACCCGTTTTTGTGCGGTGAATAGGAGCCGCATAAAAAAACGCATAAAAAAATTGCACAAAACTTCACGAGTAGCTATAAAAAATAGTTTTCGCAACACAATTAAAAAAATATTTTTTTTATGCGGTGAATAGGGACCGCATAAAAAGTCTCACGTAGAAAATAACTCAAAACCTTACGAAATAACTAGGAATTGCTTTTTTAAACGAAATCAAGACACGAGGCTTGACAGCTACTTGGAATCTCGCCAAACCTTTTGGAATCTGATTTAAAAAATACACATGCGAACATTTTAAAATATTTTATTTACATATCTACTTATTTTACACATACAAAACTTTTCAAAACGTATAACCCTTATCCTTTGTAGTCTGACAATACGCGAACTTGGTTCAAAATCGCATCGTCACTTGAAGATATTACCTCCCACTCGTTTAGAGTTGACTTTTTTTCAGTTACCATGTAGTCAGTGATCCGTTTTTGCGACGACTGTTGTTTCACTAGACGCTTGTATATGTCTCGGTACCCAGATTATCAATTATGTTCCGATTTGATTGAAATTTGCATATACCGCACAAAAACAGGTTTGAGTGTATATGACAAAAGAGCGATAAAAAACTATTTTGATAAATCTCCGAAATGACTCCTTTTTTTAAATCTGCAATTCATTTATAAACTTTTTGTTTTTCAATTTTCTGTTAAACAGAAAAAAGCAGAAAAGACAACTTTTGGAATTAAGATCCTCATTTCAATAGTAACAAGACAAATATTCATTTAATCGTAACTGGAAATAACGGATTGACTAATATTAAAAGTAACTACTTTAAGTAAAAATTAATGGTAGGGAAAATGTATTATCGTTTAATATATGATTGAACATAATGTTATCAACTTTTCGGATTAATTTTAGACGTTCCGTAAAAGTTTTTTAATATGTGTTATATTTATCTATTGGCGATATTTTGAATTATTAGCCCCATTAAATACATAAATATTTATTGCATTCATTTAAATTAAATTTTACATTAACTTTCAAAAAAGACATCTTTTAATAGGCTTATGAATTGCGTATAGACTTTATATCAATACAGCGTGAAACTTCTTAAAGTTTTCTTAGATAAACCCTTTAAAATATGAGTAAATACATAGTATTAAGCAACCATTTTTATCAAGGTGAATAAAGATAGTATAAATGCCACTATTTAATAAGATTGAAAACTTCAGGACGAAAAAACTTCGACTCTCCTTTTTAAGATCCATCCAAACTTAATTCACCCCCCATCTTCAATCTGAAACATTTTTCAACATTCTCGTAAAAATAAATTGATTTTGAAATCCTCATTCCGCCAGATTTTTATACGACACTCCATTGATTTACTGCAGACTTTGCTGAGGGCAAACATTTTGACACTGACAGGAGTTTTAAAGCAAAGTCTCGAAAGATAAACGAGAACGGATATTTCCAGTGCCTAACTTAATTAGACTGCTCGAAAAGAGCGATTTGAACTTTCTGAGCACTCTTGTGCATAGGGAATTGATTATGAAGATGTACTGGAAAGGTTTACAAAGACGTGGATAGGTTTAGTCGCTTTTTGAAATGGTATCAAGTAGCTCGTTTCAAAGAAAGAATGGGTGATGAGGTATTTGCTTGACGTAAGAAAATTATTCAAAATTAAAATTAATTCCCTTTTTTTTAATATTATAAAAAGAGTTTTTATTATTTTTAAATGATAAATTTAACTGTTAATTTGTGTTGTTAGTTTCTTGCGTCTACGATTGTTATAAATAAATTCTTATACAATAATTAAAGAGTCTGTCTTTTGGCACGCAAAACACTATTTCAGACTGCTCGGACATGTCTCGAACAAATTTTTATACAGTTGCTATTCAACCTCTATTTGTATACATAAGTCTCTGAATTTTAAAATTCTACGTAGTTTTACGTTTTTAACCGTTTAAGAAACTATTTTTTTAAATGGCCATTAAAAAATAGCATTTATGCATCTGTATTGTTATAAAATCACATTGTTATAAATTCATAAGATCTTGACAACAATCAATTACTTTAATGATTAAAATAAATTAATATGTATTTATCGTTTTAAACAATTGAAAGTTGGCGATCAAAAATTGCTTTGACGAAATGGCTATTTCTGATAATTATACTTCAACCGAAAAATTAACGGAAAAGCTAGCATTCGGAGATGTACCCGGAGATGCCTGACCAATAGACCAGTTATTTTGCCCTTCAAGAAAGTAAAATAGAATGAATAAACGGAAAGAACGAACAAATAGGATTAAAAAAAATATGCGTGTGAAACCGCTTGTAACAGCTCGCAATGGATAAAGTTGTAATCCATCAAAAAGTATTGATGAATTTTTTAATTGATAAACGACCTAGATAAAATAAATGCACACACACTTCAAAGTAATATATTTTTTTAAATGTAGATAATATACAGGGTGGTAAAAAATTGTTGGCGATGGTCATTGATTGGTTCCTTAACCACACATAAAAACCATTCCTTTTACTGAAATATAACCAATTTATTTGTTGGTCCTACAATGTTAAAAACTTCAGTTCAACGATGTACAAAACAGAAGTCTGCAGCAAATTACACCATATTACGGGGGAATCTAGATTGAACCAAAAATCCTTAATGGGGAAAAAAGCGGAGGTTTCACCAATAATTTGTTTCACCTCTTTAACTATAACCCAAATTTGACTGTCGCTACATCAACAAGCCGAGCAAGCATATCCATGGAAGACACCGACGAACAAGGGCCTCCGTGGCTCAGTGGATAAAGGCGTTCAGCTATGAAACAGAGGATTCCTGGTTCGAGCCCGATCGGTGGACTTGACAAAGAAAAGTATAAACGCTGTCATCTAGGGTTACCAGGTTCGATACAAAAATACTATTTACTACTAAAATACTAAGAAAACACGAATTTTGAGTTTTACGCAACATTATAAGGTTTGGTGCAACGTTTCATCACTAAATGGTATCCATGATAGCACCGTAAAATGGTGAAACTAAGCAAAAATGTTGGTTGCAGCTAAATGGGTATCAAATTTTGGTGCAAGGGGCTAATGATTTTTAACAGTGTAAACATAAGTAAAGCTGTTGGGTTTTATTATATCAATAAAGCTGCTTGTAATACAACCAGACAATTTCCATATACAACAATTTATGTCCACATTTCCATAGAAGACAAATTGTGTCCACCATGTTTAACTCTTCAATTGTCACGTTAGTTAACAGTTTTTATCTATCTATTTTGAGTACACAATTATTGTTTTATTCTTAACAATTTTGCAACGTAATTCTCCAAGAGGGAGAACAGTTGGAACAACTTTGCTTATGCGAGATACTTTTGAGAATACAACAATAACCCATTTTATTCTATCTCAATGTATATATGATAATTCCAATTCACATAACAATAGGATGCATTCCAATATTTGAGTGCACATAAAATAGTCGCTTTATTTCTTTTTGTGTGTTAGGTAGGAAGACTGTTTTTTTTCTTAAAGTAGAAATACTGCTGCAATAAAAAAGAATAACTTGAAACAAAAACAGAAGTTTGTTTGCGTAGCTTCAAAACAATTCGATCCCTAAAGGAGGACCTATTGATATCATTAAATAAATCTCAAAATAGCTTGCAAAGAAAATAATCCAAACAAGAAGTTTGCAATAACAAGTTACACCTAAGAAAAAAAAATAGCTCATCACAAAGCCAACTGATCAATAGTTCCCAAAAATAACACAACTTCGCATTCGCTGCTTTCATCACTTCCAAAATTAGAAATAACTTTCTGAAACGAAACCTCTCAATTGAAGGTTTTCAAATCGAGTTATATCTGTCAAAAGTTCCATTAACGAACAACCCAATTCCTTATCCTATCGAATCAGTGCGTCTCAATCGAAACTAATCGTTGCAGAGTATTCTGATTTCCCAAAAGAAATCATCGGGAAAACGTTCCATTTAGAACGCTCCATGCCTAAAAGTTCTGAAGAATATTGAAAGTTTCTATCATCGACCAGCTCATTGTTATAATTACCCGTGGCTCACCTTTCCAGTTGAAATATGCTGATGAATAATACACTGTGGCATTGTTGAGGAATTGATTCCGTCAACAATGAAGGTTTGAGGAAGTCACAAGTCGGCCTATTGCATTATCGATTCCCCTTATTCTCAACTTTCATCGATGGGTTACTACTTCTGATGTCACGTCCGTCGGGGAAAGGAAATGAGGTCGGTTCTCTTAAAGAGTCAGGTGGAGTTGTTTGCCACCTGCTGCTCAGAAAACTCTCACCGAGGCTTTTCACGCAGCGCGCACAAAGGGAAAGGAATAGTTCATGCTACGGAATTGGTTCGAATGGTAAGTGTTAAGGAATTGCGTGGGATTCGAGGAATCTTATCCATCAAAGAGACCTAATAATGTAGAGCTAAGCTGAAATTAAACGCTAGTAAGGTTAATGTTTGAACTGCGTAACGCAATTAGGATATATTCATTTCGGATATCGAATTTGGGTTTTACAATGGATAAATTACATTTATCAATATTAAAATTTATGTCAATTAAAATGTGTAAAGCTAATTTAATCTGTATTCGAATTAAGTTAAGGTCAACAAAATGATTGTAGAATTGTGTTTATTGTATCAGTTATCTATTCGCTACTCAGTATTTTTTAAAAAATATATATGCTTTCTTTTCTAAAAATAAATTAGCTGTACTTCGTCCAATCTTGTAAAATTAAAACTAGTTTATTAAATTTGTAGTATCGCACCTGCAAATATACTAAAAAATGTATATTAGTACTTTTACAAAGGATTGTTAACGTTTGAATGTTTGCTCCACAATTATGAATGACAAAGACAACATCTGGGTTAGCACCTCACTCTCCAAACACCCACACCCTGTTTGCGTGCGTACAATTGGATCTCGAAAAATTTAATGTGCACCAGCTCCTTCAACACATCGAATATGTTTTATAAGAGTCGAATTTGCAATTCCTCGAACCTATGCTCTTCGCTCTTTTGTAGGCGAGGGTTGCACTTGCATGTCTTCATATCCTATCAGGCTGTCCCAGAGCTTCAGTTTTGAAGAAGATTTTGTTTGAACTAACATCGCACTAGAGCTACAGTACATTCTATTGGCGACTACCTATCCTACTATAAGGAAAGACCCGGGAACACTGTCCCGTAATTTTGAACTAGAGTCAAAGAAGCACCAGAGACGAGACAGCACCTAAATCCACACGAAACACGACAGATTTCACTTATACCGGTCCCCTCTATAAGGCTGTTTTTTAGCGGATATCGGGGAACGTTACTGGCAACCCTCCTATCCAGAGTTATTTGCAATACCAAGAGTTATCCTCGAGATTCGAACCACGACCCTCCGCAACTATTTTTTTAACTTTGGACTGTCGAACACCAACTCTTGTGTTTGTGTCTGCTTAGGAGACATGGACTCTAACTATGTCTACGACTTCACAACCAGGTGGCGTATCTGCTACCAGGGGAAAAACAACTCATTGAATATAGATTTTCAAAGGACACCGTGAGACAGCCGGAGTGTAAAAAGTAATAGTGTTTCTTTAAAAGAAATAGACATTTAACCATTAACGAACTTTATTTATCCATACTTTCTTATTTAGTTGACATTACTATTTAATCAGCATTACTCTAACTATCATTACTCTATTTAATTATTATTACCATTTAACAGTCATTATTACCGAATTGTCATTTTAACTTATCGTCATTATTTATAAAATTATGGAAAATTAAGATTTTCAATAATTTTAGTATACATTTTTAGTCGTAAACCTCTTTGTTATTTTTTCTCAAATTACAATTATTGCTCGCAGTCATAGCCGGCCACCTGATAACCTTCGGTACACTGTAAAATAAAGGTATTTAAAAATGAGTTCCTTAATCTACTTTGTCTTTAAGTATAATTGTATCGTAAACGAGCGATTCCGTACTCAAATTTAAGTAACCGTACTTTCTACAGAAATAAGTGATGTATAGGTAATCTCAGCATTCGTTCAAGCGATCTTTATAAAAATGACAAACTTTAAAATAGTTGTTCAGAAATGGTTTTCCGCATTATTGGATGTCGATTGCTTAAATAGAAACTGAGTTATTTCAACTCAATTACCCTACTTCCTATTATTTTAGAACACCTCTTTTAACATGTCTTCAGTTTATAACTTCTTAACGTTTTAAGGTTCTGGACTGCGGTACCTGAGGATCTGGGTTCGATTCCCGGTAAGTCTTGGTTGTTGAAAGTGATTATTGAAAGTGATTTATGAAGATACGCTATGTAGGCAGCCATCTACTTGTTTTTACTCATTGTAAAATATCTTTAGTACAAGTCTCTTTCGAAATTGAAACTATAATAGTCGGAGTCATTCTAATAATCGAATGTACTAAAAAATGAGTACATTTTACTTATTTTTGAGTACCTATTTTTAAAGTGTATATATATTCCACATCCGCTTCAAATGATTCTAAACTTAAAGCTGTGGCGAAGTAAAACAGTGCATAGTCAAAGGGACCATGACTACAAAAACCTGTGACAATGACTATAACCACAACCATCTATCCATGATTCCTTTACTCTACCCCCTGATCCACCCCATCCTCAAACAAAAAAACATAATTAACAGAGTGTGTAAACATAAAATAAAAATATTAAATATCCTTTTCCACGTACTATCCCATTCTTACAATGTTTACAAAATGTTGCGCTCCGCAGCTTCTTTTATTTTAATATAACTCATAAATAGATAAACAGAACACAGAGAAACTTTTATCTTTCGTTTCAATGAAAGCGAAACAATCATTTAAGCGTCGAAAGTCGTTCTCCCCTAGGGGACCAAGTAATCTAAGTCGGAAGTATGAAAACAATTTACTTCATTTCCTCTAAAAATGTGACTCCGCAGGGCAAATTTGTTGAGAGTTGGTAACTAAAGAAAAATATAATTATTGCCCGATACGAAATGGATTTCGGTTTAGTTTTAGTGAAGGTTTTTTATATTAATTTGTTGGAAAGTTTGTTGTGAAGTATTATACGATAAAAACTATTATTTTTGTGAAATAGTTAGTTTTTAAAAGTATTTTTTTTTTTTTAAATAAACATGTCCGGTGAACTTTTTTATAATGGCTTATCATTAATATGTGGTGTACGTTATATCTTTTCTTCTTTAATTTTTGCGAGTTCTGTAGAAAAATGTTTTTAAAAGCTTCGGGTTTTATGCTTACAAAAATATTCAAATACATATATTTATAAACATTTTTTGTAATGACTAAAACTATTTACGAGCTCTGCGTTAATAGTAATTTAAATTGATAAAACTGATGTTAATAGAATACAGATTATATTCATGATAAACCAAATTCTGATTTTTGGTTAGCATAATAATTATTTTTTCGTTATTATTTATAGAAATTTCAGTATGATTAATAGTTTATTTGCAATAATGTAAGTAATTGTTAATGAGATATTACATTTATCCTTATTTTTAATTTTTAATATATAAAATTAACACAATGATATACCCTATAATATTGCTGCATTAATTATCGGAAATTAAAAAGCCCTGTAAATTAATTTGTAAAATTTTATTACAGATAACTAAAATTTACGAATTTTTTTAAATAAAATGCTTAAATCATTTGTAACTTGCATTTTTATAATTTTTTGTAACGAAAATCATCTATTTTTAACTGACTGAAACGCGTGCTAAACAAAACTTTAAAATAAAAAAACGCCAAGGACTTTAAATTGAAACCGTCAAACCGCGCCAAAAGGAGATATGTTATCAATTCGACTGTTATGTTCGTGCAATATTTCTGTTCTAATTCAGATATTTGGACAATTGTTTTTTGTGTTATCTGACTTGGGACCCTTTAAAAAATATTCCGGTTATCTAGCAATTAACTATCCGGAATTCTTAATTAACCGGACCATTTGAAAACAAATATTTTCCGATTTAAATTTTTTTTTGTTGGATAAAGAAAAATCAATTCTAAAAAAAAAAATTCGTTTTTCCGGTTGTTATATAACCGGAAATATCAAATAACCGGACTTCTTTTTTAACAGTTTCACCAATTTAAAAATATTTTCGTTGTTTCAATTCTTTTTAACAACTAGATATTGGTTATGACACAATTTTTTTCTCTATGTAGCTATTTTTTTTTTAATATTGGAGTATGGTAATACGATCGTCCTATCTCACGAAATTTTCATTTAAAAAACTTTTACATTAAAAATTTAAATAAAAAAAACGTCAATTTCACGATGCATATATAGAATTTCGTTTAATAAAAGGATAAGATAAGTATATTTCCAGAATTTGCGTTATAATTAAGTTTGTGCAAGGAACGAATATTTTCTGCTATCTCATAATATTCCAGAAACCCAACCATGACTTATTGAAAAAAAAAATATTAAAAAATAACTTTAAAACGAAACATTACAAAAACATATCTAAAAAGCCACTCCTCGGCTTGTTAAAATAAATAAATAACACCTCTTCTAACTCTCCGGGGGGGCATATACATTATAAAACCGGCTAAAAATACATTAAATAACTGGCGGTTTCTGGCGCATTATTCCAGAAAGGGTTAAATTTATTCGATAAGCAATCCGATCCAATTTGAAGTATGTACATTTAACTCCACAGAAATATTTCTTATGATTCACCTTAAGCAAAACTTCCACCTCCGTTTTTCGGTAAAAGACTGGGAAATTGTATTAATGCCATGAATATTCATCGAGACCCGTTATCGCAGTAATTGAGTCCTGAGCGCGTCTCAGGAATAATAAATGAATTATTCATCCGGTCGGCGAACAACTTTTATAAAACGGAGATATAAATATAAACACCACTTCTGCGCTGAATATTAAATTCCCTATTTGTACAAATTTCCTAATTCCATTTTAAGATATCAACTTAGGAGGATGATGAGAGATAACGCAAGAAGATATCATATTCTTTGTCGGATTGGTTATGTAAAGTCATTTGGGATTTGTAAGGAGGTATTCTGGAATAATTTTTACAAAAGATTGTATTGTTCATCTAAATAAGTAAACGTCAGATCATTTGTTCTTTAGTGTGCGATTTGTTTTATATTTATCAGAGATAATAAGAGAAATAGTATGTCTGTATCTCCGCCTGTCTGTGTGGTACGCAAAACCCGTGCTTCCTGCACTCGGAAATATCTGAAATTTTCAACACAAGTACTGTTCAACCTCTAATTGAACACCTGAGAGCTATAATTTAAAATTTTAGAAATTTTTTCTTTAATAAAAATTTAAAGTTTTCATCCACCGCCGTATTGGCGCTATACATGGCATCATTTATGTTTGGTTTCTGTAGTTTTTTTTTTCTGTTTTGTTAATATATTTTGTATAGTTCAGTCAAAAAATTTTCAGATAATTTTTCTTTATTTTTATTGCTTTTATTTAACATATTTTTCCTTTTGCTAGAAAAAGAAATGTTTCTTTTTATTTAATTTCCGTCAAAATGAATTTAATTTTTTTACATTAATTATATATAAAGTATTAACACTGATCACATACGTACTTATTTTATTCCAATAACTTTATTTGTAGCATTCTTTTGTTTTAATTAAATAGTAAAAATACTTTTATGTATAAATTTGTTTTTAATTTTTATTTTTCTTCATTGATTTTTTTATGAAGTCTAAATTGAAATAATTATATATCCACTAATTATATTAGGGAAATGGTCTAGGCTTCAAACTTGATGGGGGCAATTCTATTTTTGGATCAATATGCCTGAAGGGATTCCTAGCAACGCAGAGCCATACATCTGTGGCATGCAAAACACTATCTTCCACTGCTCGGATATGTCTGAAAAATTATATGTAGATACTGTTCAACTATTTAACCTCTAATTCTGCACCTGAAGCTTGAAATTTTAAAATATTGCTTAGTTTTACGTTTATAACGGTTTTAGAAGCTAATTTTTTTAAAGCGGCCTTTAAAAAAAATTACATTGTTAAAGAATCACAAGGCCTTGATGACAATGAAATACTTTATAATAAATTAATATATATTCATGGTTTTAAACAATTGAAAAATAGCGATTAAAAATTTGCTTTAGCGAAATAAGTATTTCTGGCAATAATGCTTCAACGGGAAAACTAACGTATAAGCTAACATTCGAAGATGTGCTCGGAGATGTCTGAACAATAGACCAGTTATTTTGCCTTCGAGAAAATAAAAGAGAAGGTATACACGGAGAAAACGAACCAATGTTATAAATTTTTTGAACGCGTGTGAAGCCACGGGCAACAGCTAGTAAATAATAAATTTGAAAAGTTTAGCATATTCATGTAGACTGATGAGAGAAATGTATCGTTAATTATTAAGAATGTTATTATTAGTTAATTTTTATTAACGATAAAAATGTGTAATATCTGAAGAAAAAGTTATATATTTCACAAGCAAGTGTACTGAGAATTTTTTTAACAATGGTCTAACGGAATTATAGTGCATCCAATCTTTTTTCTCTGGTTTTACAAAACAACAATCGCATCAACAGTTTTAAATGAATAAAATTATATAATCCGTATTGTTACTCTATTAAAAATTGGTCAGTTAATTGTATCAGCGACATGGGTGCATGATTCTATCAAGTTATGCTAACATTAAATCATATGAAAACAATTATATAAATTATATAATAATCCGATGGACTTATATATGTTACCGTTAAAGTATATAATGCAGTTATTTCATAGAATACCTAGTTATTCCATGAAATAACTGATCGTGTCCGTTAAAGTGTGTAATATGTTATTAATTTGACACTTTAACTAGTTATTCTATGAAATAACTAGGTATTCTATAAATTAACTAATGAGAGACAGTTAAAGTGTAAAATAAACAATTTATCTAAAATGAAATTAAACTAATGATAGACAATTAAAATGAAAAAGAAGCAATTTATCTAATTTATGCAGCGTATATATGGTATTTATGGAAACGTACCATAAAATCATTTGTTACAACAAGGATTACTAAAATGACACTTGGAATTACAAAGAACATTATTTCTAAAACAAAAACATTTTTTGACAGTCCAACTCTAGCTGCGCAACCAAACATAGCCTCGTAGGGGGACCTTTTAATACCAAAATGGAACGCTCTGTTCTTCATAAACTGGATAAATTTTAACTCGTTACTCCACGAAGTTGACTGGTTGTCTTGCATCCAAGTCGTTAATTTCTTTATAAATTTTACCGTGATTATTTAACGTAGCTTTCCTCTGAAGCAGCCATTTTTAACGATGTAGAATAACTTTTTTTTAAAGATTATTATCATATGATGCAATAATCAACACTTCATTATTATCCAGGCTTTTGAAATCATCTTGTTATATATATATAGAAGAAATTTTAATACAAAATGATAATTATAACTTAAATCAAGAAGCATAATAAATTATAAAGATATTGCAACTTTTCCTTTTGATTCTAATAAAATAGGCAATGTATTTTTAATAAAAATATTTCTATAAAATTTGAGCTATGTAAATATAAGTTACCTGTTTTCCATTATATTTCTGTTTACTTTATATTGTATTCAGGAAATTTTCCTCCAGATTAGTTAACTGAAAATAAAAATAGTATTGCAGACTTTTGTGGAAGATAAAGATAAAAGCAACACTGTATAAAATGAGAAAAATGTATGTTTAGTAAAATAGAACATTTTAATTTTAAGAATACATACTATTAAAACCCATGCCATATAGTCATTATTTTTTTTTTCTATTTTACTTGGAAATTGTCATTGTGAATATTTTGTTCAAAACAGAATTGTTAACTATTTTTTTCCAAGCAAAGAAGGATCAACAGAAGCGTTTTTCTTACACCCCACCCCCCTCCGAAAAAAAAACAATTTCCTTTCAGAAAGTGGTGTAAAAATTTTTTTACTTGAATATTGTTGCAAAATTCTATAAAAATCTTAGAATTTAAAGCAATACTTTTTATCGATACTGCAAAATGAATATCTTAGCATTTATATTTAATATTATCAACTATCTAAATCAATACTTTTTAATATATATTAATAATATATATTTAATAGTTGAAACCTTATTCAACTATTCATATTTATCAAATTCCTGACGTGGAAAGCATAAAAGTTAATACAGCTAATTGAACTATGATATATATTAATAATTTATATAGAATATCAATTAAAAAATTTAACAATATATATATTGAAATATTGTTTTAGAAAATGCGTTCTTTTTTATAAAGTCTTCCACTAGTACTTTTAAGAAAAAATGAATATTGTCAACCGAACTGTTCAAATAAGCAAAAGTTTCCTATTCAAAACAACTATTTTTATCTTAATTTGCAAAAGTTTTAAAGCGTTTTTTTAATTTTTTTTTAAATCTTATTTTGAGACATATATCCTTAGGCTATATGCACGAGGAAAATATCTGCTGTAATATTTATTTTACGAAATAAAATGCAAGTGAGTTAATTCCATTGAGTTTTGAGACGCACACCGAAGAGTCATATCAAGCAAATAAATACAAGTTTTTGTTTCTTGCTTTATTATGTAAAACGAACGCGTCTTTGAAAAAAAAAGAAGAAAAAATATGTGTAGTATTTTTATAAAAAAGATTTTTTAAAAAATAACGTATTTCGGCTTAAATCAAGAACATAGTTCTCGCATAAAATAGCTATTTTTGCTTTTGACTGTTTTGAGAAAACATTAAAACTGGTTTCTAAAAGAGCAAAAGTAAACTTTCGAATGTTTTGCTACCATTTCTTCTCCGAATAGCAAATAACTAAAGGAAATTAATAACTTGTACATATTGAAATTGAGGTCGAATTCAACCATGAAACATTTCTTTTTGTAGAAAATTTTTGAGTTGCGTTTTTATTGCTATTTGCATTTCTAAGAGTAATAGATTTTGTTAAAAATTCCCCATATTGATAGAATAAAATATTAATCGCAAAAATGAAAGAATTTTTTTTTCAAATTACGTTTGTGCTTTTCATCGTTATTAAGAGGAATTGACGTATCAAAGTTATTAAAAAGTAAGCGTCGGAAACGGAAGTATAAAAGATTTCAGTACACTCAAGAATTTTCGCACTTTTTAACTTGAAACTTAGAAATATAAAAGTACATTTAATAAATTAAGCTGATTAAATTTTTGCAAAGTTTTAAAATATTTTTTTAATCAAATTTGCACAGTTTACTTATTAATTAATTTTTTTAAAATAAGTATTAATTTGTATTGATAATATCGATATATTTTTTGCAAAACCTTTTTTTTTATTTAAATATATTTCGCAATTTTTTAACGTACTCACTAAATCAGCTTGCAAAAAGGTATTGACCAAATGTATCGGAATCCAAGTCTAAAATTGTATTCAAATCCGTGAATTTAGATTCAAAAGTACGAGGCTGTCAATCGTTTTTAGCGTCTTCTATAAAATTTATAAAAATGAATCTATTTGTTTTTGAAACTAAACGGTTCACTTTGAGTGTATATTTATTTTAAAAGCTCAGTTAATACTTCGATCATTCTCCTAAAATTACAAAATATATTTATGTGTAGTTTCCACTTTATGAATTACCTTGCCTAGTCATCCTAAGAACGATTTTGTTTTCTTTCGATCCTGATTGGCTAATAGGAGTTTACTTGCTCCTGTTAGTTTATACGGCCAAATCTGGCAACGAAGTCGTTTAGCAGCTCAAAGACTTTTGTCGAAAACTCGTTTGCACTATCATTCGGAACGCAAATTTTTGGTAACTTTTTATTAGATTTTAATGTTCTTTATTTAAAATACCAGGGTCTATTCAATAAGTAAAAAGCATAATATCGTTATGACGTTATATTACGTTTTGTAAAACACGGAAAATTTGTGTTTTAAAATGGAGAATGTGAATGAAAAATAACAGGAAACTTATATTTTAAAATCGTAAATAAAATGTTATTGGATCCAAGTGTTCCTAAAGGTTTGATCCAAAAATATAATTTATAGAATTTCATATGAGCCGTATAGTTGCAAAACCAGATAGATCCATTTCTTTGATTTTAAGATTATGTATTTTTTTGTTTTCAGTTAGATTTATCAGTAGGCGAATTGATAAATATCCACAGCAGCTAGATGCTATTATTTTTGCGATGTGAAAATCGCAGTTGGTTTCGAAACCAGAAAGATTAAAAATATGTTTTATTTAACTCGAAATAATACTTATACAAAAATAAAATTTGCTTAAGACATGTGTCTATCTCATACCAATGTGTAAAAAAAAAAAAATTATTCCGTAAATAATTAAATTAATTAGTATTTTGTTTATCTCGAAATACTTGTTAAAAGTGATATATCTGGTTTTGAAACTAGACCCCCTCTACCACCTCAAAGTTTCTAAGAATCTGTTCCATCAGTAACACCCACTCTCCCTTTCCTACACATCTTTCCAAGTTAAAAATCCTCATCATTTGTTCAAAAAGTCCGAAAAGTCATCAATTCCATTTCAGGAGAATGTCTTTGTCCATGGGGGTGCCACGGGGGGCGCCAAAGGGGGGGGGAGGAGTCCGAGAAAAGGGAGAGAAGGATCGAGGTTAACAGGTGGCCCATTTGTCAGTGGGTCTTGGACCTTTGCCAGAAGTCGATCCAAGAGGGGAGGAGAGACCTGTTGCTCGTTTCTTCCCGCTAATGGGAAAAGAATGGAAGATGATGAAGAAATGACTTTATATCCGGAAAATGATTCTGATATGAAAGATTAATGAAGGCTGCATTCCTTGGTTATTCAAATGGAGGACTGTATGAGGGATTGTAGAGTCTCGAGGTTAGTACTTCGTAACCACAAATTTAAACCGATATTGTAGAGAGTAAGAATTAAATGGTAAAAATATTGTCTGAGCTTATTGATTCGATAGTGTTAATGATTGAATAAACAACGTCCTTCTGGAAGGACGGAACTTACTTTTAAGATCATATACACTATTAAAGAGATACTTAAAAATGGGTATCTAAACCTACTGGTTTTACTATAAGTATAATTGCAACGTAAACGGGCGTATGGCATACTCAAATACAAATTCCGTATTTTCTCAAAAATGAGCAATGTTATTTAATATTGCTAATCTCAATTTTTGTTCAAACAATCTTGATAAAACGCAACAAACATAAAGTAGTTGTTGTTCAGAAGATGGTTTTCCACATTATTGGATGACGATTGTTTAAGTAGAAACTGAGTTATTACAACTCCATTATATTACTTCCCATTTTTTGGTACACCTTCTTTTAACATTTCTTCTATTTATAACTTCTTAATGTCACCCTGGTAGATTAACGGATAAGGTGATGGATTGGAGTGTTGAGAATCTGGGTTTGATTCCCGGTAAGACTTGGTTGTAATTCTTGATATTAATGAAAATTGTTTTATGAAGGCAGTCTGTGTAAGAAAGTAACAACTCATTGTACTCATTTTTGACTACGTGTCTTTTTCAAAATTGACACTTATGCATTCGGATACATGATGAGCATCGAATGTAATAAACAATGAGTA
The DNA here is from genome assembly GCA_963932185.1 of Troglohyphantes excavatus. Lineage (NCBI taxonomy): Eukaryota > Metazoa > Arthropoda > Arachnida > Araneae > Linyphiidae > Troglohyphantes > Troglohyphantes excavatus. Next base: position 32,418,042 of record OZ010670.1, on the reverse strand, counting down.
CATTACTTATTTTCAAGTACCGATTTTTAACAGTGTAGAGGTTTTTTCTTCCTTCTGGCAGTTTTTTTTTTATCGAAGTAGGTGAATTATTTTTTCGCTAATCAGAACCATAGTTTTGTTCAGTTGAGTATTTTTACAAATCATAACCTACGCTTCAGGGTCTAGTTAGGTTGTCCCCCAAGTATACTTTGATTATTGGTAACGTCAATTGAAAACTCATTTGAATTGTTGGTGTCGCTGCTGGGGTCGATGCTAAGATCTTTCTAAACTGAACTGTTAAAAATAGTTATTCAAAATTAAGTAAAATGTACTCCTTTTTTAGAACATTCGATGCTTATCATGGCTCCGAATATATAAGTTTCAGAAGTATATAAGTTTAATTTTTGAAAATAACTCAAAAATAAGTAAAAATTAATAAAAATAGTAGATGCTTGCCTACATAAGCTGCCTTCTCAATTCCCTTTCAATAATACGCTCACGATGCTTTTCTCAGCTCCTCATTTTATTTATTTAATCTCATTTATTTAAATTTATTTCTTTTCCGTTACTCAGCTCTTTTTTTATTACAATTAAGATTGTGCTTGCACATGTTTTTTTTTATTACGATTTTCCAATTAACTGAGTTTTATTTTTATTCTATATTTTCGCTTACACTTGTACTTAACTTCGTTTCTTTCTTAACTTAAGTTTTTACTGGGGGGTTCTGGTCTTTGTTGGGGTGTCCGTCCTGTCTTGTCCTGGCGTGAATGGGGGTGGGGGTGTTTGTTGGCTGTTGCGAATGTTTGGGTGAATGTTTTTGAACGCACAAATTTACGACTTCGTTATTTCCATTTATTATATTCAGATTTTCACTCAGATTAGTGGGTTATAGTCCGTAACTGGACCCAGGTACCCAGTGACAAAACATTTCGTCGATCCCTTTCAATAAATATCAACAATTACAACCAAGACTTACCGGAAATTGAACCCAGATCATCCTGCACCGCAATCCAGCGCCTCATCCGAAAAACTACCAATGCGTCTTCAAGAAGTAATAAATAGAAAACATATTAAAAAGATGTGGGGGAAAAATGAGAAGTAAGAAAATTGAGTTGTAATTTACTCAGTTTTACTTTACAAGAAATAAGTGGAAAACCAACTTCTAAATGACTACTTTTAGTTTGCGAGGTCGCTTTGTTAAGATGACTTGAACAGAATCTGATGTGAGCAATATTAAATCACACTGCTCATTTTTGAGAAAATACGGTTACTTAAATTTGAGTACGTCATCGCTCATTTACGATGCAATTGTACTCAAAGAAAAACGAGTAGTTTCAGGTACTCATTTTCAAGTACATTTTTTATAGTGTGGGATTCCATCTCAAATATTCTCCTTCTTAAATAAGTTAATTACACTATTTTAATAGCGATAGAAACTAAAACACACACCATACCAAGATGTCTCCTTTTCTGTGCCATCATAAATGAATTTTTCAATTTTAAGTAAGTACTTTTCAATTTTGAGGTTGCCACTTTTCCAACTAGATCACGAGATCCCATAATTTTTATAAATAACCGAAACCAAGTAACTAAGAAACAAAATTTAGTTTCATATCATCACAACTGTTTCAGTTTTCGCAAAGTTCGAACAGAAAAGACAAAATTTCAATTTAGACTCCCCCAAGACATTCCCTTCTGCGTGACTTACCACCACAAAGATAAAAATCTCAGACTATATTTATCTTCACTTAATTGCGCATCCAACGAACAAAAATAAACAGAAAGAAGAAAAAAATAACGAAATACCCTCTCCCCCACTAAAAAAAACATCCCTTCTCGTCTGGCAGGAGAAATTTCCGAAAGTAATTCGAATTTATCTCGAATCGCTGCACCCCAATCGCTCGATCGTGAAAAATATCTGCGGGGTAAAAATGCCTGGTCAGAAATATTTCTTCAGACGAACAAAGTTATGGATGGGAAAATATGAAGAAAAAAAACGAATCTGGCAACATCGCGTGAAGTTTAGATTGTAATAATTGCTTTAGAGATTTATATGTAACTCGGGGGATCTGCAAACTAAGCGATTAAGATAAATGCGTAAATCTTGATCCTGAGTTGGCAAAATATCAGAAGCTGTAAAATTCTTAATGACTTTTTTTTATTGCTAGAGAAGTATTAAAATAATTATCGAGAAAAAAAAATATATAATTGGATATGTTAACAGTGTTGCCATACGTAATATTTTTATAACTGCATCAAATTCGCCAAAAACAGTTTTATCTAACATTTAAAACTGTTTTAACTATTAAACCATTTGAAAGTTGATTTTCAATTACCACTCGCTTTCTGTGGCAACTCGAAGAGTGATTTTCAGGCACTACTTATTTTCTGTATCAAATCGACTGGTGACTTTCAGGCAACACTTGGGATGATGACTGATTACCTGATGTTGTTAAAATCTGATTAGCTGTAAGAAATTCATTAAATATCAGAAAATCGCCTCGAGTTGCTGGTTTGCCTGAGCTAAAAAGGTCTTAACCGCAAAGGGTTAATAGATTTGCATAGCGATTCTGTGTTCCCGGGTTTTTCCTACAGGATAGATAGTAAAAGGAATTATTGTGGTATTATCTTCTCTATGTATTTTTGGGGTAAATCGATTTTCATATTCTTAGAAAAAGCTATGTAAAATTAAAATTATTTTGAGAATTATTTTCAAGCCAAATTGAAACGTATACATGCTCAGACAGAGGCGGGGGTATATATATATATATATATATATATATATATATATATATATATATATATATATATGCTAATTTAATTTGGAGCCGTTGTGCTGCACTTTTAGAGACAACATTTATACTCGAATTTGCATGTACTATACACGTTGTAGTTAATATAAAGAACATTTAATACATTGTGATAACAACGTATCAAAATATATTCACAATTCTTTTTATTTTATTTATCCTGTAGCCATGTTTAGATATTTATAAACATGATAATCCAGCCACAAGTCCTGCGACAGTTACCCGTATTTGATTGGTTCCACCTGTTCCTAAGCCAATCACCAAGGGAACCGAATTTAGAAACGATGCCAGTAATTTCCATGACTCTGAAATCCCTACAACACTAAACAACTTTCCACATGTCCAATACACGCTCCGAACGATCCCAAACATCCCGGGGATTGACAGAATAAAAAAAAACCACATCACAACGGAAAAAGAAATACATCTCATTAATGAGATCTCCCGACGAAATCTGAACTTGAAAGAAATCGCATCGAACCCACTATCCTCTAACGAGTCGGTATATCCAACACCTCCCCGCTCGAATAAGCCCATCTTCAAATTGAAAAATAAAAACATGCCCCCCCCCCCCCCCCCCCCCACAATGGAAGGAAGCGCACACCAAAGAAAATTACCTTTGATTTAGGAAGAGAGGGGCACACAGAGTCGGAAATCTTTTGCGAGATTTTTTTTTTCATTTGAATATTTCAGTTTCTAATTTGAATAACAAATGGGATTCTGCTGAGAAGTGATATAGGTCCCCACACTGCAAATTGCGAATATGCTGTTCTTAAGCCGGTGTAATCCACTTAAGATAAGTCTTCGCGGCTGAGTTTATTTGCGCAAATATTGATAACGCAAGGCGAGTTTGGATTTTTCTTTAGATTCCGGTTTTGGTTTATTCTTAAAAGATGCAATACTTGAATTTGGTCATACATTTTTTTTTGTGTTTACCAAATATAGTTCCTGACGTGAATACGTCTTTAACCATTTCACGTGAACTAAAGTTAAAGAAAATGTTCACTGCCTGTGGTCTAATTCCTAAACGGGGGAGGAGAAAATGTCGCTTTGGGCAGCAAGGCAAGCATTGTGGAATGGCGACTAGAGGCGTGTAACTGCTTGATGGACGGATCATTAACAATTTTTCCTTAATGCAGATAGATTCTCAGATGTGGGTAGGGTAAATTGTAGAACTGAAAAACTGAAAAGCCAAGCTACAGACGACTTATTGAAGCCATTTGTTAAGCGGCACATCTCCGAAACTATGTAATTACCTGTTATGTTGCAAACAACATACTTCAGATATCATATACTTTGAAAATTCTTCCCACACCTCCGTGGTCAAAATTGTTCTAAGCCCATCGTTAGACCTATAAAATTTATGGGACAAATGCTGACATAACTCACACGTAAAAATTAAAATCGGTAAAGGGATTATCGAAAAAAACTTCAGCAACGTAAAAAACGATATATTCGAAGTCCTCATAATTTCAGAGGGAATCAGCCAATGAGAATAAATGACCTACCATTGTGTTTAAAAGGTGAGACGCGTCTACTAGACCGATTGTTAACTCATTCCGCCTCAGAAATTAGTACTGAATAGGTGGGTCCCTTAGCTGAAATATACTCTTTCGCCCAAATAACTTCACTTAGATTCAGGCTATGGGGTTAAATGTTCTACCATCGTGTAAATGGTGCTGAGCCGCATTGACCAGGTTAACTATTTATCCACACCGCGTGGGTAGCAAGTAAGGGACTACGTTAAAGAGTCGCTTAATTTTCGAACTTGATTTCTGTCGGCAAGCTGTTTTCGCTAGGGCTGCAGAAGGGCATGTAAGACTTTCAAAAATTCTCCCAGTGTTTTAAAAAAATTATATGAGCAGTGTCTACCGATACGGCTACTAGATTTAATGCGCTTAACATCAAGAATCAAACTCAATTTAGTACCAACTTTTTGATTTTTGGACATAGCGCTGCACGTTTTTAACGTTGCCTCCCTTTTGCAGTTTCTAATATTAAAGTTATGACAAATATCGGTATCACACTGCATTTTAATCCGATTTTCTTTTAATTCAATTAAGTTTATTTATGAAGGGTTCTTATTCATTTTAGTGTTTTTTAAAGCTTTATGTAACACTAATCAGTATCCAACCCTCAATTTAAATTTACCTAAACCAAGAAGAAATTGCAATTTCATCGCGCAATTTATTTAACGTCACACATAAAAAAAATCCCTGTGCAATTTCAACGTAATGATTCCCACCGCTTCGTACTAATATGAACACATATTCGACCATAAAGCTACAGACCCATAAAAGTAAAGAATAAAAGCTCGGACCACTGCTGTATCCAGCTCCTTTGCGCAATCAGAGACAGAAGAAGCTAAGGAGATCCCAGCAATTTATGATATTTTCCGAATTGTAGTTCTTTGGCTCGCCTTAATGCGCTGCAGCTGTGAATGTTCAGGAAAAGACATTTCCTAAAATGAGCATAACCGACATTAAAAAAAAATCCCCAAAACCAATTTTCTTGTCTTTTGATATTAGAAATTATTTGCTTGGTTCTAGAGGAATGAAATGAGAAAAGGGTGTAGTTTTTGTGCATATAAAAATGGAAATTTTTAATAATTTGGTGGAATTAATTTGATTTCGAAAGAATATTTCAATTTAGAGAAATTCGTAATATTTTTTTTATTTGTAAGATATAAATATAAAAAAAATCTCTCCTTTATAAGTAAATTAAAACTTCTTTTAATAGCATTTTAGCTATTTCGACTAAATCCAATTATATTTTTCTGTAAGGATAGTTTCGAATAAAAGAGTTATCGCACTTTAAATATATGGTAAATTGTCTTATGTAATTTCTCATCGTCTATAGTCTATTTGTGTAGCTCAAGTATGTGGTAAATGAAATTCAATGCTTTGATGGATTAAATTGTAATGGAAAAATGCATAAGTTGTTAAAATAATTATCGTAACCACTACACTATTTAATCACACACTTAATGTACTTCCATACATTTATATGTATTAGCAAGTATAAATGCCAGCGCCTTCTGTCAATGCGCGAGCGAGATATAAGTGCTTGTATATAACATTAACGTAAATTAAAGATTATTTATGTTAATTAAGCAAAATGCCATTATTCAATTAATGTCGCATTAGAGCTGCATAATGGACAATTTGCTAAAATTCGGGATATATCCGGAAGAAAAGATACGGGTAAACTGCCTCGTAATTTTGATAACGAGGACAGCAACTGAGCTGGCGCCTCATGCATCCTCAGTAGGCGTGAGGACATTGAACCATAAAGGATTTTAATTATATTTCGGATATATTTAAAATATAAAAGGAAACCCATCTATATAAATAATTTTAATTTAAAGATTCATAATATTTTTTCTTTATCCACAACCTTTATAAATCCATATGTTCTAAATTGTTTATTTTCAAAATTATTTTTTTTAACCTAGCAGCAGGGACACTTTTAATTGCATAAACTTATTTTGATGAAGGTTTACCAGATCTTTTAAATTACAATAGAGTTATAACCCTTTCAAAAGAAATGCTGTGGCTATACACATGCAGTATATAATATGTGAAATAAGAACATTTATTGAAACAACAATGACATCTATAATCGTCCTTGTGTATTTTCTAACAATGCACATATATGTTTAATGCATAAAAAAACACCAAAGTTTAAAAAAAAATGTCATCTGGTTAACTCTTATTATTGTATTCGCTTTTTTCTGTAAAGCGCGAGGCCCCTTCTAAACCGCGGGACCTAGTGCAGTGGCACTCGTTGCACGCCCCTAAGGGTGATCTTGACACATTACCTCCTAAACTATCCTTTCAAAGCATCTATATTATTCAATACAGAGAGAAATACAAAAGCGAGAACGATTATAAAAGTAAAATCTCACTTTGTACTAACATCGGCCTTTAACCCCGAAACATGAAAGACAAATATATTCCCAAGCTTAATCTCTCGCCAAGCTACAACTGCTAACTCCAAACATCAAGCAACCGACTTCATTCCCCAAATGATGAATGCCCAACCCGTTTTATCCCTATTTAAAAGGCAATGCAAAGAATAAATCACCCCTAGTAACAATTTCCGCTGCTGCCCATAATGGAATCCGGAACGGTCCGACTTTAGGCTCGTCGCCAAGCGCATTTGAATACCGAATGGGACCGCGAACTGCAATTAGCACGCAGTTGCAAGAGTGTTGTTGCTGTGGGCAACTGCAAAGTTGGTCGCGTGACTTATTGCGTTACCGGTCGTGATTTTCTTTTTGCCAGAGGAACTTTTTGAATCGTGTGAGGTGGGATGTTCAGATGCACGCTAAAAGCTTGGGTTTAATGAGTTTGGGGTGCACAAGGTCTTAGGGGGTTGTGCTAGATATCTTGATGGTGTCTTTCGTTTTCGGGAATTGTAATTATAAGAGTATCGTGTTTGAAGTTTAATTAGAAGGAATTGTGTTTGTTTTCGGAGTGTGGCTTGTTTTTAGGATCACCGGATGTAATCTTAGTAGGAAGTTGTGTGGTAATTTTCAGAGTTTTGGAACTGAGAATGTTTATGTAATTCGAGTTTGACGTTAACTAGTGTGCACGCAAACGAAAGGCGCACACAAGAGTTTCTAAAACATTGTCAAAAATGATTACTCAAATGTAACGCTAGTTTTCCGAAATGCGCTCAAATGAAACTCTTTATAAAACGTAGATACTTTTCATTCTCCTTTAATTTACTTAAAAATCCGATTTTTTTTTTAATTTCAAAATATATCGTCGTAGGTAAAGTTTCAGAAAAAAAGTACTAATCAGAATGTGATTTTAACTAAAAATTTATCAGTACATTTCAGAATTTTTGGGCATAAGTATGTCTACCGGGTACATCGCTGCAAGAAGTCGCAACATAAAAAACAACACTGTTTACCCCTATAACTCCACGTGGAATAGAAATTTGGAGATAAATGACATACCATCGTGTAGGGAAAAGTAGGACGTCTCGAACAGGCAGATCGTTAATCCATTCTCCCCTTTGACTTTTGTACCGCATGGGGGGGAGTGTCGCCTTTGGCTGCAGTTTACACTTCCGCCCCCTTAACTCTATGTGGAATCAGTCAATAAGTATAAAATACATACCATCATATAGATAGATGATAGTTAGACGCGTCAGCCAGGCTGTTTGTTAACCCATTCATCCCTCTGAATGCTTTACCGTGTGGTGAAGAATGTCACCCTTGGCTGCAGTATATGCTTCCGCTCCCTTAACCCCGCGGGGAATCAGATTTTTGGAATAAAGAACCTATCATTGTCTATGGAAAGGTAGGTCGCGACACCCAGGTTGGAAACACAAACCACACAAATTAATCCTAAGGGTATAAAGCCGTACCGTGTGGCCGGCGTCTACCAGATGGGACATTCAACCACGCACCCCCTGACCTTTGTATTGCATAGGGCCCAAAAATATTTACGAACCAAACCTTAATGCACGGTGCGGCCTGTACCTAGCTGAATTCTTTAATCAAATTTAAGTATCAGTTCACAAAATTAAAGTAATCATTTTTATATGTTTTTAATTAGTGTTGGATATATTCTCATTTTCCAACATACTCTATTGTAATACATTTTAATAATAGGTATTATAAATGAATACAATTTAGTAATTTTAAATACATGTTTAGCTTATAACACCAACGACCACCTAGTTGTCAAGAGTTGCAATTTAGAATTTTGCATCAAGATAACTTATGTGAAATCGCATGCGTTTGATTATTGAACTCAGAAAAAAATACAAAATTAATAATCTTAACTCTAAAGTTTATACAGCACTTACTTTTTAGCAAATAAATTATATAAAAATGAATAGACTATCTGAAATGGGTAGCAAAAGTATAAATTGTAGTTGGAAAATGCAATGAATATTAATATAAGAAAATTAGTTAAATTAGTAATAAGCAGCGAATATATTTTAAATAAAATCTTGCTCATTTTGAAACATATTTTAGGATTTCAGACCTAATACTTGCAACTAAAAGTAGGTAAAAACAAGATCGATTAATGGAAACAGCGGTAACATATCATCCATGTCTTCAATGAAATATTAATGAGTTGGATTTTTTTTTTTAAAGAAAAAATCGTATTTAATGAGTGTTCTTATAGATTTACTAAAACAATGCATTTGTTTTTATATTTGAATCTGAAAAAAATTATTCCTAAAACATAGCATATTAGAAACTTTTAAAGGAAACAAAAATATGATAATAAGTGAAATGGATTTCCGGAAACACAATCCTTTTTTTTTTCTTCAAAAAGCATTCCATTGTCTTAATCATTTTTGAACCAAAATATAATTATCTTATACAAATTTTCAGTGTCTCGTATTATTATGATCCATTAGCCGTTTATGGCTTGCTAATGCATTGATTTTAAACCACTTTTTATCCCGCATTCCTTCTATTAAAGCAAAGACAAAAGGTAAAATTCGAGAAACGCATTCATGAATTGCTATAGTTTCACATAATTATGATTATTTTTACTTTATGCTTGAATCGATGAAGCAAATAATCTTCTTTACCGTAAGAAGTAAACACATAATAATAAAAATAAAACTTTCAACATAAAATTATTCTTGAGAGGAAGTATTATTTTAAATATTCAAATAGGAACAATAAAAATAATTTATATACGAATAAGAACCGGAGCCAACTCGTTTTGTTTGAATATAATTAAAAAGTATACGAATATGTCTGACCGTTCTCAAGTATAAAAACACAATGAACAACGTAACTAGATATTTTCATCTGCAATGGAAATGATATTCGTAAAGACTAACAATTTCTAAGTGTCATTTTTCTTTCACAGTCATTAAAAGTTATGTTGTCATTTTTATTTACAGAGTTTGGAGCCGTATATTGTTATAGATGTATCATAAAAAAAATTGGTGTTACACCGATATATCTCTTGGGAGCTGTTTGAAATTCTATATTTAAATAAAAAATAATCATCCAAAACATTACAGAAAGTAAAAATGGAAATTGTTTAAAACCGTTTCGTTTTACTGTTATAATTTAAATTTATCAATGAAAATTTCTACAAAGGTTAGTAGTCAAATTATTTGGTTCTTTTTAAGATTAAGTGTGCTGCAAAAAATTAGTATTATAGACAAAATTGTGTTTTTTAAATTATTGAAAGTTTTTTATTGAATCCTATCTCTGTAATTGCAATCTCAATGGCGGATGGTAATATATTGATTATTTTTATGTTACGTGCAATCGTTCTCTACTTCGTTCAATTTAAAAAAAAATGATACTAGAAGCCGTTTTTAAGATATAAGTATATACTGGAATTGTGGGATAAAAAAAAATTAAAAACATAAAGTATACTAAACAAAAATACGATTTCAACAATCAATTTATATGTATAAAAATGTGGAAAGTACTTAATATTTATATAAGAAATCTATTTTGTGACGTTAAGGAAATGAACACTGTGAATGCAATGTTTCCAATGTAGTATTTTTGATCATGATTTCAGAAGACTACTTATGAGTTATGACTATGGAAATAGTTAGATATATAAAGTTGGGGAATAACTATGTTTTTATACAATATTTTAATAATAAATAAACATTTATAAAAGAATGTCCTTTTTTTTAAGTTAAGTTATGCAATTTAACGTTTTTATATATAAAAAAAATTAAACTTTTTTGATAAGTTACTCTTAGAACAATTACTTTTTTTGGACATATTTTAAAAACAAATTATAAAGATTAAAAGTCAAAATATGATACTTTAGACACAATAAATCACGATAACGGTTTTTTGTTTATTTTCCTATGACACCAAAACAATTTTTACACCGCTTCCACTGAATTAAACGTTTTTGGTAGCTTACGAAGCGCATTTTACTGACCAAAAATTTCACAGATGCGCACACAATAAATCGAGCATGAGTTGTCCTTTTATATGCCATTAATAATACAAGGACGCAGTTAAAAATTAATCGGTAAAGAAAAGAATTTACATAAGAAAGAAAGGACGCATAAAAACTCGACTCTCTTTTTCTTCTAAATTATGCTCTTTATTTAAACTACTCCTCTTAATCTTACAAGTTAAGTAACATCATTGGCAGAAACATATGTTTGCGACAGCCAATTATTTTCCTGAGATACCCGGATGGAATAAAAAACGGTTTTAAAAGCTCTTCTATCAGCTTCTCTACCCCTCAACTCAGCTCGACATCTTTATAAATCTGATCTCAAGCACACTTTCTTTAAATCTTTAGACGAAAAGAAGAAAATATAATTTTTATTTTTCATTCTTCTTTGGCAACGTCTTCTGCCTGTTTTGTATAGAAAACACTTAAATTCCCTTTTTTTGTTCTTTTTTTTTTTGTTTTGAATTTTACAACGAAGTTGGAATTTGTGTAGGAACGACAGAATAAAAAAACGATCGCTAAAAAACAATAAAAGTCTTTTTTTTAGAATGGAAAAAGGGAGGACTTTTATTACAATGTTTATTCGCCTTCTAACGCATGTTTTTCGAACATTTATTTTTATTCATCAAACTAAAAAGAAAAACTTCATAAAGTAACATTTTTGAAGCAAATGAATTCTTGTCGTTTTTACTTTCTGACAATATTCCAGGGTTGGTTTATTCGGGCAAACTAACATCTCAACTTTTTTTTTATTATTATCAGCAAGAAAAAAAAAATAATAGGAGTCGTATTTGCTTCATTAAGAAACTTTTTGAGGTAGTTTTTTCCTTAACATTTTTTTAAAAAAAAGTTAAATCATTTATTTGGATACAATTAGACGTTTTGGAATCGCAGTGTGCGAAATGAAATTCCTTAGAAGCTTAATAATTTTGTGCTAAAGGTTAAAAAAAAAATGAGAATGAAAAAGAAAGAAAAAATTCTTTAAATTGCGTTGCTGACGAGGAAAATACACTTGCATGGGCCAGAGCAACTAATTAGGGTCTGAAAAATATATTTGTTGTAGCTGTTTCTTGCAGAAAATAACATTGTTACTAGATAAGTAGTTGCGGATTCTGTTTTCTGTGTGACTTATTATTTTTTAAATGGAATAAACATTAAATAGCATTTAAGGAAAAACGGAATATCTCAGTGTTTTAGAGTTGGTAATACAAATTTAAATCTTTCTTAACGTACACTACTAAAAAATCTAAGATTTGAACATTTTTATGGCAAACAAAAATATTATAAACATTTACAGTTAGGTTTTATAATAAAAAAGGTCGTATGTGTGTGTGTGTGCATTATTTTTATTTTTCCATTACTTAGAAAGTAGTTTTCCATTTTTGGGGAATTTAGTTTGTTGGGAAACATATAGCAATTAAAGAGAACATATGTTTTAATGCTTTTATTTGACTTTTTTTATATATTACTTTTTTAAAATATAATTTAAATTCATCCTATGTTGTGCATTTCAAGAATGTCCTTAAAATTACTATTGCTTCTTCGTGTTTGCTCATTTAAAAAAATGAATTTTATTATTTAAACATAGTAACTACAATTATATGACTTGTAAACCTCAAGGAAATGTATTCGGGTCTTCTTAAATTATTTATAATTCATATTTTTCTAAATTTCTGGTTCTAACAAACATTACCATATTACATTTTCTACATAACATCATCAACATTTATACTACTTCGAAACTTAAATTCGAATTCTAAACTCATAAAAACTGAAAGAATCGTTTTCACAACTTTACCTCATAAATTCCCCAGTACAAAATGCGGATATTAGCCCATAAATTTATACACACTTGCATCACAATTTTTTTTCTTCTTCTTAAATTCAATGTCCTTATTCACGAAACATGGGGATAAAAGATAAATGGGCTTAGAATAAATAGCGGCAAGTAGCAAACGAAAATAAAAAAAAAGCCGCTAAGAATGTGTAAGTGGCAAAAATAACCGCGTTAATTGATAGCGGCAATAATTATCGCCGGAGCTATCACTAAAAATCCCCAAAACTTGATGGAAATTAATGATCTTTTATGGATGAGGGAGTGATAACGTTTTAACGTTATTTTCTTACACCGACACATGCGTGAAAAATGTCTGGTAGAGCCCCAGCGTAAAATCCTTTCGCTTCGGGATCTAGTAAGATATTAAGATTTAGAAAAGTGTTTCAATTTATTTTGGTAATACAAATGTAAATTTATTCTGTATTTCAAATTCTTTTCTTTAAGTTATGCTAATAAAAATGCTGGGAGTCTGTAGGTGTATGACCAGAAGGGTTTTTCAATAAACGTCATTTAAGCAGATAGGTGAATAGCGTAAGAAAAAGCAATTGTTCCCCAACTTAAACCTTGCCAACTTAAAGAAAGAAAACAAGCTGTTCCATCTAACGCCGCTGGCTCCATCCCCGCCCCGTATGAATTTTATTTTGCTTTACTTCCAGATTTTATGAGCAACAGCGTCTATATTAATGTCAATCGAGCTACTTGTCATGTATATATAGTGACAGTGAATTACCTTGAGAGCTTAACATGGTATTTATATTCAGATATCCAATGTAGACGACAATTACATAAAATATTTATGCAAATTACTGCATAATTTTTTTTATGTTAAGTGGTGCTAAATTAAAAAGTTAACTAATGTTTCAATAAATATGTTTAGTGATGTTACTTATTTTTTAACTGACAAGGGAGCTGTGCTACCAACTCGATGACGTTGTCCACCACCCCGGGTTTTGCTGCGCAAACACACCTCGCCTTCCGACGAAGAGCGTGGTCTATGGCCATTTAAAAAACAAATGTTAATTTATGGGAAACATTGCTTATAATGCTTCATGAATATTCGACAAGGGCCCTCCAACTATAATAATTTCTATTAAGTTACCCCTTCCCTACACACTGATGACTGAACTCTACTGATTCTACTACTCCTCATTGAAGAAATGACGCACTACTTATCGATGTACAGTGCGTTTAGCTTAATATTTAACTTGTCCTTCATTTATACATTTGAGTGGTCTCCATGGCAATGAGTTGTGTGGATGCCAAATAGCGATGATTGTTTTATCTTGATTTAAAACTTATTATCGAAGGTAATTTAATTTTAAAAATGTGAAAACTCAAAATCTAGCATAAAATAATAAATTCATAGCTTGAATTTATATAAAAATACCATTAAATGAATGAAATTAAAAATAATCATTAATATTTTACACACAATGATTTTAATTATGAATCAAATAAAAAAAACAAGCACCGGAATATAAATTTAAAAATACGTTTGTGTTCTAAAAGTTACCAGTCTTGTCAAATATAAGTATCATTAGAACGTTTCTAATGATAGCTGATGTTAACCAAATAATAAACGCAATTAAATCAGAAAAAAATCATGTAAAGCTACAAAAACGGCAATAAATGTGCAAAAGTTATTTGCCGCCATTAAAATCGGGTGAATGGCGCCGCCAACTTGCCGATATTTCAAAACTTTACAAAAAAGTTAAGTGCACTGCACACCTGCTAATTTCCAATCCTGCTTTAATACAATATTAAAGCAATCATAAACACCAAATTTACTGAGTGAATTTCTAAAAACCCGTTTATTATTCCAAAAATCAAAATCACATATCAAGTCTAACCACAGCATATTCTTTTGCTTATAGCCCAAACATACAAACAGCAGAAAGTTAGATTTTTCCAAAGATATTTCAAACACCATCATCATCAACATAAATAACATTTGACATTCCCACCTTCAAAATCACAGTGAACACATCACATTCCCCCTAAAAATAACCGTGACTGCAGTCCCATGCCTTCCGGGTAATGTTGGCAAAGAATCCTCAATTTCGCAGCTGCAAATGAGCCAAACTTGCAGAAAAATGGCGCCAAATCACGATCGGCTTCGTCGTTGATCATCATCATTTCCTCGGTGGAACTGAAATTACCCTTGGCGCTCATCAATACTAGAGATAGCGAAACCTGCTATGTTTCAGAATATGTTGGTACTGGTTTCTTTTGAAGAGATCTTGAGTATATTAAAAATTATGTTATTGATTTAGGATGGATGCATGGGTTTTAGTAGTGATCTACAATATTGTTGTTAAAACATCGGGAAAGGAGAGTCCCTAATGTATGGTGAGGTTTGGTTCGCAATTAATTTGCTTGGCCTTCTTCTTCTTCTTGCGTTTTTGGTAAACTTTAGATTTCTCCGCACTTGTCATAAGTTTCAATTTATATGAGAAATTTAGTTCGTATTGAACTGCCATTTCAACCTATTTACGTTTCCAACGCAGAAATTAAACTTGAGAGTTATATTGTGGCTTCAAATTCAATTCTTTGACAAATCCTCAATTTCAATATAGTATATTGCAGATTCTGTATTATGACGTTCCAGAATTCCAGAAGCATTTTGTTCGAACAGGTATGATTAAGAATTTTTACGGATTTTCAATGTGGGATGATTTGGGGGGGTTTGGAGTCATGGAGTAAGCCTCAGCTAAAACGCTGTATTTGTGAATTGTTTAAGAGCAGCAAGACTGAAAGTGTTTAGAGCCAAAATACTCGGCTGTTAGTCAAAATACTCGGTCCGTCCTGCGGCTCTTGTGGTCTCGAGCATGGATCCTTCATAGTAGAGAAAACATGTTATAATCTCGCTAACATCAAAGTGAGGCTAACATGTATGTCCTAAGACACGTGGTTAATTACGTCATTCCATTCATAAATTTTCACTGTTACACATTTCCCAATTCATCAGCCAATCGCGAGTATTTTTTAATTCATAATTTTGAAAAGAAGTCACGTGTCTGAAGCCATTCGGTCTGAAATGTTGGTTTCACAATTATGACGTCATATTCGCTCTACTACAGTCCATTCATGCTCGAAGCTTGTGGTCTAAGACTATTAAATATTAGAGCGGAAAGAAGAGTGACTATTTTTAAGGGAGAGCAAAGGACAACAATGCAAAAAATTGCAGCATATGTTAATCAATGTTCCTCTAAAAGGATATCGGAGCGCAATATTTTCCGTACGCTTCAGCGTATGCGATATGGGTATAGTCATTATATTTTAGATAAGCAAAGAATAACAAACAAACAAAGACAAACAAAACAAGAACAAAACAAAGAATAAAGAACACATTTGTATAGTCGAATGAAGTGGGATTTAAATTCTTTTAAACACAACTTAAAATTAGAGCTTGAACGAGCTTACATCTTTATTGCTGACGACAAATCATGAAAAAATACAGAAAAGCTAAAATAAACTTTTTTACCTTTCTCAAATCACACGAAAAGGCCGTTAATTGCTGTAACTTAACTTAAACCATTAAGGTACCAAAAACATTCACTAAAAAATAAACATCAAGCCAGACCTTCCGCCATTTTTAAATTTTATTTTCGCTTTCCTTCGAAATTGGGATACTTTTTTTTAAGGTTCCTCAAATCTTCTATATAAAGGCGACAAGAGGGGGAAAAACACAATTTTTCTTTTCCCAAAGCATCAGCTTCCAATTTTACTACAGATTGAAAAGAATCTCTTTTTCTTGTTCGCTGATCCCAGATTCGAGTAAAAAAAAATGAAATTTCTAACTAGGATAAAAACAAGAAGGGATCCCTTTAAAGTTTTTTCTCCCCCCCCTCTTAAAAGGGAGTTTCCATATGTATGCAAATTTCAGTGGAAAAAATATTTCCGCTTTTGCTTTGCGACCACATGTTCGGAATTTATGCGCAAAAGCACCATCCAGCACCAGTGTATTTATGAAGTCCTTTTACCATGGAATATTTTAAATTATTTAATTATACATCATCCAATTTAAAAAAAAAGGAGAGAATTTTGAATACACATTAACTTCGAATATAAACTACCAGGAGAAGAAAAGACACCGGATTTGGTTTTAATGGAGAATAAAATTCTTCAAATTTATGAAGGATTTGGGTGAGTTGGTGCCTTTCTTATAAGATAAACTCTGCATGTAAAACCGGACGCCATGTTTATTCTGTTGATTTATTTTCGAAAACTTTTTCGTGGGGGAGCTCAAGAAATATCTGTTGCGAGAGTTAAGTATTTTTTTAAATATAAAAGAATCCGGTCTTTGAGGACATGAGACTGTAAATCTCTTTATAATATTTTGATTTAATAAAAGTGTTCGTTGCTGAGTCTCTGGGTATTCCTTTTTTTTTTTGGAACAGGATTTCGCGAAAATGTTTTTAAGATTTATTCACTTTGTGCTGGTGCAATGGAAGTTGTAAAATATTTTCTTTATTAAATTGAATCTGACATCACGGAGATTTTATTTTCTTCAATCTGAAATCATATTCTGAAAGATTGAGGTTATGTTCAGAGAGTATATGATGAATCAAACAAAATGAAACCCAATTCTTACAGGACGTCGGGCGGAAAATATACAAATATTCGGAAATAAAGAAACACAAACACCAAAAGTGTTTGGAAGATATTTTAAGTAGTTTTAATGTAATATGCCCCCAAACGTGGAAATATTGCATCTTGAGTAAATTGCCTACTGAGTGGGCCCGAATAATGTTATTCTATACGTGGATTTATTTTTAAAAAATATCTCCATGTTACGGAGGTATTTTTCAAATAAAGTATAATTTGAAGCAGAACGATTGAAATTTTTATAAATAGTAAAAATTTAAAACAAAAATATTTTTTCAAAAAATTCATGTACCGGACCCCTTTAACTGCTTAATGGACTAATCCGAAGTAACTCGTGTTAGTATCTGGGGTAAATACATTTTATCCCAAGTTATTGTTAAGAGTTTAAATGAAATTTTAATTTTCGCACTTATATCAGATATATTATTTCTGTAGTAAATATCACTTTTGAGGTTCTTACAAGCGATGGATTCTAACATGTGAGGTCTCAAAAGAAAGAAAATTTATCGGACAAGTGAAAAGTCGTATTTTCAAAACGCTGACATCCCAGAAAAATTGCAAAAAATTAAATATTTTTTCTTAATAGAATTTTACGGATAAAAAGCATTGATTAGCAACAAATTTGATCCTTTCTCCGTTGTCATGGAAATTCCTTTGTGTTTTTGAAAAGATATGAAACTATAACTGAACACCACGTAATATAACATTTGTAATGAACTATATGAACGTGACCACATTCTGTGGTTAACGTCATTTTGAGAATATTTACCATGCCAACAGTTTTTTGCTTCTTAGCGATTAAATTATCTTACTAACAAAAGACAAGATAAACTAGTTTTAATTGTACTAATAAAAAGACTCTATTGTTTTTAATTATTGACATTTGGAAATCTAAAAATAGCAAATTAACTACGAAGCTGATATTTATTCATTTTTATTCAGGGAGCAAATTTTCAATTGATAGTAAAGATTTTATTGAACACTCACTCTTTTAACTGTTATCACTGAATTAAGTTTAGTGTTATTGCCTATTACTTTAGAAAGTCCGTGTTGTTTAATTCAATACCTTGATAAAAGTTCGATATGTTTAAAGACTTAATTCGTAAACATTTTGTAAACCATTAGAAAAAAAAAGCGTCAAACTTTAAAAAATATCGCCAAAGAAACAACAAATGTAGAGCAGGAACATATCCTTGAAAAAACTAACTTAACTGATTGGTCAGTAAGCGTATACTTCACGGATTGCGCAACATGACCTCCTAAAAGACACGCCCAGTGGATAGAGACGTTTAGCTGGTAATCAGACGATTACTAGTTCGCGCCCTGTGGTAGACTAGACAAAGACTGTTTTTACGATCGGATCATTGCCAGCTTTACTACAAAAATATTAAAAGTCGTCCAGAACATCCAACAAATTTTACTGGCGTATTGACTGGTGCACGATAAATCTGATCGGGGTCCAATGTCCTGACGCCTATTGTGGTTGCGTCGGGTACCAGCTCAGGTGTTGTCCTCTTCATTGGTTCAAAAATACGAGGCATTGTTTCCGGATCTTTCCTTCGAGATAGGGAGCCCCAGTTGCTCAGTTGGCAAGGCGTTCAGCTACTAATCAGAGAATGGTGGTTCGAATCCGCGCAATGAACTTGACATAGAAAAGTAAAAAAGTAGTGATGTTGCGATCGGAGGGTTGCCAGCTTCGCTACAAAAATACTAGAAAGTCGTCCAGAATATCCAACAAATTATACTGGCGTGTATACGGGACTGGTGCACGATACATCTGACCGGGGTCCAAAGTCCCGACGTCTATTGAAGGCGTTGGGTGCCAGTTCAGGTGTTTCCTCGTCATCTGACCATGGTTCTAAAATAACGAGGTGCATGTATGAATGTGTGTGTGAATGTGTATTTGTTCCCGGGTCTTTCCTTTGAGAAAGACCCCGAACCGTCGCCAATAGCCTACTGTGATGCTCTAGTGCGACGTTAACAAAAAACAAAAAAATTAACAAAAAACAAAAAAATCATTCGGTTTTGGCAGAATGGTTGTTTAAAAAACATTGCACTAGAGCTACACAGTGGGCTATTGGTGACGGTTAGGGGCCTATCTCGAAAGAAAGACTAGGGAACGATGCCCTTGTATTTTTAACCATGGCCAGAAGACGAGGCCATCACCTGAACTGGCACCCGACGCAACCTCAATTGGCGTCAGGACATCTTACACCCGATCAGATTTATCGTGTACCAGTCCCGTATACTCGCCAGTATAATTTGTTGGATGCTCTGAATGAGTTTCTAGTATTTTTGTAGCAAAGCTGACAATCCACCGATCGCAATCTCACTACTTCTTTACTTTTTTTTGTCAAGTCCATCGCACGGGTTCGAACTAGCAATTCAGTGATTACTAGCTAAACTTTATCCAAAAGTTTTGATGGGAATCCATAACTGCGAGCTTGACGTTCTTACCATTCGAACGAGCCCCAGTTGCTCAGTTGGTAAGACGTTCAGCTACTAATAGCTACTAGCTAGCCCACTGTTCAGCTCTAGTGCGACGTTATTTAACAAAACCAAACCAAACCTTCGAGACTATATCCCACTGTGCAGATCTAGTGCGACGTTAATTAACAAAACCAAACCAAACCTTCGAGACTATATCCCACTGTGCAGATCTAGTGCGACGTTAATTAACAAAACCAAACCAAACCTTCGATACTATATCCCACTGTGCAGATCTAGTGCGACGTTACTTAACAAAACCAAACCAAACCTTCGAGACTATATCCCACTGTGCAGATCTAGTGCGACGTTATTTAACAAAACCAAACCAAACCTTCGAGACTATATCCCACTGTGCAGATCTAGTGCGACGTTATTTAACAAAACCAAACCAAACCTTCGAGACTATATCCCACTGTGCAGATCTAGTGCGACGTTATTTAACAAAACCAAACCAAACCTTCGAGACTATATCCCACTGTGCAGATCTAGTGCGACGTTATTTAACAAAACCAAACCAAACCTTCGAGACTATATCCCACTGTGCAGATCTAGTGCGACGTTATTTAACAAAACCAAACCAAACCTTCGAGACTATATCCCACTGTGCAGATCTAGTGCGACGTTATTTAACAAAACCAAACCAAACCTTCGAGACTATATCCCACTGTGCAGATCTAGTGCGACGTTATTTAACAAAACCAAACCAAACCTTCGAGACTATATCCCACTGTGCAGATCTAGTGCGACGTTAATTAACAAAACCAAACCAAACCTTCGAGACTATATCCCACTGTGCAGATCTAGTGCGACGTTAATTAACAAAACCAAACCAAACCTTCGAGACTATATCCCACTGTGCAGATCTAGTGCGACGTTACTTAACAAAACCAAACCAAACCTTCGAGACTATATCCCACTGTGCAGATCTAGTGCGACGTTATTTAACAAAACCAAACCAAACCTTCGAGACTATATCCCACTGTGCAGATCTAGTGCGACGTTATTTAACAAAACCAAACCAAACCTTCGAGACTATATCCCACTGTGCAGATCTAGTGCGACGTTATTTAACAAAACCAAACCAAACCTTCGAGACTATATTCCACTGTGCAGATCTAGTGCGACGTTATTTAACAAAACCAAACCAAACCTTCGAGACTATATCCCACTGTGCAGATCTAGTGCGACGTTATTTAACAAAACCAAACCAAACCTTCGAGACTATATCCCACTGTGCAGATCTAGTGCGACGTTATTTAACAAAACCAAACCAAACCTTCGAGACTATATCCCACTGTGCAGATCTAGTGCGACGTTATTTAACAAAACCAAACCAAACCTTCGAGACTATATCCCACTGTGCAGATCTAGTGCGACGTTATTTAGCCAAACTAAACCAAACCTGAAAGACACGTTATTTCAATGAAAGGAAATGTTCATGAGAGAATTCTCCCACGGGTAGGTAGGCTAGTTGCCTGTAATTCCTTTAACTAATCACCAAATACCAAGTTATTAAGAACCCCAACTAATACACTGACCATTTTGACCACCTACAGTCTGTCAACCGGCAACAAAGAAAGACGTGATTGGTTTGGTTTGGTTTGGTTTGGTTAATTAACGTCGCACTAGAGCTGCACAGTGGGCTATTGGCGACGGTTCGGGGTCAATCTCGAAGGAAAGACCCGGGAACACATTCACACACACATTCATTCACACATTCATACATGCACCTCGTTATTTTAGAACCATGGTCAGATGACGAGGAAACACCTGAACTGGCACCCAACGCCTTCAATAGACGTCGGGACTTTGGACCCCGATCAGATTTATCGTGCACCAGTCCCGTATACACGCCAGTATAATTTGTTGGATATTCTGGACGACTTTCTAGTAATTTTGTAGTGAAGCTGGCAACCCTCCGATCACAAGATCACTACTTTTTTACTTTTCTATGTCAAGTCCATTTCCCGGATTCGAACCACCAATCCTCTGATTAGTGGCCGAGCGCCTTCCCAACTGAGCAACTGGGGCTCAAAGACGTGATTGATGTGAAATAACTCTCAAAATAGACACCGATGGAGTAATCAAATCTGTGTCACTGTCACTCTCTCCTTGTCGCATGCCCCGGGATGATTAGAGCGTCCATTTTCATAAATCAGGGCCCTGTTCCGATCTGTCTGCTGCAATTGACAGGGAAGGGTGTGGCACGGGTGGAAAGGGTGTGGACCGTTAAAAGTACAGGACGGTTCCCCTTACTCGGGGCGATTTATTTATAGACGTAAATCACTCTTGGGATGTATTTACCTGAGTGATTTATTAGATTGTCGAGTCATATTGTGGATTTAACAATGTGAAACTGTGTATTGAGTAGTTTTTGATTCTGAATTCCCCTTTGAAATGAGTAAGTGTCACAGAACTGAAGGGGTTAGGTAACGAAAGAGGTATGTATTTCTTTTGTTGAGTTTTTGTTGTAGATGAAGGAAGTATTTTGTCGGTTCTTTGACACAGACAGAAGCATTATAGAAGCTAAAAATATACTAGAAAAGTCGTCCAGAACATCCGCAAAAATTATACGGCGTGTATACGGGACTGGTGCACAATAAATCTGATTGGGATCCAAAGTCCCGACGTCTATTGATGGCGTTGGGTGCCAGTTCAGGTGTTTCCTCGTCATCTGACCATGGTTCAAAAATAACGGGGTGCATGTATGAATGTGTGTGTGAATGTGTATGTGTTCCCGGGTCTTTCCTTCGAGATAGACCCCGAACCGTCGCCAATAGCCCACTGTGCAGCTCTAGTGCGACGTTAATTAACCAAACCAAACCAAAAAAAATTGTAGAAGCCTTATTAACCAGTTCCCAAAAGAAGGTCCGCTGGTCAATGTTAGGGGGTCCATGGGGTCACAAAGAAAAAATGGATAAAACGACAATAAAGTCATGAGTGTTAAATATGCAAGTAAGAGACTAAGAGAAATTAAACTTTTGGTTTGGTTTGGTTAATTAACGTCGCACTAGAGCTGTGCAGTGGGCTATTGTCGACGGTTCGGGGCCTATCTCGAAGGAAAGATCCGGGAACGATGCCTCGTATTTTTGAACCATGGCCACAGAAAATCATAATTTCGACATTACAGTCTCACAAGTATGATTCAAAAATATTTCCATAACCACAATTTATAAAATAAAAATTATATATATATAAACTTTTAGGGCGTTTTGATGACACCAATTAATTTAAATATTTCAATAGCGCATTGATGGCCCCATACTATTTATTGCCTTCAGTTAATTCACCCTTTGCTCACTTCAATCGATTTATAAGACTTTTAATCGAAATAAACGGATTATTTTCGGCAATGAATAATAAATCGAGATCAGACACTTCAAAGACATTTTCAAGTTGTACTTTGGCAATACAACATCAAAGATGCATTTTGAAATCTCTCTTAACATACAGGAGAAACATTAATTAAATATTATTTAATTACGTTTAAAAGCTTTTTCTTTAATTGGATCTTCTGCTAATAGCAAATAAACTTATCATTCTACTAGATAAGTAGTAATAATTATTTTAATTGCCGGTAACGTTCTTGCCGTTATTGAAAAGAACTGGTTGAAGTAAGTTACGGTTTAAGGGTATGAATAGCTTTGTAGGTTTCACTTAAATGGTAAATCGACCGTTCAAGTGAAGAGGTTAAAAATAATGAACACGGTACATTTTTATAAATTAATTACCTTATGGATTTATTTTCTTATGGAACATTTACCGTATTTAAATATTTTAATTACGTATTTCAATTTTTTTAAGCTATACCCAAACCCTCATTTCTGAAAATATTGCTATTTTTTTTATAAAACAATGTTATACACGTTTTAGAAAATGTGTACAAAATTTAAAAGCAGTGAAAGAAAGAAAGCATATGTATTTTTACATGTTTATATATCATTTATCATCAACCTACCTGCTTTTTGTCTGCAACATTCGGCATTTACTCATAATAAAATTTTGGAATTTTGGTCCTGTTTAAAATGCTAAGGCTTTGTAAATAATCTACTTAAAACTGAACTGTTAATAGTGCTTGAAATTTTAATATTTGTTTTATAAAACGTAGGAAGAACTTTTTAAAATTAGGTTTAGAATTTTTTTTACGAATTAATTAACATAAACAAAGTGGATATTTTTTAGGTTATGAACATATAATTTTTTTTTTAAACAACTAAAACACAAATTGGCAAAAATCTATTCCTAGTTTTGTAATATATACTTTGACTGTATTTAATAATTTTAAAATTTTTTTAATGTTAAAAATTTCGGAAGAAGTAGTGTTTTTTAAAAGCTTATTTAGGCTTAAAAAAACTATAATTTTTTCAATATTATTATTTCATTCAATATTGTTCAGAAAGAGACGTTTTAATAGTGTAAAAAAATGGTATTTCTGAATTTATTAATAAAAATATTAGGATTTGGGGTTCGGGTTTCCGTCAAAGCATTTGTGGATTGAATGATTAAAATTACAAATTTTATATTTAAAACTTGGGGAAAAATTGCAGGAATTTACCGTTGTAAATGATTTTATTAAAACGCGTAGCTTACTTGATGGATTTAGTTTAAATTCATTTCGTCAATTATACAGCAAAGTTTTCTATTTGTAGGTCAGAATGTTTTATATTGGTTTCAAAATTCGCAAAAATACTCATTCTTTGCAGAGTGTTAACTAAAATTACGCACTTTTAGAAGTAAGGCGTAATTAAATAAAAAAAATGCCTAGTATTAAAGCGTGTTTTTCAAACTTTCATATTTTTTTTTTTATCTTTACTTAAATATACAACTATTAATACCTTAATTACATTGTTCATGTAATAAATGAAAATATTTTTTTTTGATAAAATTACGCAGATGAAACTTCAATGGAATTATTGAAATTATTAATCACTAGCAATATGGCCCGGCGTTGCTCATGGTCACTTTGCGCAGTAAGAGCTGCGCGATTTTGTCTTGTCAGCGTAGCCATGGCATATCACTGTCTGCGCACTGTGAAAAATAAACTTTATCCAAATCCAGATTTATTAAATTACTTTGAGTATTTTTTGAGATACTTAAATCTATTTTTATGTTCACGACTTTACATGCTATTGCGACTACCTACTATTTAAACTGATGTTTTTGTAAAATGTTTCTTTTTGTGAAATAAAAATTCCTAAATTTTTTTTAAATTGCATATTTTTTATATAAAAATTAACTATTTAGTGACAATAAACCCATGTAGTAAACTTCACATTCATTAGTTTTAGTATTGGCGACTAAGTAATATATCAAAGAAACAATGTTGCATTCTTCCAAATCAAAATAATTTATAGTATTTGGTGAAGTTTTTTTTGTTGTTGTGCCAATTGGCGACCGGTGTCTATATATCCCTCTTTCAACATAATTTCATATGGGTCAATATTTACGGACAATATTTCTTATAAATATTAATTATAAAATATTTATTTTTGAATTCCAATAATATGTTTTTGAGGTGAAAATTTAAAAATAAGCTACATTGAGGTATAAATATATAAAACTTTAAGTTAAACTTTTAGGGTGGCCCATTTCAACACCATAGTAATATACCACTCCGTAACAAATAGCACTATTGTCATAAAGTTAAGTTGTTCGGAACATGAATACACATGGCGTCAGCCGAAAGAGCTGGTTTATCTTCCTCCTTCGGTTGGCGAGGTTTTTGTTAACGACGTTATTTTTGTTATTCGGACACTAATTTCTCGTGCTGATATTTTTAAATATTGGACCTCTATTTTAGCTCATTTGGAAACAATTTTATTCAATTGGAGACATTTTTCATTCATTTGGCAAAATTTTTTATTCATTTTGCAACATTTTTAATTATTTTTTCAATATTTGGCTACTTTTCTTATTCATTTGGCGACATTTTTAATTCATTTGGAAACATTTTTAATTCATTTTGCGACATTTACTCATCAGCCAATCAAAATGAATCGTTTATCCCAGTATAGTCTAAACATATTTTTGGTCGCCAAGGTGATTTTTAACACTAATGTAATGAAGGGAAGATTGAGATGTAAATTTCCCATAGGAGTTGGAGAAATTGTTTATTAATTTGGCGAAATTTTTAATTCATTTGGCGAAATTTTTAGTTCATTTGGCGACATTTACGCATCAGCCAATGAAAATGAATCATTTATCCTAGTAATGTCTAAACATATTTTTGGTCGCCAAGGTGATTTTTAACGCTAATGTTATGAAAGGAAGATCGAGCTGTAAATTTCCCATAGGAGTAATGTTAGAGAAATTGGAAAAAGTTCTATAACTTTTGAATGGTTGCAGATATCCACATGAAACAAAACGCAGATTTTAACCTAAGTAAAGTTTGTTCAAATGGTGCAAGCTTCATAAAAATCCGTGCAGTAGTTTTTGAGTTAAATTCGGACAAACTGACAGACAGACAAAAAAAATTTAAATGTGATTTTCGGAATTAGTGTATTCTAATTCGTGGAGAAAACTCAAAATGAGGGGTTTTGTTCGATTCCACAGACAGACACTCTATTCTTATATATAAGTATTGATTTTGAGAAAGAGAGAGAGATCACTTTTTCTCTCTCGACAAAACAATTGTTTTATTAAATCGATCTCGTTTTTAGTAGAAAAAACCTATCACAATATTAATCTTAATAATTTCGTTTACTTCATACTTGAAAAAGATCACAGCTGTTGTCTACTAAAAAAGTATTTTCAGTTATAATCTACATTTAAATTATCAATCTTAAATTAAAACTTGTCATTTTATATGATTATGTAATATATAGAAATTTTAAATTTAAATTGTACATAAATTACCATATTGCATTTGAACACTTAAAATGCAATCATTTTATGGTTATTTTTTATAAACAACATTATGCTAACTCCATGTATAATTCAGACCATAAATAAACATTTTCAATTTTATTGAAAACCTGGGACTGATTCTATAAATAGCTTTCGAATCTCACGTATTGAGTGTGTTAGAGATTATTTTTTCTTTAGAATATTAGGCGACGAAAAAAAAATCCCTGTTCATTTTTCTAAAAAGGAATTTTCATACTTTTCCTCATTGAAAAAGTACGGAATCTTCTTTCTGTGAGGTTTTTTTTATTCTTCTGTTCCTTCGGAGCCTTTTATCAGAAGTGAGGGAAAAAAATTTAAAGAAAACGTCGGAACTAGCAGCTTGTTATTCTAGAATTCTAGATATATAAAAAAAAAAGAAGAGCGGTTGTTTTCCTAGGCTTAGAATGGGATTGCTATTTCACTTTCCAGCGAGAAATATTAATGCTCCAGTGGGAATAACTAGAATGAAGTGAAATGAGTTGTGTGTAAAAAGCGGTGACGAATTGTGAAATACAGAACAATGGATTTTTTAAAAATTGAAAAAAAATTTATGACCGTTTCTGTGCAAGACGTATGATTAAATAATAGAATTGATATGCGATTTATTTTTATTTTTAAAAATGTCAGACTATGATGAATTATGCATAGGCTTCAGTGTTAAAAATGGGTGCTCATTTTTTAAGAAAATTTTGTCGCTTTTGACGAAAGAGTTGTCTACGACGATGTACTCATTTTTGAGTACAATCGATGCTAACAATGGTTGCGAATACATAAGTTTCAATTAAAAAAAATATATGTACTCATAAATGAGTAAAAATGAATAAAAAGAGCATATTTTGCTTACAAAGGCTGTCTTCATAAACCACTTTCAACAAATATCGACAATTAAACCAAGACTTACGGGGAATCGAACCCAGATCCTCAGGCAAAGCAGTCCAGAGCCTTATCCGTTAAACTACCAGGGCGACGGGAAGAAGTTGTAAACATAAGAAATGTTAAAAAGATGTTCCAAAAGAATGGGAAGTCAGATAATTGAGTTGTAATAACTCAGTTTAAGCAATCAACACCAAATGATGTGAAAAACTATCTTCTGAACAGATATTTTATGTATGCCAGATCGCTTTGTTAAGATGGCCTAAACAGAAGCCGAGGTTAGCAGTATTAAATTACACTGCTCATTTTTGAGAACGTAAAATGACTTAAATTTGAGTACATCATCGCTCATGTACGATACAATTGTACTCAAAGAAATAACGGGTTAGTTCATGTACTCATATTTTTTAAGTATCTTTTTTTTCTAAGAGTAAAAAATCTGACTTTAGCCAATCATCCAAAGAGTTTATATTATATTATCAACAAAAAAGGAATTAGTCCATAGTTGAACTATTCCATTGACGCAAAGGCCTCCGTGGCAGAGTGGATAAAGGCGTTAGCTGGGAATCAGAAGGTTCCTGGTTCGATCCTGTGCGACGGACTTGACTAAGAGAAGTAAAAAAGTTCTTGTCTTTTAAGTTCCAAAAAGTTCTTGTTCCAAATCTTGTGATCGGAGGGTTGCCAGTTGAACTACAAATTACTAGGAATGTCGTCCAGAAATTCCACAAAAATTATCGGCATGTATACGAGACTGGTGCACAATGAATCTGATCGGGGTCCAAAGTCCTGACGTCTATTGAAGCCGTTGGGTGCCAGTTCAAGTGTTGCCCTCGTCATTTGACCATTGTTAAAAAATGCGAGGCATACGAGGCAGTTCCACCAAAATACGAGGCTCGAAGGAAAGACCCGTTCCCGGGTTTTTCCTTCGAGATAGGCCCCGAACCGTCGCCAATAGCCCTTTGTGCAGCTCTAGTGCGACGTTAATTAATAAAACCAAAACCAGACCAAACACCATTGATGCAAAAGCAATTAAGGACAAAGAAAACCCTTACCACCGCTCTCATACAAAATCAGTACAAAACATAATTTCTTAATGCTATCGAGTAATATTCGGCACAGTTGCGTTCGACTTTTTATTGCGTAAGTCGAGATTCGATCCATGGCTAGACGTCTGCAAGAAGAAAAAGGGGCGACGCGAAGATAAATTGAAACTCATCTCTCGAAATAATGTCAGCTGTCAACTCCACTCTTTAAGCTAGGAGAGGGGGGTCGAGATGGAAATGTAGCAGACGGTAGTAGATGGGGGAGCTGCCTCGGAAATCGTCTGCTGGAGAATGATGGAGCCCCGCGTATTTTTGATCTGAATGGAATTGATTTGACAGCTAGGTCTTTAATTCAGTGCGGTGATGTGAAGAAGTACTGATTCTAAAGGTTCTAAAAATGGGTTTCAATGAGTGTTTAAACTTTGTAGTTTTTTTCCATTTCATGTTATTGTAAATAGTTATTTTTAATTATTGTATCAAAATGATATTTATGAGTAAAACATTTTTATATTTTGAGTAATATGGGTGGTAGTGCTGTAATATTGAATATGATTTATTTAATTAGAATTTTTATTGAAAATGGAATATGCCGTTTTTATTGAATAATGTTTATGTATTGCTCAGATTTCGTGGAGAAAAGTCAAATGTTTCCACATAATTCTAACAAGTAATAAAATAATAAACACTTGAACGTCTATTGATATTCAACACTAGACGTTAACAATGTAAACTTTTTACAGTACTTCAGATCATATTACGTAAACAATCACCCGTTTTATAAGATTTGTGAAATTGCTTACTTGCGTACTTTTTCAGACACATTTTTATCATACTATTTTTTTTTCTTTCAAATTTTTTAAGTATTAAATATTTTGTTCATAAAGGAAATTTAAAAATTGATTTATTGTTTTTAAACTTATCACTCTGTAATTGCTTTCTAAAATATGAATTGTTGGTTAATATTATGCATATCGAAACACAAGAAGCAATGGGTATTTTTTTCGGGATACAAAACTTACGATACAAAACACTATACAAAAAAATCATAGAAAACTTTTTAAAAATGGTTAAAGCTAAAATAGAAAAAATACAACAGCCGAAATTAATTTTCTAAACATGGATTATTTTTACAATATTTGTTTCCAGTAAAATTTAAGTTTAGGTCCGCAATATTCTAACTCAATACTCTTAGAGCCAAATAGTGTATTAAGAAATAAAAAAAATATATAATTTGCATTTATATATATCTTAACAATTTCCTAAAAACGCATCAAGTAAGAATAAAAAAATATTATTAAAAATACGCAAACAAAGTAAAAACCATTTTGTATCAGACACACAATTGTCATTGAAAAGGTTGAATTATCACCTAAATCCTTCGAGCATGAATGGTCTGTAGTAGAGAGAATATGACGTCATAATCGTGAAGCCCACATCTCGGCCCATATCACGTGCCATCACTTCAAAATTATGAATTAAAAAATACTCGCGACTGGCTGATGAATTGAGAAATGTGTAACAGTGAAAATTTATGAATGGAATGACATAATTAACCACGTGTCTGAGGCCATACATGTTGGCTTCACTTTGATGTTAACGATAGTGACGTTATGACTCCTCTACTACAAAGGATCCGTGCTCGAATTCTAAATCAGTCAAAAGCCTCTTCATTATAAAAATAATTCCAAACCACTTATCGTCCAGCAGCCACTGAACACCTCAACTCAACAACTCTACTCCCATCCCCATTATCCGGGCGTATTCCATTTAAATGCCCGTTAAATCTACCCGACGTCAATTTACAACCCGGGCATGCTTAGGAAGGTGCATGAATACCGTTGTGCGTCTCACTTCAAAGACGTTAATAGAGCAATTAGGCGTGGGCGGATTGACGGGGCATGCAGGACAAGAGAGATTTGGGAGGGGATTGTGCGAATGCGTTTATGTGCTAAGTGATGGGGGATTTTGAAAAGGGTTGACTTTGTAAACAAAAGTTTTGTTTATTGTTTTAAAAATAATCTTTTTTAACAAAAATAAATAATCTTTTTTGCCAAAAAAAAATAATATTTTTTGCCAAAAAAAAAATTGATAAAAAAAAATAATCTTTTTTAACAAAAAATTAATCTTTTTTGACAAAAAACAGAATCTTTTTTAACAAAAAACAAAATCTTTTTTGCCAAAAAAAAATTGACAAAGAAAAATAATTTTTTTTGACAGAAAAAATAATATGTTTTTACAAAAAAAATAATCTTTTTAGTAAAAAAGAAAACCGATTTTTAAGAAAATGCGCTAAAAAGTAAAAAATATTTTTTAATTTTACGACCAAGTTGAAAAATTTGAATTATTTAATATCAATTTTATACTTATTAAAAGTTTTTGAAATCGGCGCCAAAATTTAGGTATGATTTTTGTAAATTGGTACCAACTTCAAAAAGTTGTAATAAGTATAAAATTGATATTAAATAATTAGATTTTTTCAACTGGGTCGTAAAATTAAAAATAATTTTTTACTTTTTAGCGCATTTTCTTAAAAGTCGGTTTTCTTTTTTTCTAAAAAGATTTTTTATATTTTTCTTTTCAGTTTTGAATTTTACAGGGGGCTTCGCCCCCTATTATTATTCACCAAGAAATTCAAGTAGCAACATGTGCTCAACTTTGTTTCGACAATGTATATTGTAAAACAATTCCCATCAATGCTAGTAAATGCTGGTTAAACGAAATGTCATTGTTGCACAACTTCTGTTAAACAATGAAAATATTTTGAAATCGGATAAATTCTTTAAAAAAAACTCTGGTTAATCGACATTTCCCTATATATAACAGCCGGATTTTTTTTGCAGATGATTTTGCCTAAGTGGATTTCTTTTCTCTATCCAACAAAAAAGAATTTTCGAAATCGGACAATACTTTTTTTCAAACGCTACGGTTAATTGAGAATTCCGGATAATTAAAAGCCGGATAACCAGACATTTTTTTTCTTCAAATGGCTTCTAAGTGAAACATCCCCTATCCAACAACAAAAAATTGTCCAAATATCTGAATTAGAAACGAAATCTTACGCGAATATACATAAAAAAATGCATAAGAGTCGAATTGATAACCTCTCACTTTGGCGTGCCATTTGACGGTTTAAATTTAAAGTTTCTGACGGTTTTCTCTTGGAGTTTTTGTAGTCGCTCTGTTCAGTCGGTTAAAGAGGAAAACCGACTTTAAGAAAAATGCGCTAAAAAGTGAAAAATATTTCTAATATTACGAACAAATTGAAATTTTTTAATTATTTTATATTAATTTTAAGTTTATTAAAACGTTTGGAAATAGGCGCCAATATTTAGGTATGTTTTTTGTAAACTTGTTTGTTTTCCCTTTTAGCAAACTTTTCATTAAGTCGGTTTTCCTTTTTTTTTAAATATTTCCTCCCCTTTTTAGTTTTAATTTAACAATGGACGAATATATTTATTTGTATATTTATTTGGATACTCAAGTTGTTGCTAACTTTTTTCCTTGACCCAGATAGTACATTGTGAGATTAACTGGATTAACAAACGCCGGGTGAATAAAATTTCATTGTTGGACAATCTTTATCCAACCTAAAATATTATGAAATCGGAAAATGTTACAAAACGGTTAATCGATATTTTCGGATAAACCAAAGCCGTATAAC
Source organism: Troglohyphantes excavatus (assembly GCA_963932185.1). Taxonomy (NCBI): domain Eukaryota; kingdom Metazoa; phylum Arthropoda; class Arachnida; order Araneae; family Linyphiidae; genus Troglohyphantes; species Troglohyphantes excavatus. The sequence goes on along the minus strand of OZ010670.1, from coordinate 32,385,931 downwards.
CGATTTTCTTTTGCAATTTTTTACTTAAATGCATTTTTCTCTATCCACAAAAAAAGTACTTTTCGAAATCAGACAATATTCTTTCTCAAACGGTCTGGTTAATTGAGAATTTCGGATAGTTAAATGCCGGATAACCGGATATTTCTTTCAAAAAGGGCCAACTGATACATCCCCTACACAACAAAAACAGAATTTTCCAAATATCTGAATTAGATCAGAAACCTTTCTCGAACATACATTAAAGAAATGCCTATTAAACCGTCAAATTGATAAACAGTTTCCTTTGGCGCGCTTTGGCTGTTGGTTGGCTCACTTTAAGTAGGTTAAAAATAGGTATAATTTTGTTGTAATAACATAAAACTAATAAAGCATTAAAATTAATCATTATTTTTTTTATATGTGTCGTTATTATAACTGTACATCATTTGGAAGTAAACACAGTACTGATAACGTAATAAACCTTCGAGCATGGATCCCTCATAGTAGAGCAAACATCGGGATATCATCTCGCTGACATCAAAGTGAGGTGAACATGTATCGCTACAAACACGTGACTAATGACGTCATCCATTCATACATTTTTCCTAGTTCATTCAGGAAAATATACTGTACTTCATGAATTAACGCATTTACTACAATTTTCAAATCAAAAGTCAATCGCGAACGTTTTTTCATTCATAAATTTTGAAAGGTAGTCACGTGTTTGTAGCGATTTGGTCTGAGATGTTTGCCTCACGATTATGACGTCATATTCTCTCTACTACTGCTCGAAGTAATAAACAGGGTATCAACAATTTGTTGAGCGATAATCATTGTTTGGCTATATAAGATTTAACTGTATCGACATAATAACACATTATGTTCCCCTTCAGCTCGGTATTTAAGTATAAATAGGTAGTAAAAGTATAGCAAACCGAATTGTTTATTGTGTTTAGTTAAATAGAGAAACAATGCAAGTACACCCAGCAGTGTGTAACAATGCTATCCATAAATTTATAAATATGAAGATTAATGTGTTGTTAAATTACTTAATAGTTCGTAATCGGGAAACAGTACATGTTGAACACTGAATGATGGGCTAAAGGAATATTAAATCTACTTTAAATTTAGTAAAATGTGAACATTATACAAAAACTTTCATATAACTTTTTTAATTTATATATAAAAAATATTTTTGTTACTAATCAGAATGTAGAATATGAAGAAAATAATTTTCTGAAGTAAAAACTAAAAGAAAAATATTTCAGACTTTATGAAAATACAAAACTCGAAATATAATAATTATATAATTTATCTATTTTAAAAGATCAACCAAATAAATACTCCAAAATTCTGCACATATAAAAGTAAAGTACGAACTTTTAATTCATCTTACAGCACGTAAATTTATAATAAAATCTATTGTAAACACTTTCACAAGAAAACTGTATTGTAAATTTCATTTTTGTAATCGTTTTTTTTTTTTAAATATCGAAATTAAAATCTTCGATACGAAATACAGTTCCAAATTCTAGTAGATCGATTTTCTTATTTTTCTAAAATAGAGCAACACATCCTAAATTTTGTTTTCTATATTTATTGATTTTTTTTGCAAACGAAGAACAAATATATTTTTATTTAATATAGCTTTTTTGGGCGGGAAGAGACATTTTTGTGACACAGCTCGCTTGTACGGAAATTTGATGTGACAACTTGTGACGTCTTACGCTTAAACTGACAAGAATAATTACAAAAAAAAAAAAAAATACGAAACTGTGGAAGATATATTATTTTGCCGTAGAAAAACGTAAATATGTTATTTGTACTTAAATGAAAGTAATAGATTTTTATAGAGCTTAAAATGCCACGCATTAGATGCTTGGTACGAGCTTTATCCTACATGAGAAATAAATTGTTCGGTGATTTATTTTACCCAATTTCCAGATGTTCCATTTTTATATATTATATATATTTTTTTTTTACGTTTGAATATTCTGAGCGTTGCAATTTATATTAAAATATTGTTATCGTCAGCGATAATAATACCTGAATATACTTAAACGTTACAAATTATACTGAAAACTTATCTTTAATGAAATTTACATTTGAATCTACGAAATGTCACAAAATTATATTGCGGTATTGTTTTCAGCAAAGAGAATTACATTTGTATCTACAAAACGACACAAATTATTTTCAATTAATCATATTTTCATATTTTTAATAGAGATTGAGAAATTTGTTAACTACAATTGAAGCACTGGCACATTAATGTTCAATTAAAAATTTATAGTGAGGTGTTATATAAATTTATTAAAATACAAATACAACGTTAAAATACGCAATAAAAATCCATGAGATCTGAACATGTTTCGGGAGATACGTCTCCCTTCATCAACAAAAATGAAAAGTCTGTGTGTACAATAAAATTCAAATAAACCCACAAATAAGAGTGCTTGGCAATGGAGGACTTCTTTATTTCTTGTTTGACAGTATGTTCTTGGTGCTCCTTAATACGAAATCTTAATGAATTAAAGAAGTCCTCCATTGACAAGCACTCTTGGAAACATGGTCATATATTTAATTTTTCTCACCCACATTTAATTTGCCAACCCAAATCTCCAGTTGAACTTGACTTCCTGGAGGCATTTCATATTTTTAGCAATATTGATTTGATTGTCAATGAAACATTTGCGGTACCAGTATTTATCGCTTGTTGACACACGACTCCAACCGATTGAAATAGTTTTGTTCTTTGGCAACACATTTATTTCTGGTTTTATTTCCATTTTATTGAACACACAGACTTTTCATTTTCTGCTGATGAAGGGAGATGTATCTCTAGAAACATTACAGATCTCACGGATTTTTATTGCGTATTTAAACGTTGCATTTGTATTTTAATATTCTTAACGCAATGTTCATTAAAATGATTTTTTATCTTATATAAACTTATTAATTTTTAAAAATTTGATATGTCTTTAAACGTTTCTCAATACCGTACTCTGCGTAAGTTTTCAATTTATATTGCCCACCAACGCCTAGTGCCTTTCAAACCCCCTGACAAATTACTTGAAATACATTTTATAATAGAGTTTTCGACAAAACAAATGTTAATTCGATCTCATTTAAATATAAACGAATTTTTCAAATGAGCTTAATACCCCGTATTTTTAATTTACTTTTAGTTGCACATCAAAGAACCCGCCTTCGCATACCCAACCCTGATTTATTCCTTCGAAAACAAATTGTAAATGCAGAAGGAAAAATCCCGGCTTATGCCCCACGACCACAAGTGTTTCTCAAATCCTATTCTCTTAATGGAAGTACGACTCTTATGCTAGTCATCTGAGACACCTTGCAACCTAATGGATATGAAAGCTTAAGTGCGTAGATACGGCATGGACTCTGCTCTCTGATTGGAACATCAAACTCAGCGACGGTTGCAGGGATCCTCCTGAGACCAGCGGTCCAGAACCGGAGAAAAGACGTTCATTTCACATCGTTTTATTTCTTTATTAGTTTATCCCAAGTTCTTCTTTTTTTTTTGTTCCGTACCGTTGAATTTTGTATGGAAATTAGAGTTTTTTCTTCTTTATTTACCTCGAGGCTTTGGGTAAGTGGAATCATCTGAAATAATGTGGAATGTTTCCTGTATGTGATTAGTGAAACCTGATTAGCCGTGGAAAGTGCATATGGGGATAGCAAAAAATCACTTGCTGATTATGGTTGTGCTTTTCTTTTATTCGCGGTTTGGCTTTTAGGCTGATTTGTGAAATTGAGGGTTAATTCCTTTATTTCTACTATCGGCACTGCAAAGACAAATAATTTCTGTGTAGTGCTTAAACACTGCTTTTTAACCAAGAAACCGGTCAGCCAGTACCAAAAAGCGCGCCACGAAAGAGGCTATCAATTCGAATGCTATGTATTTTTTTTTTATATTTTTTGTTTGATAAGGAAAGTCTAACTTGGTTATAGTTCGAAAAAATATCTGGTTATAAAACCGGTTATCTGATATTTATCTATTCGTAATTTTTATTTAACCGGACGATTTAAAAACAATATTATCCGATTTCGATTTTTTTTTTGTTGGAAAAAACCATCTACGTTGACATAAAAATATTAGTTATCCGGCTTTTACTAATCTTGAAACATCGATTAATCTGACTTTTTGGAACATTTTATTTGATTTCAAAATAATATTTTTATTTTTGGATAGGGATTGTTCAATAATGAAATTTTTTTTTACGGACGTTTATTAAAACTGATAATCTCAAAATATACTATCCGAGGTGTGGAAAGTAAAAAGTGGATATAACTTGAGTTTCCTTGTGAATAACAAGAGGGGTCGAATCTCCTAATTATCCGACTGCAGTTGTATTTATTGCTTGAACATTTTAATAATTTTTCCTGGTGATGCTATTTGATATTATTTTTTTTTAATTATTGCAAAGAGATAGCTTGTAATGTGTTCCTCAAACCTTTGAATTAAAAAATATATTGTAAAAATAATTATATTTATGAATTTAAAAATTGGGAGAATGCCTAGAAAATTCCTGGACGTATATATACAGCATTAAGCGCCAGAGAGTTGAAAAATATTATTTTATATATAAAACTAATTATATTCAAACCACCTAAAAGTCTATAAGTTACCAACAGTGTAGAAAAAACATAGTTCAATTTTTACGTTCTAAATTTCTGTGAGAAATACAATTAAACGCAATTTAAAATAAAATTATTTATTTACTGTCGCAACAAGTAGTTCCATAGTCCCTTCTTTTTCTCAATAATAAAATTGTTATACTTTATTTTAATTTCGTTCAGTTTCATGTACTCCTTTTCAGCAAAAGCCTTTTCATGACTCTTTTTATATTTATCGAAATAACATTTGTTACTGTATATAGTCCCTAGGTATTGCAGAAAATGTAGATACAATAATAAAGTAATTCAGATATTTCACAATTTGCACCAAAACACTAGGACTGTCATGTATTGTCTAGGTATTTTAGAGAATGACGGTTTTTCATAAATTGTTGCAACATATATATTGTTTCTGAAACTTTTACTTATCATTTTATATTAGTTAGTGGTTTTTTTTCTTCTAAAATTGGGTGTATAGATTTTTTAAAATAAATGCTAAATTTGCTTTATCTTGGAGATTTTTTTCATTGCCCTTTTTCGTACTAATTTTCTTGAATGTTATTAAAATTGCTTCATGTGACATTTTTAACAATGTAATGTCAAAATCTGTGTACGTGTTTTTGAATTACTCGAATTTTTTTTTTAAAACGCGGGGATTATTTTTTATTTAAATGTTTCCCAAGTGGGATTTGTATTGTTTGTGAATTTTGTAAAATAATATAAAACTTTCGCGCGTTGAGGGGGGCGGGGGGTTATCGACTTTTCACAGAAAGTTTAGATAGTCCAAATAAACACATAAAATAACTTTACAAAAGCTATTTTTTGTTAACCTTAATTTTCCTAGACTATTTATTATGTAATAGTTGTAGCTGAGTAAACTGTTAACAGTTAAAATAAAAAAAAATATTCAACAGATAAATAATAGTTACCAAATGAAATATGTTGTAGGCACATTAGTTAGTTTGAAACAAAATTGATCACAATATTTTAAGTTTTATCCGCAACATTCTGATTTTAAGTTTGTATTTTATTATATAACTTCATCTCAAGTTAAGAAAATTTAGATTTATAAATCCATTTCTGACTCTATAACTCTTTCCGCTTTGAACTAACACCTAAGAATTACCTAAGAAAGAAATATACCACGCATTTTCTATACAACTTCGAACCAATAAAACAAACTTTAAATATTTAAAAATATATTCGAAATCCAATATCAAATCAATCAAATATCAATTTGAACTTTACTCAGTAGATGACATCACACTTTGTTCTTCAATCGCATTTTCTCATAGTTTTAAAAAAAATATGTTATATAGGAAATATTTATGCCATACATACCATGACGGACAAAATAAAGTTTGGTACTTTGAAACTTCCATTAAATATACGTCTTTATTATTCAACCTATATCCTAAAAAGTAAGTAACAATATCCTAAAACTCGGAAAGCAATTTCCTGCTGGCTCCTTTTCAAAAATACTTCTAATACTTTTATGTATAGATATGAGAATACTTGTATATTCTTTTGAGTAGATAGTTTTTTTTTGTAAAATGGTGGTATGAATAGAAAAGTTATTCCATAGGTTAAAATTTTTTATGACATTGATTTCCTTTACCGATATTAAAAGGCCAACGTTGTTAACTTCTCTTCACAGTAAATTTAAAATAATAACTCATTTTCTTATATAATATTTTATATATTTTTTTCTTCTGGATCCATGGCATATTATAATAGGCACGATTCGGTAGTTGATATAAATTAATTTAATTATTACTAGAAAGTATACTCTTTTTGCAACGGTTTTAAATATAAAGGAACAACATAGCAAAAAATAAGTCTATTAAAATACAAATGTAATGTTTAAATTACGCAATAAAAATTCATAAAAATCCGAACATGTTTCGGGAGATACTTCCATATTCTATTATTTAATGATACATTTTAAATAAAAAGTAAAGTTGTTTACCCCACAGACGATCCCACGATTTTTGCAATTGACAGGTTGTTTTCCATACTTTGAAATACAAATAGTTTTTCCTGGGCAAGCTTTTTTATATTATTGATTTTTTTTATAAGCAATCGTAAAAAGATAGTTAGAAAGTTGAACCTCAAACCTTCAAATTAAAAAAATATTGAAAAATGGAGAATTTTTATAAGTTTAAATATTGGGCACATTGCTAGAAAACTTGGGGATACTGTTAGCCAACGTGCTTTAATGACAGGGGGTTAAACTCTAATACTTCAAATAAAAAATATCAGGTACACTGAGTGGTCAACATATTACGACCACGTAACATTTAGTGGGGGGAGAAAGGTACATAAAATATGGAAAAATGCTTGCTTACAACGTTAGTGGAATCATTATGTTTGATACAATTTTTATATAAAACTTGATTTGACGGACTTTGAAAGTGGGATTTTTGTGGGTTTTTAGTCATGTAGTGAGCATCAGCAAAACCTCTACATTTGTTAAACGTTTAAGAGAATATGTAAAAGTAGTAAAACTAGGCCAAAAACGTTTAGCCAAAAAACAGAGCCTAAACATGTCATCAGAGGCTATAGAAAGCTCAAGTGGACAGAAGAGTATCGAATTTGTAAGGGACAACCGAAGTGCAACAGTGCAACCATTTAATGCAGCTTTTATTCAGGATTTATGACCCTCAAGCGTATGGGATATGGTCATAATATTTCGGCCTTTCAGTGTAAATTTAATTAAAGTAGTTTACAATTACGCATATAATACAATTACACACGACATGTAATGTGGATATTTGTATTTTCAAGCCAAGGAGTAAAGTATTTATTTTTAACAAATATTTGTTGTCTTTATTTAAAAAATAGAATATCATCCAAGATCATTCCATCGCCATTATTATTTATAATAAAAACAAATACGATTGTGTTATAAAAAAAAAATTGCAAAATAAATATTTACACTTCTTTTGTCTTAAGCTTGAATATTAACAAATCCAACAGAACGAGTTACTTTTTTCGCTGTTCCCAATTTTGGGAATGGTGACATTATATAACCTATAAGTAGGGGGTAAGCATTTTTATATTTAAGTAGGCATCATTATTTGCATCTTTAAAGTAAGTATATATCATTATTGTTAAACAATGCAGTACTTAAAACATTAATTAGTGAAACAATTCATTATAATTTGTTTTGTTTTTATGACAAAGTAAAATACCTCAAGCTTAAAGAATTAAAAATATAGGACCGAGTCTAATTATTTATTTTGTAATTTTTTTTCCGTCAAGAAAAATATGCAATGCTGGTCATTATTTGTAATAAGGGCCATGATTATTATTTTTAGCAAATCCAAGGTAGGATTATAATTAATATCATGGGAATAAATCCGACTGAATTCGTATCTTGCTAGTTAAATAAATTAATAATTATTTTTTGAATACCAAAAGAATGTTTTGTATCGATATGTTTTTTTTAACCTTAACAATGCGAAGAAGATATTCGATTGAATAATTACATGTGTATTTAAATTGATTGGAAACACCGAAGAAATTGCTTAAATTTGATTTTTTGAAATACATCTCAATTCTTTTATTCACAACAATATTCAATGAACCCGTAATCCATGGATATGTTTGATAAAAAAACTAAACTAGACATAGTTTGCATGAATCAATAAATTGCCAATTATAAAAAGGATTCATTAAAAAATACATACTGCATTTCATCTTCATTAACATTAGCCTTTGCCGACTTTATGTTATACATTCTGAAAATAATTGATAAATCTTAATTTAAATGCCAGATCGGGTGTCATCCTTGTTTTTGTCAACAATGGACCGTTTGTTTGTTAGGTATTCGAAATGTATAACTCATGAATACTGCCTCGTATTTTTGAACCATGGTCATATGACAATAATATTCTATGAAATAACATCCTTTCCTCTGAAGATTCAAACCTCACGTCCAACCCTAGTACTTTTGAACCACGACAGAATTAACGTGAACCACCACCCTCTACAAGGTGAATTTTCAGTTGGCGACGAGATTCGAACTCACAAACCTCCGATTACGAGTTCTACGCTCATTCAACCAGCCTATCACAGAAACATAAATATTTTTTCTGAGTTTTAAGTGGTATATAATTTGTTGAATGCCTTTTAGGATCCAACATTTCCGTTGAACAAATTAATAGATCCTTATTGAATACCAAAACTTAAATTATTCAATCTAATGACAAGGGGTTATTGACCCATAACCTATGACAGAAATATCGAAGCTTATATCTTTCCAATTCACATGAATAATTCAATAAATGACAGCTGGTGGAATTAATTACAAGAGTGCAAAATTTTAATTGCAAGAATGTCTCAATATGAGAGATAAGTCATAGTTAGTTCCTCAGCACAAGGAAAATTCACGTTGTTTCAAGCAAGAAAAAAGATAACATGGGACTTGTTCGAGAAAATATATTTTCCGTTAAACATTTCATATACTTTTTCTTTGTATTTTTGTTGAAAAAATGACTTAGGTATTATTAGAAAAGAATAGCAATAATAAAATGAAGATAGGATAGAAATAAACAAGCGAATGAGTCTTGGCATTTGAAAGAATAAATGTCTATATTTTGGCATTTGTAGAATACTCATCTATATAGATGGACTTACAAAAAGCAGAATCTAACAAAATACTGGTGTATTTTATCCTGTTTTGTAAACTATGTAAGGGACAAAAATAAAAGGAATAAAAATAAGGTATATTTAAATAACAGTAATATAAAGTATATTTTACTAACTGTAAATTTAAGTATATTTAAATAACGGTAAATTGAATTATATTTAACTATTGATGGATATTAGATTAAACGTTTGTAGAATTAAAATTTGGACAATAAAGTATGTGTGAGATGAAAACATGATGCACTATACTATTGTTTAAAGTTGTTAATTAATATATTTTTTAAGATGGATGAAATGATAATGCTCAAAGTTTACTTACTACCACATTATTTGTTAAGTATATATGTAGTAAATATTTGTATAAATATATTTTATAATTCAAAATAAATAGATTACTCAAGTTAAAAGAAATTATTGCTTTATTGATATTTTTTGTGTTTTAAAAAAATAAGAATAAAATATATAAAGAAATCACATAATGAATTTAGTAATATGGTGCAAAATAAATAGTTTACAAAGGAATCCGGTTTATTTATTACATTAAATTAATAAATATTTCTGTCGTTTTAACATTAGTAGTGATACAAAAAATCGAATATGTTAAAATGTATATTTTACTTGAAAATAAAATAATTTAATATAAATATAAAATTGAAGTGAAATTCATATTAATGAACAAATATACCTCTGTTTTCAAATGCATGTAAATTATGTCTTACTAACTCATTGATTGTTTTTCAATAAATAAAAATATATCAGTGTTTAAAAAAAATATAATAATAATAAATTGAACTTAATAACAACCCTTAAGGGGGTCCGATACCTTCGACATTTTTTTCTTTATTTTTATACTTGTACAATCCAATTTTTTTTCTCTTTCTAAATAAGCATAAAAAACCATTTTAAGACACTCAATTTTTTTTTTAAATTGCACATTTATTTTTAAATTAAAATTTTAGTAAATTTTTTAACTATTTTAAAATTCCTACTCCTTTTTTGTTTTTCAATATTTTGAAGCAATTTTTTTTATTTAAGATCTTGAATAATATGTAAATAGATGTATGCATTCAAATTTTGATTCAGACACATCACTTTAAAAAAATAAAATATATTAGAAATTTTGGAAAAAAAATTGACGAAAAAAAATAAAATTCCATTTTAAGTGGTTTTAAAAAACAAATTATGGTAAAAATAGGAAATCTGAATGCATACATCTATTTAAAATATATTTATCTTGCTATACACACAAAAATTATGATTTTAAGTATAATAGTAAAAAAGCCTTAGCATTTTTAGTGTTCATTAAATTTCAAAACCACGAACAGAGATATTTGCTTTTAAAGTTTACATATGATACAACTATGTTATAGGAACACATCATTAAAACACTCATAACTAAAAAAGTAATAGGAATTGTTTGAAGCAGTTTTTTGTGAGTTATTAAGATAAGTTTGAATATTATTTTTTAAATATAAAAAAAAAATGACTTTTTTTGTGAATTTTGGGTATCGGACCCCCTTAAGCAAAATTTGCATCCTTCAAATTTATAATTGATGTTGTGATTCAAAAATACACATAAAAAATGGCAGACTTCGTCATTTAATTTTGTACTATTTAATAATACATGATCATTGCAAGGACATTTTATTGCAATTTATTTTTCTGTCTATTATGTATATGTTACGTTCTTATATTTATTTCCCAAATGACACTCAGACTCATTTTATCTTGAAATAAAATGTCCTAATGACACATCACCTGCTCTGTAGCCACGTCATTAAAACTCCAAATTCAGTAATCACCCAAATTCCAGGAAAATAATAACCCAGGATCGAAGAAGATTTTCGAATTTATTTCCAGTCTCATTAGAGCCAGAATCCCCCCTAACAGTCACAAGTCAACTTTCTTAGAAAGAGTATCAATATCTTCTTCTTCTTCTACCCCCATCTCTTCCTTAAGCCGAGGAGCTTACACTTTTCATCCCTGGAACTCAATCCAGCTCTTTTTACAGGAAATATTTAGAAAACCAGACTCAAATTATCTCTGGCGTCGTTACTTACGCCTCTCGACTTCTGCTCGGCAACAAACTTCACACACAGCTTGCAGAAGAGAAACCATTCTATTTAAAGCGATGAACATCAAATGAAGTGAAGAGAGAGAGAGGAGAAAGAAATACCGCGGCTCGGAGAGATCATTATTTAGAATTTTTCTTTTGGCAACAGCAGTCTCGTGGTTGGGGAACTTCTTTCCGTATTCTGGAGAAGATTCTTTTTCGGAAGGGGAGTCGGTTCTTCTGGATAACGGCCAAGTCATGAATCAAACAGCAACAAGTCTTTAGCTTTGGGAATAATCCTAACTTGGGCCGTTCTGCTTTGTTTTGAGGGTAATGTTTACTTGGGTTATGGTTTGCTATATATTTGAAGGAATAGTTTGTGGAATATCACAATTTTTGTATTTTAATTACATATATGATATTAAAATGAAAATTTATCTGGTAGAGTAGAGTTTATTTATTTCAAAAAAGCATTGGAAATTATATATTACTCAAAAACAAGAAATACGTTTAGAAGAATACGATTGAATTACTGTTTTTGTCTACGATGGTTGCAAATCTGTTGAAATAACTTTAAAGGTTCACTGATATTATTGCAAAGCTATTTAAAATATTTTTGTATTAAAGAATTTAATTTTTGGGATAAGAATATTTTTTTTTATATTTGGTGGAACAAAAAAAATAGCACAGGGTATACCAGACTGAAATTCGGATTAGTTTCTGTATACATGTTGGAAATTTAAAAAAAAAAGTCAACGATTACTTCATGTAAAATCATTATTTGTATTACTGTAATATATAATTTGTGTTTATTTTGATTGAAGAATAGTTTTTGTGCATAGAAAATTTTAAGATATTCATAAAAAAACAAGCATATATTAAAGAAAAATCATAGTTATTGTTAAATATGCTATACAACATATAATGCCTGCATTATAATTTTAAATAAATTTCAAAGTTACAGAATACATATATTGCAAGTTCTGTATTTTTAATCCACTCACTGATATAATGCGTTGTAGTATTATGTTATAAATGAATTATAAAATAGATTTTAATTCGTTTTTATGACATTCAATTGCATTCTATTTTTATATTTTATTCCTTGCATTCCTTTACCTGTTTCTCTTCTCCCTTTATATACATACATATATATATATACACATATATATATATATATATATATATATATATATATATATATATATATATATATATATATATATATATATATATATATATATATATATATATATATATATATATATATATATATATATATATATATATATATATATATATATATATATATATATATATATATATATATATATATATATATATATATATATATATAATATTATTTATACTACCGTCTATTTATGCGCCACAAAGCAATTTCATCAGAGTAATTGCATTTAACTACCATTATTAGAATAATATAATTATAACTATTATTGGCTGCTATTAAATACAGATGTCGTCCGAGAAATCGATATCTATACATAGTGTATATTAACGTTGTGAGATATATTTCTTACAAAGCTCACTATTGTTTATGGAAAAATTGCACTATTAAATACTTCGAAGCGGTGTTCTATAATTGCAATTGTTTTGATATAAATAATTGATTTTAATATACGTTAATTGAAAAAAGATAATATTTTATATCTCTCTCTAGCAGATAACTTAATATTGTTTTTTTCTTTATAGCAATTTTATAGAGTTAAAATATTAATGTTAAACCTTGTATATCATAAAATATAAAGGTCATTTTTAAACTTTTGTCGGGTCACTGTGTAGACCAGCGGAAAATCATTCGGCTCATAATCGGAGGGTTGTGGGTTTGGATATCTAATGGTACAATGCAGTGAGCTCACGATAGGATGATGGCTCTTTCGCCCGATAAAAAAACTCCTCGTATAAAGAACTGGAGCACGTTAAATCTGTGGTGTTCCAATGTCCTCTCGCTTATGTCAGGTGCGTAGAGGTAAGGTAATATCCTCCTCATATGATCATGATTAAAAATTACGAGACAGTCAGGTATTTCCTTTTAGATAGCTCTAGATTCGTTGGCAATATCATAATATTTAGCTCTAGTGGGACGTCATTACAACCACTTCAATTTTAGTCTAAAATTCTTTTGCAGATTACTAAAATATTAAACCTTTATACATAACTAAAATTACATTTAAATGCTGTAATGGTGTAATATGTAATGCTCAGTAAAACTCACATTACAAATTTTGTATAATAGGTTAAAGTAAATTTGAAATCATTATATTGAAACCACCATTCCAATAAATCAATCTCATAGTTGATGACAAAACAAAGAAATCGATATATCGATCCGTATATCGAGGACAGGAACAGATTTAAACCCAGACAAAAGACCCAAGAGTTTCAATATCAAAGCAACCTATTGAAGAAAGTTCTTTTGGAAAGCAGCCAAACTGAGGGGCCAAGCAACAAGTTCCAAAGATCAATTACTCTTTCTTTTATTAGTGTGGAAAAACGGATCATCAATCGCAGGTGATTTCATTTTGTTTTTAGGGCGTCACAGAAATGAAATCTTCGATCATAAAGGTTCGATTTCTCGGATGTATGTATGTTTTAGTGGCGATAAAATGTTCGAATGGTTGTGAGTACCTTTTTTTATTGCGATCGAAATGGGGATATGTCATTTGCTAATAGCATCTGAAGAATTCGTTGGATTTTCAGACGACTCAAAAGATTGCGTCGTTTTCTAATAGAATCTGAGAAAATCGTCTGCTATTCAGTCTAGAAATTTATGACGTAAAATTGCGTTATTGGAGAACAGTATATCTGAGAAATTTGTTCAAAATTCTGAGTCAAGGTTTTGGGTTTAAAATTGCATATTCATTTCTCATATTATTGATAAAAAATTTTAAATATTAGATTTATGTATTTAATTTATGCTTATGTGTAGAATGCTTTTTTTAACCGACTGCCCAGCGCGCTCACCAAAACTCCAAAATAAAACCGCAAGAAAATTTAAATTAAAACCGCCAACGCGCGCCAAGTCGAGAGGTTATAGATTCGACCTGTATGTATTTTTTTTTTTTTTATGTATGTGCGCGCGGGATTTCGATTCTACTTTAGATATTTGGACAATTTTTTTTTGTTGGATAGGGGATGTTTCAAAGGGGAGCAATTTGAAAAAAATATCCGGTTATCCGGGATTTAACTATCCGGATTTCTTAATTAACCGGACCGTTTAAAAAAAAATGTCTTCCGATTTCGAAAATTCTTTTTTTGTTGGATAGAGAAAAATCCACTTAGGCAAAATCTGCAAAAAAATAATCGATTATCCGGCTGTTATATATCCGGAAATGCCGATTAAACGGAGTTTTTTAAAACAATTTATCCGATTTCAAAATATTTTCATTGTTTAACGGAAGTTGTACAACAATGACATTTCGTTTAACATGCATTTATTGGTTTTGTTAGGGATTGTTTAAAATTTACATTGTTGAGCACAAGTTGCTACTAGAATTTCTTGGTGAATAGGGGGCGAAGCCCCCTGCTAAATTAAAAACTAAAAAGGGAAAAATAAAATAATCTTTCTAAAAAAAAGGAAAACCGACTTTAAGAAAAATGCGCTAAAAAGTAAAAAATAATTTTTAATCTTACGAATGAGTTGACAAAATTGAATTATTGAATATCAAATTTATACGTAGTACAACTTTTGGAAGTTGGTGCCAATTTACAAAAATCATATCTAAATTTTGGCGCCGATTTCAAAAAGTTGTACTACGTATAAAATTGATATTCAATAATTCAATTTTGTCAACTCATTCGTAAGATTAAAAATTATTTATCACTTTTTAGCGCATTTTTCTTAAAGTCGGTTTTCCTTTTTTTTAGAAAGATTATTTTATTTTAATTTAAAATGCGTAATTTCTATGTACGTCATATACAGTTATGATAAAACTTAATTACACTTAATTGGATTAATTTGAAAATCTCACTCAAACACTTTACTAAAGTTTCGAAATACAAAAAAAATGGAGTAAAGTGACTCCTTTTGATTACATGTTTTTTGTTAAAGTTAAAAATAATATAAACAAGACATAATTTTTAAATATACTTATTTATTAAATTCACTAAAAAGTAAACGAAAAATATTCTAAATTGAATTGACTAAAATAAAACAGTATGTTTATTATATCATTTATCCAGTAGGAACTATTTATACAACAACGTTGAGGGATATATCTAAAAAATAAAGTTTTTTCAACCAGTATAGTTTGTAATAACCACTATTTAGGACATATAGTTAAACATTTTTTAAACATCAAAGTAAAATTTATTTCCTTAAAAATGTGAAAACTATACAATTATAATTGACCTGTATTAATAAAGATAAATATAAATCATCACATTTAAAAGAAAAGTATATCTATTGACTTATTTTCGATAAGTTTCTGAAAATGTTTTATACTTGAAAAAGCAAAATAAAATTTCCAAGTATATATTGGTATCAGTTATTAGCTAGAAAAAACACACCACCAGTGTGAAAGAAACTGTATAGAAACCCCTCAAAAGTGTATATATACACAATACAAAAGTTTCATATTGATTCAGAACATCTTTGGCAAATCTTCCCAAATCCCACATCTCTTCCTTCATTTCCAAAACACATTCCATTGTCCAGAGTGTATCTCAAACATCTCCAAACCCACCTTTCCAGACCAACAATTCCATTCCCAAGAACTTCCACAAACTAAAAAATCCATACGAAGAACTCAATCCTGCCAGAAAATGACGAACCTCTTTCTAAAAAAGAACGGGCAACACATTTCGCCGCCATCTTCTTTTCTGTCCCAGTTTGGCGACTTACTTTTAAGTGGGGACTGGAGTGTGGGAAGTTCTAAGTAGATTTCGTGGGCATCTAAGGGGATTTAGGGGAACTTGTTACCGGGATACGGGGGCAAGCTTTGGGGCTAGTTTTAGCAGATCTAGGAATTTTCTCCTTACTTTCGAATGGGATTGGAAGGGATTGACTTGAAGATTTTCTGACGGTTTCTTGAGTCAATTTAAAGACAAATCCAGGAAATACGGTTCTGAATTTAGCAGAAAATAGAAACTGTATCGCAATATATTCATTATGTAGGTTGCCGATAATGAATGAAAAGCGGACATTTTATAGAATGCGTAGGCAGTATATAGAATGACTGGCGTTTTTATGACAAAGTAAGAAATATTCTAATAATTTTAATATTATATATATTTGCCCTAGTGATTGTATGTAATACCTAAGCATTACCCAGAATGACAAATGTTATTTTGCAAATTATTAAAATAACCTTGAAAAGACGTTTATTGAAAACATGTATATTTGTTTCATGGTTGATGTAATTTATTTATTTAATGACATCAACCATGAAACAAACACCCATAATAAATCATACAGATTCCTACGAAGCGCTTACAGCGTTCGTACAAAGTGTTTTCAAAGCATTGTGTGAGGACCACTTGCCTTACAATAAGAAGGTGTAGCTGTCTGACGGACATATCATTTACAATTCTTCCTCGAAGCAGGTAGATTTGCAAATTGGGGATCGGGTCACTTGAATGGTTGAAAAACTGAAAAGCCAAGCTGAAGACGATTTGTAGAAACTATTAGTAAATCGTCACATCTCCGAAACTATGTAATTACACGCTCTGCTGCAAACAACATACTTCAGACCCAAAAAAATTATTCTTCATTCCGTGGTCAAAATTTTCCCAAGCCCTGAAAAATCTATGGGACAGATGCTGTCCCATAGATTTGTCCCATTGTCCCAGTCCACACCTAAAGGTTAAGATCGGTCCAACATATGCTTAGATACGCGCAAATATTTAGCATTGTGAATTGGAATTTTACCTAGAAAAATCATTTTACAGTTAGCTCAACTTTTATTTAAAATATAAAACAACACTTAACATTATTTTTTTTCCTAGAAAAATACACTGTCAATAATAGGTATTCACAAATATGTCAAATGCAATCATTTTTTAATTACTTTCGATGCTTATTATTGTTCTGGATACATAAGTTTTAATTTTTAAAAAGACCACAATGAATAAAAATTCAGATGCTAGCCTACATGACTGTCAAAAATCACTTTCAATACACATCGACAATTACAACTCAGACATACGGGGAATCGTACCCAGGTCCTCAGCGATAACAACCCAATGCCTTATCCGTTGTACTACCAGGGTGACAAAGAAAATTTATAAACAAAAGAAATGTTAAAAAAAAGTGTGCCAAAAGAATTATAAGCAAGATAATTGAGTTGTAATAACTCATTTTCCTTTTCAGCAATCGGCATCGAATAATGTGGAAAACCATCTTCTCAACAAATATTTTACGTTTCTCAGGTCGCTTCGTTAAGATGCCTTAAACAGAAGCTGAGATTAGCAATATTAAATCACACCTCTCATTTTTGAGAAAGTACGGTTACTTAAATATGAGTACGTCATCGCTCATTTACAATGCAATTGTACTCAAAGAAAAATAAGTAAGTTCAGGTTTTCATTTTAAGTACAATTTTTTTCACAGTGTATGACTTTATTAAAAATCCTCAAAATAGGGGCCCCCGTGGCAGAGCGGTTAAAGGCGTCAGCTGCGAATACGAAGATTCCTGGTTCGATCCTAGGCGATGGACTTGACAAAGAAAAGTAAAAAAAAGTAGTGATCTTGTGATCGGAGGGTTGCCAGCTTCACTACAAAATACTAGAAAAGTCTTCCAGAACGTCCGCAAAAAGTAACGGCGTGTATACGGGACTGGTGCACGATAAATCTAATCGGGGTCCAAATTCCCGACCTCTATTGAAGGCGTTGGGTGCCAATTCAGGTGTTTCCTCGTCATCTGACCATGGTTCTAAAATAACGAGGTGCATGTATGAATGTGTGTGTGAATGTGTATGTGTTCCCGGGTCTTTCCTTCGATATAGACCCCGAACCGTCGCCAATAAACCACTGCGCAGCTCTAGTGCGACGTTAATTAACCAAACCAAACCAAACTAAATAGGTTCATTAGTTATTGAGATTCGCTCAAACAAATCCAGTCCTTCCCTCAGTAATTTTATTAGCGAAGTATAGATGCGACATAACTTTGCTTCAAACCCAAATTCAGTCGCATTTATGCGAGTTAATGCTCTCTCCTCTTCCTATTTCCTATTTTAATTTCCAAAATAAGTATCTCCGTCCCTATCTCACTAGCACGAAAACTCGCAACCCTAACCGGTCAAGGGGATCGTAAAACTCCAGCAGGGAGGTTAACGGGAAAATGAACTGCCCTCAGTTTGTGGCAAGAGTCATTTGTGCGTTATCACTCCCTCGAGTGCGAGATGTGGTTTGGGGCAATCCCCGGGGCGTCTTTAAAGTCGGACTGTTATCACCCCATAACTGGGTACTCCTTATGGGGCAGTTTATTGTGCCCTTGCACGGGTAGTTTAGGGAACTGTTGGAGTTTTATATGTTTGTGTTAGTTTAAGTGGTAACCGGATGGCTTTTTATAGGGCTAATAATGCGATTTTATAAATATAAAAACAGATTATTAAAAACAATTGGGCTGTTAATAATAATTAATTAGTCCAATTTAGCATGCAATCAGACGAAGATACTTATCGTCAATGGAATCCTGTAACATTTCAACCATCCTAAAATTCATAAAAAAAAGAGTATTTTTGTTTTTGTAATTACGCAATCTTTGTTTTAAAATTGACTTTATCACTGAAATTGTGATTGAATAGCAGATAATAATCCTAATTCCAATTGCCCCCCTATATAATTTATTTTTATCTTTTTTTATATTTGTTCAAAGTGTGTTTTGTCTTTTAAAAATATATTATCTTTTATTTTGTGCTGTTTATCTAATTTTGTATCTGCATTTGTTAAATTATGTTTCCAACTTTTGTAAATGGGCTACGTCCCACTACCATAAACTTATATCTATCTATCTATGTATCTATAAAAATAATACAAAATAATATGTATTAGTTATAGTATTTTAAAAGGTGATATGTAAACTGTAGATTTGTAATATTTTTTAAATGTTATAACTTACCGGTGGTACGTACTTTATGGATTTCAAACATGCAAAACCTTGGCATCCGTGTTATTTTCATTGCTTTTAATTTCATATAAAGAATTATATTACAAAAAATAATGGAAAAGTACCCACTATTATTAGTGATCTAACATACAGTGCAGCGTGAAGATATCTGGTAAGAAATCGGGTATGGATGTGTTGAAACACGAAGCTTAAAATTTTAGCAGATTATTGAAATAGGAAATGTTCGACAACAAAAAACTTTTCTGACGCCATGGACTTCCATCTACGACCCCTACGTAACGTTCTACATTTCACAATGGTTTTTCACGTAAGTGACCAATTTTCTAACCGAATTCATGTAAATCAGAGCGGAGTTATAGAGTCGGAATGAATACACTTGAGAGCGCAACGTTGTCCTGATAACCCATTTAATTGATTTTTTAAGTCATTTAACGTCAAAACAACAATTATTTTTTTTAACACGTATTGCATTTTCTAAAATACAAGGGATCATAAAATAAGTCCCCCTGTTTAGAAGCTACTATATCTAATGCCAATGAACAAAATTATACCAAATTTCACGCGTTAAGGATATTGAAAATACAGGGGGAAGATTTACGTAAAAATGTAGTACCTAAATCACCGATAGGAGGAATTCTGGCGCTGTCCGAGTAGTAAACATGAATGTGTGTTCTTCTTCTTCTATCTTCTTCTTAAATATAATACCTGTTTTTGTTTTGGACATCGCCAAAATTCTCCTCATTGGTAATTTGTGGTATTACATTTCTTTTTTCCGGAAATGTGATCCCCATCATATAAATAATTATATGATGGGGATATAAATAATTATTTCATTCATTGTTTATACAGATACCTATAAACAGTGAACGTATTTTATGGCTACCTTTTACTATAACCTACCGATATTTTGTTCAATATGTATTTATAACATATAAAAACATCAATATTATTATATTAAAACCCGACTTCAATATTTCCATTACCCTAATTTCATATCGAGAAATATAATATAATAATTAATAACTATCAATATATCTATAGTTATTAATTAATATATAAGTAATAACTATTTTATATCGTTAAGCATACATTATTACCTATTACTATAACCTACCGATATTTTGTTCAATATGTATTCAGAACATGTTAAAACACCACAATTATTATATTGAAACCCGACTTCAATATTTTCATTACCCTAATTTCATATCGAGAAATATTATATAATAAGTAATAGCTATCAATAAATCTATAGTATATATAAACATAGTTATTAATTTATATATAAGTAATAACTATTTTATATTGTTAAGTATACACTATTATCTGTTACCTTATAGATATTTCTACCCTCAACAATTCAAAATGAAGTGTCTGGTTAAAAAATAACAGTCCTTTTGTACAAATAAAGAAGACAGACAAAAGCTTGAAATAACTCAAACTATAAAATGCCACTGTTATTGAAATAGTAAAAAAACATTTTTTTTTCAAAAGCGACGCGCAATAAAAAAAAATGAAACAAACACTTTGCCGAAGAACAACACAAAAGCTGTCATCGGAAATACTTTCAGCGTGAGATTTGTACATTTTTTTTCCCTCCCTTATCTTCAGAGCACAAAATGGCGAACAAAACAAAATCATTTCTTCTAAAACGTCACGATGCGTTTCTTGGAAAGGGGAAAAAATAAGGCTGGGAAATTTATAATGTTCCCTTTTCCCTACCGCAAGATGTTTTTCTTTCCAACTTGGAACTGTATTTCGGTGTTCGTGTGTTTGTTCGTCAAACACCTTTTAAAGATTTCTACCCAAAGTGTTTTCTTAAGACATTTTTTCTGCGATGCCGGAAATAAATTTCGAATGTTATGTTTTGGTAAAAAATTTCTAAATTCCAAGCTATCTGCTTTGAATACTAAATGTATAAGGATGTGTCATTTTCTTTTCTTAAGATGTCTAGTGGGTAAATTTACATTAGGGTTTTTTTCCGTTCCAAGGACAAAATACAGGTCATGTTAGTTTTTACGTCTGTCAATACATAAAATTTTGTCATTTTACTTTAATTAAAAATTTTCAGTAGATCTGATCTATGTAGTATTTTTTACTTTTAAACTCACGAATTTTTTTCCAAAAACATCTGATGTATTTTAAGGTATATTAATAGTGTTATAATAAAATCAAAATTGAAGAAATACATTGCTGGTTAAATTGTAAAATCCTCTAAAATTATTTTGTTTGTTTAATGGTCTATTTAATATAATAATTAATGAAGTAATCATGATTAAATCATTAAAATCATAAAACGTGCACAATAATAAAAAAAAATCATAAAATGTGCACAATAATAAAAAAAACAAAATAATAATTTAATATTCATTAAGAGATCATTAAAATAACCATTAATAATTATTTAAATAATAAAGTAACAACAATAATCATTATTACCATTAAAATAATAAATTAACCACAATAAATATTATAACCATTGAAATAGTCATTGCAATAAAATAAAGTTTAAAATAGTCATTAGAATAAAACAAAATTTTAAATAGTTATTAGAGTAAAATAAAATTTAGAATAGTCATTATAATAAAATAAAATTCAAAATATTCATTATAATAAAATAAAATTTAAAATAGCCATTATAATAAATAAAAATTTTAAATAGTCATTATAATAAAATAAAATTTTAAATAGTCCTTATAATCAATAAAAATAACCAATTTAATTTAAACATCCTATTAAAAAGCCTAACTCTAACAAATTGTATCATAATATTACATTCAAGTTCATCTAAAGACAATGGCAGTCAACTATATTTTGATAAAAAATTTAGAAAACTTTATTATTCAGAGAAAAACGAGCTTAAACTTGTTCAATTTTTTAAAACACATTCCTATTTTTTAAAATGAAGCACTATGGTATGTCATTCGTTCGTTAAATAACTAGAAATGTACTACTATTGTCTAAACATAGATGCATTTTTTTTTCAAATATACACTGATGTGAGTTATAGCAGATTTGTCTTCTTAAAAACATTAACACAACAAAAAACGAATTTCCCAAAGCTGAAAAGTATTATGCAATAAACCTATTTTTTCACAACAAAGACGACATACCAGCTGTTAAAATGCCTCATACAAATATCTAAACACAATAAAAACATCACTCAAATCCATTTCAATTCTCGCTGTTCAATATACTTCCCCGAACTTGGCGCCCTTTCAAACAATCACATCCGAGCAAATACGCCAAACGTGCAATCATCATAAAACCCAGCCAAATGTAAAACTCTTCCAAAACGCCTAAATTCACTCACTGATTTTTGCAAAGAAATAAAAAAGATACATTCTATTTGACATTTAATTGAACAATCAGCTGTTTCACTTTTCACACAGCTGTCATCTAAAAATAATGGAATAACACGAAGGCCGGCTATTTTGAATACTGTCTGGTAAAAAAGTTCCATGGCAACGGATACTCAAAACATTCCTACGGGAAAAAGAATATTCGCCTTTGGGAATCGCTTCCCCATTGACTTTGATTTTTTGGCAGTCACCCCAGTTTTTGCTCTTGTTAAGGTGAAAGTCGTAAATTAACCTTATAAGTTCATTTGGTTAGGTAATATTTAAATGACTTGCATGTTGTAAAGTGGGTTGGAAATTTAGTTCGCACCATTGTTTATAACTTATTCGTTGATTATGTTAATGACAATTACGGAAAGTCTCATTTTGGAAATGTAAAAATAAACTTTTTTGAAATTCTGTTTTGTAATCGTGTGTGTGCTATCAAACATGAACTCAATATATTTAAAACTAGTAAGTAAACCGGATAATTATTATGTATTTAAAGTATAATTTATCTTAGTGTATGTTATTTAAAATACAAAAGCTAATTTTTAGTTGTTACACAATCTTTAATAATACTTTCTTGTTCGGCATCAAATCTAGGGATTAAGTTTTAATACTCCTCCATTAAAATGACTTCAAAACTTATCAATTATGTGTATTCTCGATGAAGGTAAGTTTTTATGATATTTATCAATTAATTATTTATACAAAAATATAATCATTTAGGCTCAAAAAGTGTATATTAGAAGAGTTCGATTTTAATAAGTTATAAAAAGTTAAATCGAAAGTAAATATTAATATTTTTATACAGTATAAACTATTTATATTTCTACTTCCATCGTAAAACATTCAAAACTACACTTCAAAAAAAGGTACTTTAAAATGAGTACCTGAACCTACTTGTTTTTCATTGAGTACAATTGCATCGTAAATAAACAATGACGTACTCAAATTTAAGTAACCGTACTTTCTCAGAAATAGTAGTGCTATCGCTAATCTCAGCTTCTGTTCAAACCATCTTAACAACGCAACCTGACAAATTTAAAATAGTAGTCGCAGAAGATGGATTTCCACATTATTTGATGTCAATTGTTTAAAAGGACATTGAATTATTACAATTCAAATATCTTACTTCCCATTCTCTTGGCACACCTTTTTATAATTTTATCTGTTTAAACATCTTCAAATCGCCCTGGTAGTTTAACTGATAAGACTCTGGACTGTGGTGACTGAGGATCTAGGTTCGATTCCCGGTAAGTCTTGATTAAAATTGTTAGTGAATTGTTAGTTATTGAAAGTGAGTTATGAAGGCAGTCTATATAGGCTAGCATATGCTCTTTTTATTCATTGTACTCATTTTTGAATACATGTCTTTTTTAAAAATGAAACTTATGTATTCGGGGCTATTATAAGCATTAAATGTACTCAAAAATGAGTAAATTTTTTTTCTTATTTTTGAGTATCTATATTTAACAGTGTAGATGTTTTTCATATATTTCACACCCGTTTAAAATTATTATATAACTTAAAAGTGTGGTGAAATCCAGTAAAATGGTAAAACTAAGAAACAGACTATTTCTTATACTTAAACCTATGTAATCGAGACTGCATTGAAGGTTAGCGTCTCAATTTGGCTTTTCCCTAAAATAAGTATGAATGTAAGTAAAACGGTTTTACAGGGAACATTTATAATGCCTCATTGTATGCCTTTACTGTCTAAAAGGAATCCTCACAGGAAAACAACTATTACAGAGTACTATATTTCGCAGCAAAAAGAACAATCATTTTAAATTTAGTACAGTCGAAGAAATTTTGTATTCTTAAAAAGAAAAAAACCTCTTAGAATTCTTAAAAAACTATTGGTAAAAACCAGTGTTGAAACACTATAAGCTTTCCACGGTATTAAACAGGTATGTAATAATATGGAATTAAACTGTTTGTTCATATATATAAAACATTTTAAAACATCAAATTATTATAAAATTTAGGTATATACATTTACTACAAAGGGTTTCATGAAAAACAAAAGGGATATGAAAGCGTGAATAGAATTTACGCTGAGCTAAAACTTATTAAATGATATAAAAAAATAAAAATCCAAGAGCAACTATTAAATGTATTATTATTATATTCTTTCCCAGAGATTATTCAATATTTTTTTCCCCTTAGAATCTGAATATTTTTTGGAAATATAGTATTATTATTATGTTTTTTTTAAGTTACAATTAATATTTAATGTATACCAAAGGTGTATAAACGAAGTGTGTTCGCTTCCAATATCTGTTTTAAATCCAAATTATCAACAAAAAAACGTAAATATTCTCCCTTAAAATAAGTGTGAAATACATTTGTTCGGAATTTATCTAACCAATAAGTGACGAAATTTTATAAATATCTGGCGCTACATTTTATTTGTGTTGTCACTGAAGAATTACTTCTAATCAATAACTTTCAGTTAATTTGGGATTTTATATACAATTAAACTATGTATTTTTTGAGAACTTTATTTGTGCTTAAAATAATAACCATATTTCTTGTAGTAAAACTATACAAAGCTATTTTATTCTTGCGTTATTTTGGGTTTGAAACATATTTAGTATTTTAATAAGAAAATAACGAAAAAAAAAAATATTTAGTATTTCTTGTGTTTAAATATAAAAAAACTATACTTAAACAAAAATAAGTCATATTTATATTTAAAATATATATATATATAAATGAAAACATGCCAAAAGTATAAACGGATAAATTATTTTTTATCTTTTGAGGAATAATTAGTTACAAACAAAATCATTAGTTTGCAGCAAACTAAATTTAAAATCCTGGTTAAAATAAAAAAATTTATTACAAATAACAATCAAATATTCGTAGGTATAATATAATAAAAATTATCTTATTAAACTTTAATTGCTTTTGTGACAAAATAAATTATATAATCCTAAATAAATATTGCGATAAAAATACAATAGGTTAAATAAAAATATGTGTAAGTACTCGTGATAAATGATTAATAAAACATGATTTTAAATATTTCATAGGGAAGTTTAAATTTTTATTGCTCCATAAAATGCAAAATATTGATAATACAATCGGGTTAACATTACAATAAAACCATACCATTACGGAAAGAAGCATATAAATCAGAGTTAAAGACAAAGTTATTTAATTTATTTGTATTAATTTGCACTTTACTTATATACTACTACTTATTTTTGACTTCTTTACTTGTATAATTTATGATAAAGTATTAAGCAGTTATAACTGTAGAAGATAAGTAGTATCTTTTTATTTTCTAATATCGTACGGAAATTTTGTTTCTGATGAATTTAAAGACGTTTAATTTAGTTTTTGAAATTACAGATAACACTTTTATTAGATTTTACAGCAACCACCGAAACATAATTCAAGAAGATATGGATCCTTTCTCCCCCCCCCCCTCCCCCCCTTAACAATTGAAAACCGACAGCTATAATCATAAAAGTAGGAGCGAGGTGTAGAGACTATGTATCATATGATAAGACCGTATACAACACCCCTAGCGGCAATGTACTGCATTAGCGTACTAATCTAAAACAAATACGACAAGCTGAAAAAAACCAATGACAAAGTTGAAGAACAACGTCGATTTAATGCTATAAGATTCCCTACATACATACACCTTGTGAATACAACGCGTACAACGCTCGTTGTTTTTCCGTGGTTTACGCTATTACAAAACGCGCCACAAGGATGTAAATTATGCTTTCGTTAGGTATAAAAAAAGTTTCAGGGTTGTAATACCAACCAAAAATTATTTCTATATAAATTTAAGTTTACGATACATTTTAGAAGTCGTTCTGAAAATGAATAAGAAATACATTTATTAAAAATATTATGCATATCAAAAACATCGCTTGAACAAAGAACGATAAAACTAACATTTTAATAAATATGTTCATAAAAAAGACTTCCAAATCGGAGCACAAATAAAACTAATTAAATTACTGAGGTTAGCAACTTCGCAACAATAAAAAAAAATGTTTAATCACCCCAACACAGTTCCAACTTCAGTTCAGTTCCGTCGAGTAACACGCAACAGATAAAAATATGCTAAAAATAATATCGCGGCGCATAAAACAATCTCATCCCTGAGAAAAGTGAGGTGGTAAAATTAATAATACGGTTAAGAATAAATAAACTTACCTTCGCAGATTTCTTTTTGTTTAATTTTCCCGTACTTGGTGAAGCAAATTAATTGACTGTTTATTTTCGGATGAAAAGAAACTGGGTCCAGCGAGTTCTTAAGACTTTGTAGTTTTTCCTGGGGAGAGTTTTAGCCGCGTTTAATGTGGGATGGAAAGTCACCTGTAATGAAAATAAAAATAAGATTTGTTATACAAAAATAAAAGTCCTTTCATTATATGTCGGTATATCAATACCTCTTTTTAGATTATGAATACTATTCAGTGTACGGAACATTTAGTATTTATAGTGTACTTTATACTGTACATTATAGTATACTTTATAGTACTAGGTGAAATGCCCGGCGTTGTTCGGGAAAAAACTATATGATATTTTTACGTATATTGAAATATTTTAGTTCAGTAAGCTATATATTCCTTCATTTGACGAATTTTTTTTATTCATTCAGGGACATTTTTATTCATTTGGCAATATTTTTAATTCATTTGGCGATAGTTTTATTCATTTGACAAAATTTTTTATTCATTTGACGATATTTTGGCGGGATATTATTTATCAGATGCATCAAAATGCATCGTTTATTCATCCTTATAGCTAACTATATAAGGCATTATGTTACATTGTTACAATGTTGATATATTGCATTGTTACAGTATTCAGTTTTCACTCTAGGTGTTTTTTGAAAGGCGGTCCGGTCCGCCTTGCCCGCCCTTTTTTAATCTCGATAGCGCCTTCGTGCCCTTTTTTCAAAACTGCCGCCCTCTTTTGAAAAAATTCAGCCTCTTTTGCCCTTTTCAGTCAAACACAAGCATCATTCCTTCTCTAATTGTCTTTAAAAAAAGGCAGCGATTAAAAAAAATGTATTAATTTTTTTTATTATCGTCGACACCTTTTTAAATACGCATGTTGTGAAATCGCAATGATTCCGCTGTAATTTCGATTGGGCATTCCTCGACTCCTATTGGTTGCCTGTTCCCGCATATGAAAAACTAAGTTTTTTTCTGCATTTTTTTTTTAAAGAGAAGTGTGGCGAAGTTGCAAGACTATGCATTTTTTTACCAAACTTTTGAAGTAAGTAGCCTTTTTATCAGTTTTGTAAAGGGTCTGATTAGGGCTACTTACAGATTTGGTTGTTAGGGAAAACATTACTTTTTAAATGTCACATTTTGGATTTTAAGTAATATCTTCAGAAAGGAACATCAATTTTGTACAGGTCTTTCCTTCGAGATAGGCCCCGAACCGTCAACCCAATATGCAGCTCTAGTGCAACGTCAACCAATATATCGGAACTTTATTTTTATTGGTCACGGGTTCGATGTGTTAATGTGTGGCCACGCCCACGTAAAACATTTTTTTAAAGTGCCCTTTTAAAAATAAGAAGCGTCTTTTCTAAAACTGGGTGCCCTTTTACTGCCTACAGCGCCCTGTCCTTTTTTATTTCTAGACTGAACACTGCAATATTACTATATTATAATTAGGTTTTAATAAGAAGTCAAAGGTGTTAAACTAGTTAAAATTAAGGAAAAAGGGAATGGAATGTTTGTTCGAAACTTCATGAAGACAGTAAACTTCCTCTTGCTTGGTAAGTCAAGTGTGCAAAATGGCATTAAGATCTTAATAAATCTGTAGATTTGAATAAAAAATAAAGCCACACACATACAATCAGACACTCCTCTTTATATAAATATACAGAGATAGATAGATATTTTATGGTTTAACTCATTATATATCTAACGTTCAGTGTTGCATATATTCGCTATTTTTATTATTATTAACTATTATTTATTTTATTATTTATTATTTATTTTATTATTAAATTAACATGCATACATATTTAATTATTCAAAATTCTCTTTTTTTTTATATATATATTTTTTTAATCTTAAAGTGTTGGGAAAACTTTAAAAACGTATCACTATTGAATTGAAAACTACATATAACTCTGATAGTATTTTGTTTTCTAATCAGAAGCAAGTATATACTACTTGATTGTGTAGTCTGGGAAGCATATAAATTATTTAAGGTGCATTAGAATCTCTTCGACATTAAAAACAACTTTATTTCTTCAATATATTAGAAATATATGACAAAGAAAAACAAAATTACAGTTAACTCTTATTGTTTTCTTAAGATTTCGAAAAATACTTAACGTTAAAAAAAGCAAAATGCACGCTAAAGTAAAACATGCTACGATTCAACGAATGAGCGTACGGTTTTTACAAGATTAGTCCAGTTGTTGATTTTCCAACCAACTAAATAAGATTATTTGATGAATACCAGATTAACATTTGTTTTTCCTGTGATTCCAATGAATATTTTAAAATAATTATTTTTGCATGATATTTTTAAAGTAATAAATAAACAATTATAGCGATAGATAAATTAAAAGAGTTATTTTAAATTAGTCAACATAATTTTATATCCCATTGGGTAGGAACAAAATATTTTTAAATTTACACTTTTTTTTATATAGATTGTCAATATGTATAAAAAATTATAAAATAAAAGCATTGCATGCCCTACATTGTTTGATGACATTATTTGAAAATCAGCTTGGAGTATTTTTTTAAACTATTTTTTATAACCAATATAAAAAGAGTTTTGAAAGCTCATAATTTTATAAACGATACAATTTTAAAATACATTATTTTTTTAATATATTATCTCTTTTAACAATAATCACATAAATGCGTCTATTTAATTAATTTACTGTATTTAATTAGATTATATTCTTTTTTAAAATAGCATTCATTCTGTTATTAAAAAAAACAAATAAAAGACCTTAATTCCATCATATTTAAAACATTAACTGTATTTATAATAATTTTTCTTTATTACTAATTAAGATGTTGTCATAGAAAAATTATTTACATACGACGGCAATAAGCATTAAAAATAGCTTATTTTAAGTAATTCCATATCTCAAATGCGCTAATTAAGCAAAAAAAAAATCTGCAAAACATTCATCTTTGCTTTCCCTAATCCGAGGGAAAATAATACAACAAAACACATAAAAAATTCATGCCAGAGGGAAAAATAAAGAGATTAAAATACGAAGCTTAAAATATGGTCTTAAGTTGAACAAATTCCACAAAAACAATCTACCGCGCTCAAAACGACGTTTGAATTTTTTATGTTGGCTCCTACACTAAAGAAAGGCAATACAGTTTTTTATATATGTCTCTAGATACTAAGACGATAAGAAAAACCACACAAAACTTTCTTCGGAGATTCTGAACACGTTTTATAAGTGTATCAAAATAACAAGGGGTCGTCTGAAATGTCGTGAGATAAGCAATAGAAAACCGTTCAATTTTTCAGAAAAAAATAAGATAAATGCCTCCTTTTTCATGAAAAATGATTGCAATAAAATGTATCTGGATTATTTATTTTAGATCTATTTTCAAGGAGCTGTCAACTCGTATTGTAGCAAAGTAACATAACGGCTTAATGAATAACAGTGAAAATTGTGTTAAATATTTATACTCCGTTGCCAGTTCATTTATTACTTATTATAAATAATTAAAACAATTTAAATTGACCAAAGGCCCCTAAATTTTTTGGTTTATTTTTTATAGTGTTTATTTAAATACTTTAATTTTGCATTCGATACTTTACAAAGGAAATCAAAATTTGTATATTGGTTACGAAATTATATGTTTTAATTTACTCTTGAATATACATCTTTCTATGTTTGTCGAATAAATAAGAGTTGTTAGTTAAGACGATTGTTATATTTATTTCAAAACATTTTTTAACTATAATACCGAAACTACTTTTGATGCCTTAGTACACCTATGTGTTAAGTGTGTATGTTTCGTGAGATTTTGGCTATGGGGCTAATTTGTTTCATCTAATTGTAATCTATATAGTACTTAATAGCGATAAGCGAAAAATAATTATTTTTATTTGCAGAACGACAAAAAAGGATTGTCGTTCTTTAATATTTGTAGAAGTTATAAACAGAAGACAATAAAAAAAAGAATGAGAAGTAAGATAATTGAGTTGTAATAATCAAGTTTAATTTAAGCAATCGACATCAAATAATGTGGAAAACCATCTTCTGAACAACTATTTTCAGTTTGTCAGGTTTTATTAGGACCACTTGAACAAAATCTGAGATTAGCAATATTAAATACAATTGCTCATTTTTGAGAAAATACGGTTACTTGTATTTGAGTACGTCATCGTCACTTAAACAAAGTAAGCTCAGGTAGTCAATTTTAAGTATCTTTTTGACATTGTAAATGTACCCATTACCCTCAACTTTATTTAAATTTACATCTTTAATTCTTCACTTCCCAAATTATTCAATTCCATTTCGACTCTAAGCCCATCACTTCATAGATACCCAGAGCATATAGACACCTCAACTTGGGCCAGCATATGTCCCTATATCCATCCTAGTACAAAGCACTCCTTCCTACTCATCACTATGCATTAATGCACCCCCGAAGAATCCATCGATCAAGAAATGGTATACCTACCCTCCTTACCCGAAGTAAACTACATCGACCAGCCCCGTGGAACTTTCTGCAGGGGCGTATTGTTGCACGGTTTTTCAGCCCCATCTCCCCTACTCTGAAGAGATACCCTTAAATTACTCCGCCTCCCCCCCCCCCCCCCCCACCCTCTTAGAAGGGAGTGTCTCAGATTTTGCAGTCCTATGAATGATGTATCCTATTTGAGATGGGAGGGCTGCTGAAAAGCTGAGATTCCGCCATGTGGTATTTGAGGAAAAGTCAAGGCATTGACGTGCAAGATGGGTATTTACTGGAAGAATTTGGTAGAGATAATGATGGAAGGTTATAACATTAACATTTTAATGACGGAACACGATACATCGCTAATACATCGAACATAGATGTAATATTATAAATTTAGCGGTTAACGTTGTGCGCCCACCATTGCAGTATGTGAGTCAAGGAGTGGTTTACTTGATTTCGTTCCAGAAATAAAACACATTCCACTTCAAGTGTACCTGTACAAAATGTTCTAATGACGCTTGGCTAGATACATAATTCTCAACTATAACAGCTTCAAGTTTTTATAAAAGCTTTAAGATGAAAAAGTTTGATATCAAAATCTCTAGAAATAGGTTTCTTACACACTGTTAAAAAGGGTATTTAAAATGAGTACCTAAACCTACTCGTTTTACTTTTGAGTATAATTGCATCGTAAATGAGCGATGGCGTATTTCAGTAACCGTACTTTCTCAAAAATGAGCATTGTTGTTTAATATCGCTATTCTCAGCTTCTGTTCGAGCCATCTTAACAAAGCCACCTGACACACTTCAAATAGATGTTCAGAAGATAGTTTTCCACATTATTTGATGTCGATTGCTTAAATGGAAACTGAGTTATTACAACTCAATTATCTTAGACCCCATTCTTTTGGAACATTTTTCTAAAAAATGTCTGCTGTTTATAACTTCTTATTGTCGCTCTGGTATTTTAACGAAGAAGGCACTGAACTGATGTACTGAGTATCTGGGTTCGATTCCCGGTGACATAAGAAATATGACTTGGTAGTAAATGTAAATGTTTACTTAACGTGATCTGCGACAAAAATGTTGATTTATTTACTTTAAATAATTACCTAAGACATAATAATCGATCAATTGCTACAAAAGTCTCTGAGGCGGAAGGGGACTCCAAAATTGTAGAATTGCGAAATCGAACATACTCCACTATCGAAATAATACACCCATTTTTAAAAATTCTGCGATCGCCAAAATTATTTTTGCCGCATTTGACAATCGTTTTGACGTTGACTCACTTGACGTTTGACGAAACAAGAATCCTCATATTTTTAACGAAAGTAATTTACTCAGATTAACTTTCGGCCCTTTTCGGGGACATAGGCTCATTTTTGACTGTTATACGTTTATTGCTAATACGCAATCCACTCATTCCGGAATTGTCGATAAAGAGTTGGAATGTGGGCCGACGTAACGGCTATTCTAGTCCAGCCCGTCGGTATTTATTTAAAATCGTTATCATTTTTGACTAAATAAAATTAGCGAAAAAACAATCAAATGAATATCCTTAGTTTGACGAAAACTTTAATCAGCATACAGCCAGGCATTTCATTTGTCAAAAATAACGAAAATGTCTTAAAAGATGAGTATGCAATCTAACAGTGTTATTGACTCACTACTCAATGTCAATCCAATATTTTTACAAAAGTAATCCACAGACTTGATAATTTTTCGCAAAAAAAACTTATTCCATGTTTTATCATATTTTAATCTGTCATTACTTTATTGCTAGGGTATAATAAGCTAAACATTCACTGCATGTTACATATAAGATTGAATACTTTATTTTAAAATAAAAATATATGTGTTTAGGACGCTTACATCCTTTCATTTGTCGTCAGTTTTTCCAGTAATATACACTATTTTTTTTAATCATAAGCAGAACGAACTCTTAACAAAAAAAAAACTTTTTTTTTCTTTTCAAATCTAAAGCATTGGGTTATTTTTTGAACGCCTTTTCTATAAAAAGACATTTACATTTTATTTAAAAAATGAAAATCGTGGAGATGCAAAATAAACTTTTCTACTGTGAAAACAAATGCAACATTTCATATTTTCTCGTCTACAGGAAAACCCGAGCGCAAGTTTCAGACATTGAAAGGGACCATCACAAATATAAACAAGTTTTCTAAAAGTTATTTATAAAAATATCTAAAACCAGTAAGATTATTGTAAATAAATCTAATTAATATTAGACCCCCATACCACGTTAATTTAATAACTTTTACACCGATTTTCAAAAGGGAATGTTATATAAAGTATTATACTAGCGCAAAGTAATATTTTTTAACTAATTTTCATTAAAGACATTACGCTAAATACCAATAAACCCTGAATAACTGCTCAGCACTCTCATTTACCGGGCAATACCAGCAAATTAAATTACAATACGACCATAAATTGAGCTCTTAATACCGTCATTTCCTTTTCAAAATGAACTGCACATTAAAATACTCGCATCGAATAAATACCGTCAATCGGTATCAGCAAAAATCAGAGAAACCTTTCGATTGGGTTAATTCTTCGAAGCGGAAGACATTTATAATATGAACTCTCGCGATAATCTCTTAACAGAACCGATTAGTGCATAAGGGAACTGCATTCATTTTCTTCAGACGATTTTCAATTATTTTTCGAACAAAGCTTATTCCACGCGTCCGGATTGTTCCAAATATGGAATGCTTTCCCTCTTATTAATCAGATTGTGGTTTTGATTTTTATTCGAAAGTGTGTATGGAAATTTGCATTTTACGCATGTTTTATGATGAGATTGTAGTAATTGAACGTGATTGGATGCGGCGTGTTGTTCGTTGCGATTAAGTCGAATTCGATTATTTGCATAAGTCCTCGCGTAATTTTAGTTCTGGATATTTGTAGGAATACGCGATTGAGATATAAAATTCAAATGCATTAATTGTTAAGTCGGAAAATGTGGTGAAAGTAATAACATGAATTAGTTATGTAATGTTTATTAATTCAGGCGTTCCAGCGGCGTTGTATAACTATGAATTCCTATTTGTTTTAAAATACTTTTAAATATTCATTAGTATAATAAAGTTTTGACACGTATCATGTTTCATAATTTAAAAATTTCAGCCTCGATAATTTTTAAAACTTTAAGATTGATTTCTGTATAATTACTATTGGAATTCGTTAACATGTAAAATATTCTACAGTTTCGCCGAAATGGAGTATAAGATAAAAAAATACTTAGTACATTAATATTAAATAAATGTATTAGTTTTCAAATATTGAATCATTATTAGTAGACAAATTATATAATACTCATTATAAATTTTAATTTTTACACAAAAATTTCTTCACGGTGTTAAAAATATATGATTATAAGTACTTTTATTACCTTCGATTCATAGATTGTCTTGCAAAATATGACTATTTAGAATATTAATTTATTATTTTATTTTAATTTAATGCAGAAAGTCAGCAAAATGTTCAAAGCTCAAGTAATTTTTTTTGCAACAACAGAAAGCAGTAATATATGAAGTGTGCTCACCAATTGATGTACAACGATCATCGTTTG
Source organism: Troglohyphantes excavatus (assembly GCA_963932185.1). Lineage (NCBI taxonomy): Eukaryota > Metazoa > Arthropoda > Arachnida > Araneae > Linyphiidae > Troglohyphantes > Troglohyphantes excavatus. The sequence continues at coordinate 32,350,904 of OZ010670.1, read as the reverse complement.
GATGTTTAACTACACATGATAAACCATTCTTTTTACTATAATTTAACAACTTTGTTAGTTACTACAAAAATAAAGCACCTGGTTTAAAATATAAACGAACTAATTGGCCAAAAATAACGTTTTGTTATATCAGCAATACAAGCTACATGTGACACAGTTAACCAATGATCGACCCGCAATAATTTATGATCACCCTGTATTGCTATGATTATAAAAATCCAAACTTATAATTAATATAAAATTAATTGTAACTTAAATTATTCAAAACAATTACTAAACATAACTTAAATAATCGTTTAATCTATCTTATTATATTTCAAAACAACCTTCCAGAGTTTTTTTTTACAGTAAAATACAAAATGTCAAATGACCTCTTGACCCAATTCAGATACCCCAAAACCTTTTACAACAATTCGATATGCCCAATCATCTAACAATATCTCTATTTCAAATTAAACCTCACATATTCTTACATTAATACATAAAATTATCAATGTACTTTGTTTGGCGAAAAAGTTCCTCATGTTTCACATTACCAAGAAACAGAATCAACAAAAACGTCGAGTGTGGCTGTGTTACAGCACGAACGAGTTTCACGTCTGACGTCATTTAAGAAGATTATAGAAGTAGTAATTTACAAAAATTAAAAAAATCTTACTACATCTGAATAGGCCCCCTCCTCCTCTCCACATACGAGCTTTATTAACTTCATTGTTTCAAAACGCATCAGTGTCTAATATCGTGGAGAACTAGACCAACATTTTCCTATCTTCTATTTGTCAGAGAATTATATGGTCACCCTAAAAGTATAAAATAGTGTTTATATCATGATATCCCATGTTGTTAATTTTTGTGGTATTTTATGTAACCTTACACCGACTCGGACACTCAGTAATTCCATACAATCATGCGCAACAACCACCTGCCTGTAGAAGATAGGTCTTTGATTAGAACGTGGGATTCTATTCGAAATATATCAACAAGTCGTCCTGCAAAGGTTACATTTCAAATCCAACCTAACAACTATATATATTAACCCATCATTCTCGAAACGTACTATGTATTATAATATCGACCAACTGATAGAGGGGAACGAACAGATAGATAGGGTCTAGACTAACTTTAAGTCACAAACATATTTTCTGTCGATTCTGTTCTCTGTCGGCCGTTTAGCGACAAACTTCGGCGATTGATCGCGGGAGCCGTAAACTTACATATACTGTTAAAATATATTGATCTTGCACCACAATTTGGTACCCATTTCGGTACAACCAATACTTGGTGCTTATTTTCACCATTTTACGGTGCTACCGCGGATACCATATAGTAATGAAACATTGCACCAAAACTCATAACGTTGCATAAAACTCAAAATTCGAGTGTTTTATTAGTATTTTTGGAACGAAGCTGGCAACCTTCAAGTCAGGGCTCGAACTAGGAATCCTCTGATTCATAGCTGAACGCCTGTATCCACTGGGCCACGGAGGCCGTTGTTCGTCGTTGTCTTTCTTGAAAATGATTTGATTGCAGTTAAAGAGGTTGAACCAATTATCGGTGAAACTTCCGCTTTTTTCCCGATAAAGAATTTTTGTTTCAACGTAGATTCCACCATAATATGGTGTAATTTGCTACATACTTCTGTTTAGCACCAAGATATGGTACATCATTGAACAGAAATCTTCAACAGTGTACATACCAATTTTACAATACAAAAGTGATTAATTTATTTCTCTATATAAAATGCATAAGAAATAACGGAAATGGCATCCGATTTCTACAGCAATAATGAACGTCCCCGCAGTGAAGTATACTCATCCTTAAGGGTTAATTCAAAAAAAAAAAACTTTAATTAGTTAGAAACATCGCCATACTCCACATACACCACATATTCCATAAATCAAATAACCTTCACACCATCTCAAACATTCAACGATTCCATACGTACATCCATCCCACAATCTCCCGTTACCAAATCCCGCAAATCCAACCTAACAAACCCAACGCCAAACCTGTACATCAATCCACAAAAGGAAACGAGAGAAGGGGGAAAAATACCCTCTCCCTAATTGGTCAGACGTCTCGTTAAGTTCCACATTTTCACTCGCACAGTCCGGAGACTTCTTTTTCGAGAGCCCCCCCCTCGAAATTTTTCCCAGGGGCTCTCTCAAGATTCACTTAGCTATTGGACGACTCCTGCGCTCCAGAGGAGATAGGGCACTCTGGAGGGTACTTTCTGATTAATTTGGAGGGTTATCGCTCCCCCCTTCGTTTAAATCGGAGGAGTAGTTGATGAGATTAGAGATCATGTAGTGGATAATGTTTCTTAATTTTTGGGATGTTGATAAGCACGATTATGTATGTGTGTTTAATCCTCAGAGCGGAGGGAAAAATAATATTTCGAAGTTATTTTTACTGAGAAGGAGTATAATTTATATTGTCAATACATGTGTATAACATATAAAATCATCAAAGTATATTAAAATATTTTATTGCTTTAAAAAAAAGTTAATTTAGAGACCAAAATTATATTTTTAGGTTAAGGGAACACTCCAAACTTTTTGTTTCATTCTTAAATTTTTGAATAAAACTTTAATTTTTTTTTTTTTAAATTTATGTTAGAGTACAATATTTCGCACAAAAATTCCATATATATTCCATAAAAAAATATTCCATATATTCCAAAAATTCCATAAAATTCCATATATATATATATATATATATATATATATATATATTATATATATATATATATATATATATATATATATATATATATATATATATATATATATATATATATATATATATATATATATATATATATATATATATATATATATATATATATATATATATATATATATATATATATATATATATATATATATATATATATATATATATATATATATATATATATATATATATGTAATGTTTATTATTTAGATGGGTGCAATTCTGAAGGCATAAGTCATGGCCGAAATAATTTGTGAATAATCCTTTATTGTGCAGGACATCATAGCACGACCTCTTTCAGTTTTGAGGTTACATCGGAATCTGTTTCAAGATGGCGATTATAAGAAGAAGAATTTACCCTGGACACCTCTGATTGGCTCCTTTACTTTTGGTTCGCATTTCTAGATTTAGTTCGGGATTTTGAAGTGGCGTGGGAGGGGAAGTGGTCACATGTGTATTGGTGACTCATCCTAAATCTAAGAGGAGGATATTGTGCTTTGGTACTGGTAAAAGGGGCGATATACAAAGTTAAAGAAAGTTAATTAAAGTACTGGTATAATTTTATAGTGGGGAGACGAGGAGTTATAAAATATATTATATATATATATATATATATATATATATATATATATATATATATATATATATATATATATATATATATATATATATATATATATATATATATATATATATATATATATATATTGGTAATTTAAATTGTTCAATTTTCAATTTTGAAAGGTTTTTTTAAAAAACACTAAGACTTTTTTTTAAATATTTATTATTTTTCACGGAATTTTTTCTCAGATGACTTGAACTGTAGTATATAAGATCTGGCAATAATTTTTTTGCACTTCATTTATTTGATTTTAAAACAAATAGTTATTCAAAATAACACACAATTTGTCCTTAAAATTCAATTACTTTTACTTTAGAATTTACAAGAACACTCTATTCATATAGCTTATTCGCATGTCCAATCAAGCGACCCGGTCGGGCTCGAAACGCTAAGCCAAAAAGGAAGTTATTACGCCAACTCGTCAAAGCAGCCAACAAGAAACGAACGCCCGACAGGATTTAAGCTTATATACTCTGCACAACTTGTAATGTTAAACCGCGTTCGTAAAACAGAGTCCAGAAGTCGAACTACATTTCGTGAAAAAATAAAACCAGTATTGGTGGAACCGTATCTGTGAAACCTTTAATTGAATACAAGAATATTTTTTTAATTGAAAATTAACGGAGATAAGGAGTTTTTTAATTTGAGTAAAGTTAGTCGATTTTTCACTTTTTCAAATTATGAAGCCCAAATTTGTCAAACGCAATAGACACTACATTATTCAACCGATTCTTCTGATTAATAGCTTATATGATAGCTTCATGGCATTACTAAGATCACATGTTACTTTTAGTTTATAATGTAATTTATTTATATAATTAAATAGCTGAAAAAGTAATTTAATAATATAAGGCACATTTTTTCGCCATCAGGCAATTTTTACCCAAATATGAAGTTTTTCCACTTTCCGGTCGCCAAAGAAAATTATGTTTTAGAGCGGCTTAATAAAAGTTAAAATTTTCGTTAAACAATAAGCTCAACAAAATAAAAATTATACCACTCGATAGATGAAAAATCCTTTTAATCGATGGATCAATTTTCATTTAACTTGGACAATTATTAATGAAGATAGAAGCATTTGAAATAATTAGGAGTATTGAATATTTTCCCCTATCATTCCTCCGCGATAGAAGGTAAAAACACCTCAACTAGCAACCATTTTCCATATCAATAGTGTGAAAGAAGGAGTGTGCGTGTGTGGGGGAGGGGGGGGGGGAGCGAGGTTCGAGGACTGCTGCATCATATTTATTCTCACTCGAGTCTTAATAACGGCGCATGGGTTTAATTTTTCCTTGAATTATCGGATTTAACTAATGACATGGGAAAACAAATAGTAATTTTTAAAAAGTTTAAATGGTGATTGGTCTGACATTCTCCAAAAGGTGGGTTGAAAAAAAGGACTGATATCCCCCCAAAAAAACTTTAGAAAAGTTAAAAACGCTAAACGTCCCCCCCCCCCCCCCCATCTTCGAAACTGTGGTTAAAAAAGTTGTGATATAAAAAAGAAACAAACCAAGAGCTCAACCCTGCACACCCACTCACTAGCCTTCTCCTGGAAAAAAGCTGCGCTTTCTTTTCTTAGCTCGACTAAAAATTTATGTGTATAAAATTTTATGTAACAAACTGTGGACAGACACAGAATAAGAAATAGTACGACATGTTTTCAGTGTAGTTAAATTTTGGTTGCAAAAAAAATTATTTTAAATAATGTAGAGATTGCTCGCAAATTTGTCAACTATAATGATTTTTATTCTTATTTAAAGTTAAAAGTACTTATCGGTTTTAAATGACTGCAATGTTAAAAAAATATAGTTTAAAACCAGTATCATTATAAGTACAATTATAAAGTGAAGGAATTCATGACAAGTCACATACACATTCTTTGTAAATTCATATATATTCTCAAGAACAGACAAGCAGTCGATTATATTTCAAATTTGAAAATGAATGTTTTTTTACCTGTCCTACAAGTCACAGCACTAATATTAAAAAAATACAAAAACGATCGAAAATAATAATGAATAATTCAAACTTTTTCAATTTTCAAACTCTCTTCCTAAATAAAGCTACTATAATTATGATTCAGAACTTTTTACATTATTAAGACACTTTCAAGTTATTTTTTTCTTAATATAGCTATTTGTACATCTCTTTGTACTTTAAACAATATTTTTTGAAGGATACTACTTCATATCTATTCTTGAATCGAAATTACACATAACATTTATATATCATATTTACAAAATTAAATTAAACAATTAAACTAAGTTTCAACTCTGTAATACATTTGTAAAGCCATAGAATCAATTAAAAGTAATAAAACAAAATGTATTATATTATATAATTTATTTAAAGACAAATAAATCTGTTTGCGTAATACCTCAAAACTTCTGTTTACGAACTCTAAAAATGTACTTTTAGACTTTGTTTCTAGGTTAAATAAACAAATTCTAATGCTCAGTTACATGCAAAATGACCTTATTATCTTTGGTTAGGTATGATTTGATATAAGATGAGTTATGGTATAACCGAGTTTTACTTTATTTAACCAATCCAAAGATCATATATGATTTAGTTTTCAAACTTAAAGGTAATATTGTTTACTTTCGAGGAAAAACTAATATTTATTCAACTGCATATTTATTATAATTTATTATTCAATTTAATACTTTATCCCCGAGAAATTTATTAAATAATATTTCTAAAAAAGACAAATGAAATCTCTCAAAATATTTCGTTCTTATCTCAGAAAAATTCGAGGTAAAATATGTATTCCAAATTTATTAATTTCCTTATTTATACAATACAGTGCATGACCGGAAGGAAGCACTAAAATAGAAACGTAATATGTAAAAAAAAACCAATTATTTATTTTTTAAATATATTTTATATGAGATAAAACGTGTGTTTAAAATGCAATTTTGTTGGTACCCATCAAAATGTTTAAAAATCTGAAAAACCTTCCTAAAAATCTTCAGTATTCCTTAAAGTTTTTTACAGTGACTACTTCTTTCCTGATTTAAAACCGAGTATTAAAATTTTCATATTTGTTATTTTACTCCCAATTTTATCACGATTTCTCAGAAAAAAACTCATTAGTTAATAATAATGCGATTATTCATACAAGTAGCTGGACTCTAGTCAATAATACTGAAGGAAATTATTAAGCGTAGAAAACGAATAACGTGCTTTGAATTCTCAATTTTAGAAGATAATGTATTCAACAGCAATTTGTATTCAACTATTCAATATAATTAATCAGAAGATAAAAACTTTAATGAGTTATACTTGGAGGAAGGAAAAAAGTGCTCTTGGTTTATATTTGTAGTGAAATGAGTCTCTTTGAAATAGCAGTCAAAAGTGAACTTTGGACATTCAATTAATCTACGTTCAGGAATGAATGATAGTTAAATACTGATTAAGGAACAACTCTTTAAAGGCAATTAAGTATAAAGATGAAGTTTAAAGACATTTATTGGTATTGTTTTTAGAATTATCATTTTTAAAAATTCCATAGTTCCACATTTTGTAGTATTTTCTGTGTGTTTTTTTTTTAGAAATTTGAAACTACAAAACAGTCAAAGGATTTTAAAGTATACTGTACAAAATTTTAGACATCCAATTAATCTCAGTTCTGGAGTGAATAATAATTAAATACTGGTTATGGAACAACTTTTTAAAGGCAATTAAGTATACATGTGAAGTATTTAAAGATATTTTTGTTGTATTGTTTTAAGAATTATCATTTTTCAAAATTCCCTAGTTCCACATTTTGTAGTATTTTCTGTGTGTATTTTTTAGAAATTTGAAACTACAAAACAGTCAAAGGATTTTAAAGTATACTGTACAAAATTTAGACATCCAATTAATCTCAGCTCTGGAATGAATGATAGTTAAATACTGATTAACGAACAATTCTTTAAAGGCAATTAAGTATACAGGTGAAGATTAAAGACATGTATTGGTATTGTATTTAGAATTATCATTTTTAAAAATTCCATAGTTCCATATTTTCTAGTGTTTTCTGTGTGTTTTTTTTTTAGAAATTTGAAACTACAAAACAGTCAAATGATTTAAAAGTATACTATACAAAATTTAGGCATTTAATTAATCTCAGTTCTGGAATGAATGATAGTTAAACACTGATTAAGGAACAACTCTTTAAAGGCAATTAAGTATGCAGATGAAGTATTTAAAGATATTTTTTGGTATTGTTTTTAAAATTATCATTTTTTCAAAAGTTCTTAATTCCGCATTTTCTAGAATATGCTGGGTTTTTTTTTTGTTGAATAATTTGAAACTACAAAACAGCAAAATTAATTTGAAATATACTGTGTAAACTTAGAATACTATGAAGTCTTTTGAAATGTAACTTCTTTAGCGAGAATAGAGAATCTGAAGGACCGCGACATGAAAATCAAACATGAAACGGAAGAGTGAGTAGCGCATGCGTTCAAGTGAACTACAAGTTTAAGTCGGCGTTGATGCGTCAACTGTGCTGCTTGTTTTTCTATTTTTATTCGTTATTGAAGACGACAGAAGCATGACTAACAAGAGCCACCAATAATATATTGATGAGCTCAATAATCGGAAAGTTTTTTATTCGAGCCTTGCCATAGAAAGAGAAACGAGCTCATAACCGGAGCGGTACAAGTTCAATGTTCGTCATTTGTCAAAACATTCGCCGTGTAGAAGGGATTAGTTTACGTGAAGTCTGCCTTCTTTTAAATGCCTTCACGTTGTTAGAAGTGGATGTTTGGGGAAAGGAGTACCGGCTCAGATTTTGTCTTACTTATCCGATTTTGATTAAAATTACAATGCAGCGGTCCGTAGTCTTTCTTTCTGTATGGATCTCGAACCATTGACAATTTATTCTACACTGTTAAAAATAGGTACTCAAAAATAAGTAAAATGTACTCATTCTTGAGTACATTCGATGTTTATTGTGGATCAGAGTACCTAAGTTTAAATTTTGAATAAGACATGTACCCAAAAATAAGTGCAATGGGTAAAAGTAAATAAAAAGTGCAGACGCTTCCCTACATAGGCTGCCTTCATGAACTACTTTCAATAAATATCAACAATTACAAACAAGACATACCGGAAATCGAACCCAGATACTCGACACTGCTGTCCAGTGCCTTATCCGTTAAACTACCAGGGCGACTTAAATTAGTCATAAACAAAAGAAATGGTCAAAAGGAGTGGAAAAAGAAATGAGAAGTAAGATAACTGAATTGCAATAACTCAGTTTTCATTTAAGTTATCGACACCAAAACGTGTGGAAAACTTTCTTCTGAACAACTATTTTAAGTGTGTCAGTCCGCTTTGTTAAGATGGCTTGAACAGAAGATGATATTAGCAATATTAAATCACACTACCTATTTTTGAGAAAGAACTGTTACTCATATTTGAATACGTCATCGTTCATTTGTGATGCAGTTGTACTCAAAGAAAAACGAGTAGGTTCAAGTACTCAGTTTTAAGTACATTTTTCACAGTGTACCAACCAATCGCATATCACAAACTGACGGTTATGAATTTCCCACAGTGCCATTTGACTAGCTAAGCGTGACTTGAAGCATTATATATAGGAACATGTTTACATATATTCATTTAACGGAATGAGAGCATTATATCATTTTGCGTTGAAAGGTCAGGGCACTAATTAAAAAATGAAATATAATAATCCTTTTCCTTGAAATTTTGAATCCAACTTCTAATAAATAAAGAAGTCTTTACACAATTTATGATAAAAACGAAAAACAAATTTTAATTTACTACGTAGATAACAGAAATAACATACATATGAAAGCCCAATTCGAAATTAATTAAATTTACAAATTACCACCCTATTTACTGTCCTCATTAGCATAGCATCTATGAAGAGCTTATTAGAATACGCTTAAAATAACGTTTTTGACGCAATGACATAACACAAAAGAAATATCTAATTAATAATATTGCCCAATTAAAAATAACTATATTAGCTGACTTAACTAACAAAACACATAGTGAAGATTTATATGGCATATATTAGTTTCTACAGAGCAATGTGAAAGTGATGTAATTAATATACGACGATGCTGGAAGCAGAGATTAATTTAATTAATATGATATTCTGGCAGAACAATATGTGTATTGAGTATGCTCAAGGTGCTTTGAATGCGTGGAAGCAGAGGAAATGAATATATTTAATATATATAAGATCGAAGGAAAAAAAACACGCCAAATTGAAAAATCACTTTTACGTACCTTTGTTGACACACCTGGTAGTATGCTAATATGTTTGATCGCATACACACATTAAAATTACGCTGTGCAATATCCCCTAAAAGAATATTATTATCCATTTATATTCGTGCATTTAGAAGTGATTCGCTCTGTTTGGATTATAGAGCAGAAACTTTAGAAGCCAAATTATAATTAATTAAATTAGCTATGACGTTGTATTGTTTCCACTCTACAGCAAGAGATGCATAAAAGGAAATGTGTTTTCTTACGACGTTAATAGAATTGTTTTGTTCGAAAAGGTATGGGTAAAAATTGCAATTTGAGGGACTTTGAACGTTGAATAATTTTGCACTGTAAAAAAAAGGTACTTAAAAATGAGAACCTGAACCTACTAGTTTTTCTTTGAGTACAATTGCATCGTAAATGATCGATGACGCACTTAAATTTAAGTAATCGTACTATCGCAAAAATAGTATGGCTTAATATTGCTAATCTCAGCTTCTGTTCAAGCCATCTTAACAAAGAGACCTGACAAACATAAAATATTTGTTCAGAAGATGATTTTTCACATTATTGGATGCCGATTGCTTAAATGGAAACTCAGTCATTACAACTCAATTATCTTCTTAAACATTTCTTCTGTTTATGACTTCTTCAAGTCACCTTCGTAGTTTAACGGATAAGGTCTTGAAATCTGGGTTCGATTCCAGGAATGTTTTGGTTGATATTTATTTAAAGATATTTATGAGGGCAGCCTATGTAGGCTAGCATCATCTCTTTTTATAGATTTTACTTATTTATAAGTACGTACCTGTTTCAAAATTAATTTAATCTTATGTGTTCGGAGCTATGATAAGCTCCATCAAATATATCGAATGTAATCAAAAATGAGTCAATTTTACTTAATTGTGATTACTTAATTTTAAAACTGTGTGTGGCTAATTTTACTTCATTTAAATCCATACAAATATTGGGTTGGAGGGAAAGTTCTGTCGTATTTTAAAGAAAATATTTGAATTCATTTATAAAAATATGTGTTTAATATTAATCAATTATATATGCTCCGTTATTTGTCACAACCTGTTTACATCTTTCAGGTAACCTGTGAATTTCTGTTTTTTCTCATTCTTTGAGTTAAAATATTCAGCAACTGCCTTAGAAACACTTTCAAAAGACGTGAATTTTTTTTCCCGTTAGATAATTTTGCAGTAAGATTTTTTTCTCTTAATATTCTCGTAAATAATCCACTTTTCATCTCCAGTAACCAGCCTGTCCAAAAACGACTCCACATTGTGTCTAATCAGATGTGATGAACACACTCTTGCAAGATCAGACAAATTCTTTTCCGTTAATTCATGTGGAACCCAAACACTTTGCTTTAACACAAACCCAACAGATTTAATGTGGTCTCTAACAGTTGTATGATGAATGCCAAACTCTTCTGCAATTTCTCGACTTGTTAAAGGTGGATTATTTTCCAACATGGATCGGAAAACATCATTATCGATCTTGGATGGTCGTCCAGATCGATCAATTTCTTTGAGGCTCAGATCCCCGGAACGAAATTTGCTAAACCATCTTTGACAAGTACGAACATTTACAAAATCTTTTCCAAATACCGCACATAAATTTTTACATGCAACCGATTCATTGCTTCCTTTTTGGAATTCATATAAAATGCAGTGTCGTAAATGCACTTTATCTACTGACATATTTTTCACTTTAAATATCACAAGTAAATGATGAACGGTAAAAAAGGGCACCTTTTATATTATACAGCAGTCTAAAAAAACAAAAAAAAAATCCTATTGACTCACTAGCTAGATGTACTTTTTATTTACAAGCAAAATCACCTGCCTATTTAAAATACGACAGAACTTTCCCTCCAACCCAATAGTTTAATATAAGTTTGTTAGCATTTGCTTGAATCGACTAAATACCCTAAATAATATAAATAATAGTAAAAGTACATACATTATATGTTCATGTTCATTAAAATAAGTTAATTTATTCTGAGGAACATATAAATTACGTACGTGTACGGTAATTTAGTATTTAATGCTCGTTTAACATTATATGCATATTTAACAGTTACGCAGCATTTTAAAATTTAGATTTCCTTGCTTTCCGTTATGATTTCCATAAAATTTAAAAGCTTAATCTGGTGTCTTAAAATACAATGTTGTAAGTAATATACACATTTTGGTCGGAAAAGAATACATTTCCTTTAAGGAATTTTATGGATTTTAATAGAAATAAACTAATATCTCAAGTATTAATGAAAACTTAGTTTACAAATTCCATAAAAGTACGACATAACGTATTACTTTATCCATTCACTTTTCCATTAATCCGAGTTTCATATCATCTACACGTTTTAACTATATTATTAAACATTCCCAATGTATTTCTTGTATATTATTATACATTCTTAATATATTCCTAGTATATGATTATACATTCCAAGTAAAATCGATATGAACCTACCCAAGAATTTTAATACATTAAGTATATATAAGTTTAACACGGAGATATTAGTTATTTATTCCATTTATATCTGTAACATATTCTGAAAAATAGGGCGATATTCATGACATACTTAAACGAATTGCAGAAAATTAATATTTAATTTTTCGTTATGGCATTGTAATACTTTGAAATGTGTAACCATAATGACGTTACATTTGTATAAAATGTAAAAAACTTATAATATTCTTTTATTAAAGGAACCTGTAAAGTATATTTCTTTAAAAAATAAGTAGTTTTTTTTTGTTATTATAGTTTTGAAATGTTTGAAATGTTTTTTTCTAAGGCATTTTAACTAAAACTGGCATATATCTATAACGCTAGTTTAATTTATTTTTCGTCTCAGAATGATGTTTTATAAACGCGGTGTACCTTTTCAAAGTAACTACTGTTACTTAAAACTTAAGATTTATAACTTTAACTTAAAACTTTCAGATTTTACAGCATAATTGCAACATATGTGAGTTTACTTTATCGCTTGATTTTTTTCATTCATTTTTTTCATGAAGAAATGAATAAATATATAAAATAACCTTTCAAGAAAAAAGAAAAACCGAATTTAAGGAAAATGCGCTAAAAAGTAAAAAAATATTTTTAATTTTACGAATGAGTTGAAAAAATTTAATTATTGAATATCAATTTTATACTTAGTACAACTTTTTGAAATCGGAGCCAAAATTTAGGTATGATTTTTGTAAATTGGCACCAAACGAATAGGTCAAAAATAAAAGTTGATATAACATTATTTTCGAATACTTAAGTGTATCAAAAACTTGTAGCTCCTAAACCTTTTACAACAAAAAAGTTGCTTGTTATATATTTTAGTATCATAGTACAAAGCTCAGATCGTTCGTATATTTTATTTATTAATATTTTTAATTAATCGAATTAAATACAAGTACTTTGGAATGTCCATATCAACGGTATATTTCATGATTCATACGGTATAATCATTCAATTCATGATATATTTTATCGCCTAATAATATCTTTATTATCGAAATAAATTTAAGTTCTTTGAAATGCTCATATGGTTAGGTTGGCGTGTTGAGATTACAAAGATACTGTAATTCTGCAAAAGTAACTTAAATTAATTTTTCAAAAGACCCAAAACGTCTAATATAACCATTCACACAATTGTATAAAACTGTTTTCGTACAGCTCTCTGTTTATATGCTAAACACAACAATATTATGGTAGTTCAGTAATAATTTGTATCGTTGCTTGCATCTATATAACTCTGGAGTAAATGAATGGACTTTCAAACGCAATGAAAAGTAGCCTTTGTTATTAAGAAGATTATGATAATGAAGATAAAATTAATTTTCTGCTACTGCAGAATCATTTCATTAACCTTTTGTCTTCATTGAATACACAAATAATAATATAGGAACAACATTTCATAATTTTAATAAATAATAAACATCTGTACTTATTTCGAATAATTTTATGTGTTATTCAGAATTAGTCGTAGTGATAAAAACAGTTTTGTCTTTAATTTAGCGAACAATAATAATTTAAACCAATTAACTATAAATTATAACAGTTGCGAAAATATTTTTTCCAAATATATTTTCAATAATCTAAATATAATAGTATTTTATTATATTTTATAATGCAGTTACGATGATTAAATTAATCTTAATCTATATTTTTTATAATTATATTTTTTAAATGATGAAAATGCCGTTTTCAACTTTTCAAGACACGTATATTATTTTATTTAGCTTAATATTCGAAAACGACACATTTTGAAATGTGAGCCAGTTGTTAGGAATATTTCATATTTTTTTTCTTAAGAAAAGCTTACAGAATATAAAATTTGCGTAGGTCGCTAGTAGTATGAGTCTTGGAAAAAAATAGTTATTGTAAACAAATCTTTATTAACAAAATACTTATTTAAAATAACATGATATAAATATTTAAAAACACATTTACAGTAAATATCAAATTTATTTTTTTAAAGGTTTTTAAATTTGGTGAAATTAATTTTGCTGTGTATGAGAAAACTTTTACTTTCAAGCGCTTAGATTGTTATTTACGCTTTAAATGAAAAGTCTAGAACTTTTTTTCCGTTGCTCTATTGCAAATGCTCGTTACTCATTTAAATATCTCCTTGAAACTAAACATTCTTACTTAACCCGAGACATAGTTCAATATTCACTTATTATCATCTAATACAATTTAATATCAAAAATCATTTCATATTGAATTAGCAGGTGCAAGATTATTTCAAACAAATCTTTCAATAAAGAAGAACACATATTCGAAATAACAAGGTAAACAAATTTTAAAACACATTTATAGTAAATGTCAAATTTATATTTAAATATGGTTTTAAATTTTGCTAATGGAAAAATGAAATTATATTTGTGGAAATACATACCAATGACCAGCATGCATGGACCTGTTATCAAGATAAACTGCCGAAGAATAAATAATTCATTTTACAAGGAATAAAAATCCTACGTGAATTACCAAACGATATTTTCTTTTCCTTATTTGTATACGGAATTTTAAAATTTTTGCTTTTGTATGTTCTACTTATGACGTCACTTGCATAAACACAGTAAAACGTCACGGGATTAAATGTGTTCAAGCTTTGATTATTTTAAATACAAACAATTTCTGTTCAAGTTTTTTTTAAATAGTTATTAGAAAACTTATAGTATTTAGTAGACAAAAAAAGTCACTTGATTAGAATATGTTTTTTTCTTTATTTGAAAAGGCAAACGATTTTTAATTTGAATTTTAATTTACTAAAGTTTCCTTCGGTTATTTATGACAAAAAAGTACTTTATTATAGAATAAAAATTATGATAAATTAAAATATATCAACAAAATGTTTTTACACTTTTTGAATTAAAACAAGATATGTTGAATTAAATAACGTTTACCTGTTATTGCCGTATAATTTATTAATACTCATACGCTATGAATAATTTGCAATGGAAAGAATGACACAGAATTTTTAATCTGCTTATTTCACCTTCTAAATGACATTTTTTGAAAGATGAAACCTATCCCAATCGAATTTTTACCTCCAAAAATGATAATACATAAATGTTCATGAAAATCGTTTTAGCGGTTTTCGAGATACTTTTTACAAACAAACACACAAAGTCTGAAGTATAACTGGTTTAATAGTATTAGATAATGATTTGAACAGTAAATTTCTATAAAGGTCATTAATACATGAGTATTGGTTATTTTAGCTATTTCAACTTAAGGGTTACCTTCTTTCTACAAGTGGTGTACGCAAGCGCCTAAATATTGTTTTTAGGATTTATTTGTAATACCGTAACAAAAGGAGTTTTACAGAATGCTTACAAAGCGCATCAAGTGTTTCTGCCGAAAGTCAGCCTTCGCTGGAAAACGACATTTACAGAGTAGTCTTATAAACTACTTTAAATTGTTTCGTAACTCTATAAGCTGCTTGACATATGTTAAATTTTTTACGTGTTGCCATACTGAAAAAGTAGAATTCTTTTTCGAAAAAATTCAATCGGAATTCTTTTGAAAAACAAAGTAAAAATGATAAAGTTTACGTCATGTAGTATGCAAATTTTGAAGGTGTTTTTATTCGTTTAGCTTCCCGATATTTATGACCTTCGAAACCAAGATTATGTTAAAAGAATCGTATAAAAGAAGGTATATTAAATATATGGATTTCGCATATTTTACTTTGCACAAGATTGCAATCATTGGAACAGAAATATGTTATTTTCTTTAAAGAAGTTTTTCCCAATCTTTCTATAAATTCAATATTTTTTAAATCGGTTATTGTAATAAACACTACGAATTAACTATTAAATACCAAATTTAAAATATATTTTCTTAAAAGGGAAAAGTTCCTTTAACGCTAACTATGAATAAGGTTTGACACCCAAACGCAAAATGTTTTATCATGAATGAATATATTATACTGTAAAACATATACAAAATATATAATTTAGAATCATAAAAAATACTCTTTATGTTATAAATGTTATCGTTACTTATAACATATTTTGAAACTTTAAAACAATTTAAAAGAGTATTTTATTACAACGATTTTTTTTTAATTTCTTGAACGCATTTGGAGGAAGAAATATATGTTTCGATAACTTTCAACTACAACTTACTACTTTTTTTTGCAAAATATTAAATACGCGAGTATCGTAAATTTTAATGTAGATAATTTTCATGTTGATCAATTAAATTATAAATGATATTTTTGCATGATTTTTATTTCAAAGTTTTGTAATTAGTTCCCAGGAAATAGAAATAAAGAGCAATTTTCTGAAAAACCGAATACATAAAATGACGAATTGCTTTAAAACTTTTCAAGAACACTTTCTAATCCATTCATTACACTATAACTAATAAATAAGTTTTAAGAAACGTTTAATAATTGCAATCTGGTGGTCAATTTAAAGAGTTAAAGATTTAACTTAACTAGATAGGCAAAACATTCCATTTAAATATTTACATAAACTTCAAAGTTGTATTAAATTTGCTCAAAAAGTCGCCACGTGGTTAATCTTTTAAACAAAAAAAAATGGAAAATTAAAATTTTCGGAAAGCATTTTATAAAGCGTGTATTTTAATTGTTTTATAATTCAAAATGTATTAGTAACATTCAACTTAAAATATTCCATATTTTAGTAATATAGATACTTTTAAAAAAATTAAATTTGCATATTAATATAAAAAATTTCCTCTCTGAATAGTTATTTTTTTTTTACTTTTACATTTTTTAAAACGAAAACTTAAAACCATCTTACCATAAGAATATTTCAATTAAAATTAATTAGATGTGATCATTCTCAAACTCCATATAAATTAGCTATTTTTTTAAAGTAAATATATATTACAACATATATAGTAAAAGTGTATAGCACAGATATCAATCTCAAATATTATATTTCACAAACTTTTGTACTACATTATATTAACTTATTAAAATTTAATTTTATCGATACTCTAGTACGAGCATTTCTTATTAATATTGTCTGTAGTATATGAACTCTAATTATTACAACATATTGAACTCTAAGACTAACTTAAAATTAGAAGCAACAGCTGAAAAATTAAGGGGACCCGGAAAGTCTCAGAAAACCCTATGTTCCCCATGTCAAAAAGCTCTTTTTTATGTGTACCTTTTTTTCAGAAAAGATATATTATTCAAACTTCTATATATGAATAGATATTGTAGATATAAATTTGGTATTTACGTACTCGTGGAACATTTTTAAATACACTGAAGCATGTATTTACATATAAAAATATTATAAAAAATTTAAATAATAATTTTACTTGACAAAATCCAAAAATTTAACAAAAAATAGCTTTTAGCTTACCTTAAAAGCGGCAGAACTTTTTTTAATTCTTAATATTTTACAAAAATCAGCATTAAATAAATAAAAGATGGCGAATTATAAATATACCCATAGTTCAAGTTCAATATATCAATACCTAAAAAAAAATTATCGTATTAAAGTTATTCGATTTTTTTTAATATTTATTTTAAATTAATAATTAATAATTATAAATTAAAATTCCATTTACATACACCCCAAAAAACAGTTATTATCTCTTTAAAAATAACATTACGCAGTTGAAAAAACTATAAACCTCATTTCAAAAGTGGAAGAGAGAGAGAGAGTCGGAATCGAAGAACTTTTGACAGGTCGAGCGCATGGGAAGACGAATGACACTCCACTTACCGCCATAACTCCTCAAGATATCCATCACCGCCTCCGACGCCCACCGGAATTTCCCGAGCTCCCAAAACATCTAAGAAACCACTCCAATCTCCGAGCGTTCCCGCAGCATCGCCGACGGAAAAAAAAAAGTCTTCCCGGTTCTACACTACACTATCTCGACACCGTTTATCGCAGATTTTCCGGGAGTGGAAATTTACTGGTATAACACGCTGGCTGGAATTTCGGAATCTGGTCTCTCAAACATAGGAGCACGCTAGCTCCCCCTTTCACAGCCGGGTTCTTGCACTCGAACCTTAGATCGTCCAATCAGAAGCGATCTCTAAGATTCTCTGGACAGTGGAGTTTCCCCTTTCCCCCTCTATAAAGGGAGTCAGGGTGACGGGTTTGGCAATAAATCGCGTATTTGGGAATTTTATACTTTCTTTAGGATAAAATGTGTATAGTAATTTAATGAATTTAGAAAATGATGTGTAATAAGAAGGAAATTGGTGATACAAGGGCGTATATATACAGCTCTATCTCTCTGAAAATTAAGTATTAAATCAAATGTCGATGTTGCAAAGTTGTTTTCAGTACAATAAAGTTTAATTTATATTTGTAATACATGTTTCTTTTAAATAACAAACTTTGAATTTATTATAGACATGGCTTTTAAAAGTTATCCCAATGCTTTAGATTTGAAAAAGGTTTCAACGCACAGTAATTTTTATAAATTTCTAAAAACATAAGTATTTTTGCAAAAATTGGCAATACATTATCTGATATTTTCAAAGCTTTATCCAATACATTTAAATTAGTTATGAGTATTAACTAAGTTTAATACAATTAAATTATAAAATTGTAAAAATAATTAAAATATTTAAAGTTAAGTTTTGACTTAATTGCAGATATTTGGAAAACATAAAAAAATATTAACTATTTTTCTGTAATTAAAAAAAAATTGAATATACTTCTTAACTAATTGTAGAATACCATAAAATAACATTTTACATTATATTAAAGACGAGCATAAATTAATTAAATTTTGAACAATGTGCAACAATTTGGCGATTTTCAAGAAGTTTGGCGCCATCAAAATTTCGGAGTTGGCAGCCCTGTCGGAGTGTTGCTTCTATCGATGAAATGTTGGAATGGAGATAATCGATGACGGAGATAGCGATATGATAGCGGGGAGTTTGAGGCGTTTTGTTTTTGTTAGAGATTATTTTTGGGCAAAAGGAGAAGAGGGATTTAAGTAAATACGTCAGAAAATTATTTTTAGGCAAAGAAAGAGGTTTCAAACGTGAATGTGAAATGATAGATAAACAAAATAATGTAAACATGCCTTGTAAAATGTACAATAGAAGAACAAATGGAAGTGCAGCATCAATTTATTTGGGAAATGTGATATTCGGTAAGCAGATAAAAAAATATTGCAATTCCAAACTTCTGCGATTGGAAATTATTGTTTTTGTTTCTATAACTATTTTTAATATATACAAGTCAATTTTTAGATGAGACAATAAAAGTATTAAAGAGAAAAGTTCATATAATGTTCCAAACCTAAGAAAGCGAATTTTGAAGATCTCACTGATATACAAGCAAAATATCGAATATGTAGGTTTGTTTTCATAGCAAGAAGGTTTCATTTACATTACAAACACATAGTGAGTCTAAGTAGTCGCCGTAAAAGCAAGTTATAAATATTTTTTAAAGCTGATTTTAAATATAGTAATATATTGTGGCACACACAAATTTTCTTCTTATTTTATTTTAAAACTAGCAGTATGGCCCGGCGTTGCACGTGGTCAGTTTGTGAAGTAAGAGCTGTGCGCGACTTTTCTAGTTAGCGTATCCAGTCGAATATCGCTCTCTATACCCTGTCTAAATTTATTCAATTAACTTGAGTAGTTATGGAGATATCTTAACCACATTTTTAAAAAAAATTAAATTACCGACTTTTAATGCTATTGCGTATAAACTGTAAACCGCGTATAACTTTGTAAAATATATATATTTTGCAATATAAAAATCCCCAAAAATTAATAATTAAAAACGCTTTTCCTCATATAAGCCTGTAATATGATGTCTTTAAAAATAATGCATTTTGCAGATAATGAAAATAAAACACTTGGCGATGTTGTTTGAATGCCAAATGACGTTGAATGCTCATATTATTAAAATAGTTTTATATATGTTTTTTATTGAAAAAATAACCCCAGTAACAAAAAAATGCAATTATTAAACTTCACATTCATTATTTTTAGTACTGATAATACAATAACATATCGAAGCTAAAAAATATTCTGTTCTACCAAATGGAAATAAGTTATTGTATTTGGCGAAGTTTTTTGGTTGCCAATTGGTGACCGGAGATTTGGTGTCGTCTTTAATAACTATTTCTAAGAAAAAAAAGATTTATTTTATTTTGTAACTGTATACCCTGAAATTTCAGAGAATTGTTAAAGAGAAAAATTTTAAATATGCCAGAATCAATATTTACAGGCAATACTTTTCTATAAATCAAAATCATTTCAAATAATCATTTCTGAATTTCAATAAAATTATTCTGAAGTGAAACATTTCAAATAAACAACATGGTATAAATATAGAAAACCTAAGTTCACAATTAGGAGCACCTATTCCGACGCTGTAGCACCGTTCCACTTCGTAACAAATAGCACTGTTGGCATAAATGTGATAGCGTTGGATAGGAAATTAAGCACCGACGCTTTTAAGATCTTGACACAAATAAATTTTCGGGGCATGCATAGATACCCGTAGCAACAGATGAAACTGGTGGTTTATCTTCCTCCTTCGGTTGGCGAGGTTTAAGTTAACGACCAATTCCTATAATATGCTGCCTAATAAATGTGCTTTTCAATGAAACATCGCAATAATAGAAGGCAGCCATTATTGTCGAAAAATATTTTTCGTCGAATAGGTGATTTTTAACAATAATGTTATGATGGGAAGACCTACATGTAAATTTCCTATATGAGTAATGTATAGGAAAATGGAAAAAGTTCCATAACTTTTAAACGGTTGCAGATATCTACCTGAAACAAAGTGCAGATTTTAAACTGGGACCATATTGTTAAAATGGGGCAAGTTTCATAAAAATCCGTGAAGTAGTTTTTGAGTTAAATCCGGACAAACAGACAGACTTTGGCGACATTTTAAATTAATTTGGCAACAATTGGTGACAATTTTAATTCATTTGGCAATATTTGGTAACATTTTTAATTCATTTGGCGACATTTTTAATTCATTTGACAATATTTGGCGATATTTTTAATTCATTTGGCAACATTTGGCGACATTTGTAATTCATTTGACAATATTTGGCGACATTCTTAATTCATTTGGCGACATTTTTAATTCATTTGGGGACATTTACTCATCAGCCGATCAAAATGAATTATTTATCTCAGTATTGTCGAAAACTATTTTTGGTGGCCAAGGTGATTTTTAACAATAATGTTTTGAATTCAAGATCGAGATGTAAATTTAACATAGGCGTAATGTTAGAGAAAATGGAAAAAGTTATATAACTTTTGAATGGTTGCAGATATCTACATGAAACAAAGTGCAGATTTTAAACTAAGAAAAGTTTGTTCAAATGGTGCAAGTTTCATAAAAATCCGTGCAGTAGTTTTTGAGTTAAATCCGGACAAACAGACAGACTGACAGACAAAAAAAAAAATTAATGTGATTTTCGGAATCAGTGTATTCTAATTCGTGGAGAAAACTCAAAATGAGGGGTTTTGTTCGATTCCACTGACAGACACTCCATTCTTATATATAAGTATTGAATGTGATTTTCGGAATCAGTGTATTCTAATTCGTGGAGAAAACTCAAAATGAGGGGTTTTGTTCGATTCCACTGACAGACACTCCATTCTTATATATAAGTATTGATATATAAATTTCAATAAATTATAGCTGCAGTATTTGTGAACAAAAAATAAATGTCAGATGTTAAAAGTTAAAATATAAGAAATTCTTAAAACAGCAATTTAAATGGTTATGATAAAATTAATTAACAATTAACCCAAAAAATTAACAATCTTCAGAGTAATATAGATTATAGAACAAAAAAAAGTTTAAGCAAGAGAGCGGGGGGGGGGGGGGGGGTTAATGGTGTTGTAGTAATTTTTTGTTAACAAAATAACTAAGCAAATTAAAATTATGCTTTCAATTTAATTATACTTTAAAAATATAAAAAGCATAATTTAATGTATATTAGGATAATTAACAGTTAATTTCTTTGAAAATATCTTGAATAAAAAAGTCTTTTATAAAAGCATTGCTACTGTATTTCTCTAATTCACCTATTTATTCCTTTTAAACAAGTAAAAATTCATTGTAATTTTTAAGTCATTTAATATAATTGACGAATTCTTTAACAACCAAATATTCCTAATCATAAAATAAAACAATATGAAAAGGTGGTTTGATTTTGCTTTTCTGCAGTATTGATAACAATGACACACACCGTCAAATATATCTACTAAATTAAAAAAAAATATTGAATTTAACTATATTATTAATTAATATAATATTAAATAGTAAATTCTATTATTTTGTTAACCACAAATAGTAATTTTTAAGTCATTATATATAATTGACGAATTCTTTAACAACCAAATCTTCCTAATCTTAAATAAAACAATATGAAAAGGTGGTTTGATTTTGCTTTTCTGCAGTAATGATAACGGGGACACACACCGTCAAATATGTCTACTAAATTAAAAAAAATATTGAATTTAACTAAATTATTAATTAATATAATATTAAATAGTAAATTCTATTATTTTGTTAACCACAAATAGTAATTTTTAAGTCATTATATATAATTGACGAATTCTTTAACAACCAAATCTTCCTAATCATAAAATAAAACAATATGAAAAGGTGGTTTGATTTTGCTTTTCTGCAGTAATGATAACAGGGACACACACCGTCAAATATGTCTACTAAATTAAAAAAAAATATTGAATTTAACTATATTATTAATTAATATAATATTAAATAGTAAATTCTATTATTTTGTTAACCACAAATAGTAATTTTTAAGTCATTATATATAATTGACGAATTCTTTAACAACCAAATCTTCCTAATCATAAAATAAAACAATATGAAAAGGTGGTTTGATTTTGCTTTTCTGCAGTAATGATAACAGGGACACACACCGTCAAATATGTCTACTAAATTAAAAAAAATATTGAATTTAACTATATTATTAATTAATATAATATTAAATAATAAATTCTATTATTTTGTTAACCACAAATAGTAATTTTTAAGTCATTATATATAATTGACGAATTCTTTAACAACCAAATCTTCCTAATAATAAAATAAAACAATATGAAAAGGTGGTTTGATTTTGCTTTTCTGCAGTAATGATAACAGTGACACACACCGTCAAATATATCTACTAAATTTTAAAAAAATATTGAATTTAACAATATTATTAATTAATATAATATTAAATAGTAAATTCTATTCTTTTGTTAACCACAAATATTAGGTTAAAGGTTTGATAAATTAAAATTTATTTTAATTGTTTAAGGAGGCTAATACACGTCCTATAGATTAAAAATTCCTTATGTTATTTGAATACATTACTGTTACAATTGGTCGTAAAATACTTACTTTCACTAAACCTAACCGTTATATCAAATTTTAAAAATGATTTCAATTTAAAGATTTTTTAATGAAAAATGCGAAAATGTTAGCAATGTTTTAGAATTTGTTTAGAAGAATATTGGATATTAAATTATTAATCAGGCCTTAATTGATTACTAACTCATATGAATTCAGGATAATATTAAAATCCACACTCTCAATATCTTCCAGCTTAATCATTTCGAAAAGATAATTAAATCTGCCCTAATCCTTCTCTCCTCCAAAGTGTACAAATTCAATTTTCTTAATATATCTTAATAATCCATTTCTGAAATAATTTGGACCATTTTAATAACCCTGTGCAGAAATTTCTATAACAAATCAATGTCTATTTTAAGATATGATGACCAAAAACTGTATAGCATACTCTAGATGAGGCCTTACCAAACCTCAATACTAAGGAAGATTATACCTTGCTTTTGTATTGAGAATATGATGAAACACCTTTTCTGATGTAACCCAACATTCTATTAGCTTCAACATATTTAATACTATAAATAATATATATTTAATTTCTTATACAGAACTAGAATGTATCATAAATACAGTTACATAACTTACGAAATATACTTTAAGTTAATTTTGGAAATATTCATCGCTTAGACAAACAAAAATATTAATAATAACATATTTAATAATATTAAATATATTTTGCTGTGTATAACTGATTTTATGGTATATGTATTTTATTGTATATGTAGTTTAATTATGTTGTCTCGGTGGGCCTTGGGGCCCCTAGACAACATTGTGTGTCTCGATGATGATGATGATAATAATAATAATAATTAGTATTATTGTTATTATATAATTATTATTATTAATATTATTATTGTATTTATAATAATAAATATAATAATAATCATTGTCATTATTATAATATTAATTATTATTAATATTATTATAATAATACTTATTGTTATTAATATAATATTAATTATTCGTAATATTATTATAATAATACTTATTGTTATTATTGTAAGTATTATAATATTAATTATTGTTATTATTATAAGTATTATAATATTAATTATTGTTATTATTATAAGTATTATAATATTAATTATTGTTATTATTCTAAGTATTATAATTATAATTATTGTTATTATTCTAAGTATTATAATAATAATTATTGTTATTATTATAAGTATTATAATAATATTAATGATTATTATTATTTTAATAATATTATAATAATAACACAAATGAAATAATTAACTATAATAATAATTATTATTATTATAATAGTTATTTTGATAATATGTATAATAATTATTATGATAACAATAATAATATTAATAATAATAATTATTATAATAACTATAATAATATTAGTTATTATTATAATAGTTATTTTAATAATATATATAATAATTATTATAATAATAATTATTATAATAATAATTATTATAATAATAATTATTATAATAATAATTATTATAATAATAATTATTATAATAATAATTATTATAATAATAATTATTATAATAATAATTATTATAATAATAATTATTATAATAATAATTATTATAATAATAATTATTATAATAATAGTTATTTTAATAATATGTATAATAATTATTATTATAATTATTATTAATATTATTTATTATAATAGTAATTATTATAATAATAATAATGATATTAATATATGTATATCGGACATACAGTTGCACAAGGTTGAAATCAAAGAAGAAAAGAAGTACTTTAATTTCAAAAGTGTTAAAAAAGAAAAACTAACTGAGAGATGGAGATCCAGAACCATCCGTGTAGCCGTCCATTTTAATTAACAATGCATTTACTTCATTTATCAAAGTGTCAATTTTTCACTCTGAACGCAGTTTTGCTGATAAGTTGATGAATGGAAATTTTAATGAAGAATTGAAGCGATGTTTTTAAACACTTGTGCTGAAGAACAGTTGTCTTATTTATTAAATGAAACTAATGAATTTCTTGCTATTTTTTATGAATAAAATATTATATATTTCTTTTTAATGACGCGTTGAAAATGAAATAGGTCGTGTTACGATTTGACGCGTGGGTTTGACAATTGTGTCGTAACTGTTTAATATGATGAAACAATAAACGACCGTAATTAAATATAGTGAAATCCAAAATGGTAGATGAGTACTATTATTTCAGAAAGAAATTAGATTTTTCTCCATTAATATTTTAATAGTTATTCATATATTTTAAGTTTCGTTTAAGATGCTAGATGTTATATTACATTAATTAAAAGTTTAAGGGTCTGAACATTTTAATTACTACATTTTTGATTTTAGTTTAAAATAAATAAATGTATTCATAGTAATATATTTTTTTTTCAAATAACAAATATTGATTATTAAATTCCAATGATTATTTTTTTACTTGATTAATATGTATATTTTTTTGGTAAATGGTATAATCATTGTTGTCTTAGACGGAAAGACTCTTGCGCAGTTCGGGAAATACCAATATTGCTATCATTTAACATTTAAGATGCAAAATATTTTTTTAATGTAAAATTAAATCTAATTAACAAATACTTAAACTATTTTATTATAATTTTTTTTTCAATTTATGTGACTTAAATTTTTTTCAAATTGGAATTCCTCACATCCCTTGTTTTTTTAAGGGGGACCCGAGCCCCAAAATCCGAAAAAATTGCTATTTTTTTTCTTTATAAAACGATGCTAAACGAACTTGAGAAGGTGTATACAAAAGTTCAAACTAGTAAACGAAACAGAACATATGTTTCTTTAGATGTTTATATACCATTTATCATCTTTCTACATACTTTTTGTCTGCAACAATCGTCATTTACTTAAAATATTTGTTTTAAAATTGTGGTCACGTTTTAAATGATAAGGCTTTGTAAATACTTAACTTAAAACTAAACTGTTAATATTTTTGAAGTTCTAATATTTGTTTTATAAATGTATGTATAGCTTTTTTAAATTAAGTTATAAATTATTTTTTTACAAATTATTAAACTTAAAAATTTTAATATTTTGGGGGTTTTGAACTTAAAATACGTTTTTGAAGACAATTAAAACACAAATCTGCAAAAATCAATTTATACGTTTGTAGTGTGTATTTTGATGTTATTTAATCAATTAAACAAATTTAAAAACATAAAAAATTGAAAGAGGAGTAGTGTTTTTTACAAAAAAGTATTTTTAAGCTAAAAAAAATTCAAAAAATAACAAAATTATTTTTTTGAAATATAGTTTTGTTTTTGATTATTGTTCAGAAAAAGATGTTCTAATAATATAAAAAGAATGGTATTTCTGAATTCATTAATAAAGAAATTAGGATTTGGGGCTCGGGTCTCCTTTAAACAGTTCAAAAATATCACATATACCACTCACTTCTCACTACATATATGTTTGGTACATTAGAATAAATATTCATCAACGGGTTTTTTAATAT
The DNA here is from genome assembly GCA_963932185.1 of Troglohyphantes excavatus. Lineage (NCBI taxonomy): Eukaryota > Metazoa > Arthropoda > Arachnida > Araneae > Linyphiidae > Troglohyphantes > Troglohyphantes excavatus. The sequence continues at coordinate 32,323,992 of OZ010670.1, read as the reverse complement.
TTTAATTATCCCCCTTAAACGTAAAAAAGAATACCTCTTTAAAAGAACATGACTAGGATGTAACAGTTCTATAATAAGAACGTGAATACAAGCATGTTCTACGAGTGCATTTAGATGTCGTCTATTTAAAAAGTATATTATCCGAGGGGATTGGCATATTGGTTCCAGGGGATTTCTAATACTCAAAAAAGAAAACATATTTTTAACCCTTGCAATCCACTCAAGGGGTGACATATAAACCAGTTCTTTTGGTTCCCTGTTCTTTAAAATAACGGAAACAAACATGATCTTGTGTATAAGAAACATCGATTTTTTCTCAACGATTTTTTAATTCTGATTTTTGCTCTTGATGATAACGGTCCTCAACCTGTGGTACGCGCAGTAGCGCCGATTGGGTGTTAAAAGTGCGGGGGCAAGATCAAGATCAAACAAGACGTGTGGGGGGAGGGGAGGACGCGGCTGCCCTTCTTCTACATGATGATATGCTATTTATCCGCATAAAATGATTCCACTGAAATTTACGAGGACGGAATTGTATACTGCAGTTGCGGACGACTCCCCTTGTCCCCACGTGGTACAAAAATGTTCTAGGGCCGGAATGGGTTTGCGTACATTGTCTGTAGAAGTGTGTGTGTGTTTGTGTGCGTGTGTGTGTGTGTGTGTGTGTGCGTGCGTGCGTGCGTGCGTGCGTGCGTGTGTGTGTGTGTGTGTGTGTGTGTGTGTGTGTGTGTGTGTGTGTGTGTGTAAGGGGGGGTTGTTTAAAAAGTGCAATATTAAAAAAGGGAGGGTCAACATCCGAAAAACGTGCTGGGGCTACCGCCCCCCCCCCGAATCGCCGCCACTGGGTACGTGTACCGCGGGGAGGGATAGCAATCCGGTTGGGGGTACACGAAAATAATATTAGTAATGGAGGGCAACATCTAAAATAAAAATAATGTAATAAGTAAAATCAAAACTAAAAGTCTGTAAGTGTCATCAATTTGAGTCATTCGATTAATTTATAAGATAACCTAAGAACAATACTGCCAAACAAAAACGAACTTTTTGTTGTGTAAATCATTGAGTGAGAAGGGTCATTACAGAAAGAGGTACTCATAAATGAAAAGCTTTATCAAGGAGTACGCGAGAGAAAAAAGGTTGAGAATTACAGCCCCATGAGCATAAAAAATTCTAGAAAAAAAAACCAGAAAGAGGGATAACTGTTCCAAAGAAAGAACACAAATGTTAAATATGTTCTTGAGAAGGGTTAATGAAAATGCAAACCAGGATAAATTAGCATACTAGAAAAAAGAGTTCTTAACATAACATTTATTTTTAAAATCACCAATTTCCTTATTTGAAACGCAAATTGTTCTCTTTTACTTAATCTCCATTCTGTCGATTGCCTTTCTTAAAAGAAATACGTTGATTTTTCTGTCGCTTTTTTCTCACACAAGAAAATGAATAATAATCGCATTTCCTTTACTTAAACAATGGATCTCGACGGCTATTGCTGTACTAAATCTACAGAGCCTAAGCTTTTATTCTTCGCGAACCCTTTTTATAAGTAATTATTATACGCCAGTGCAAAGTATTTTTAATTTTCAGGAAGGAATATTTTTTTTATTTATTTTACTTGTTTTGTCTTTTTATATTTCTAGTGGAATGCTTCCTACCCTTTTAAATTGAGTTCCTTTCAAGAACAAAAGGTTTATTATGAAGCCTATTAATGTCACGTCAGGGTTTCGGAAGACGATAAAATAAATTATTTTTATATTTAGTGCTAAAAGTTTAAGTATACATAACTTAAGGGGTTTGAAAACAGAGAATATTGAAGTTTTTTTAAGATTTTATCGCAATATTCTTATGTATGTGTATTCTCCAGTTACATTAACAAACACTAATGCATAATAAATAACATAAATTAACACTGCAAATTGTAAAAAGCTTAAATAAGAATAATAAATTAGTAACTAACAATAAAATATAATATCCGCAATTTTATAAAATTATTTTTTAATTACATTTTATAAACTATTATATAAAAAATAATTTAAAGTGATGTAAAAAAAATATAAATATTGAAATAAAAATTCATTTTTAAAAATAAATAAAAGAAAAATGATAAGGAAAAACCATGAATGTTAAAGAAAAAAATTCTAGTTTATAAATTTTACTTAACTTTAATAAATAAAACATATGGCTTAAAAAAATTCTCTATTAGTTAAGCAGCCAACCTACAATGACCATATTAAAGTATTTAGTGTAATCTTAAAAACAATTAATAAAATGGAAAAACAATCTTTTTTTTTATATAAATTATATGCTTTTTTATTTACCGCCAAGCTCATTAGTCGAAACTAGTTTAATATTTAATATATTATAAATGATAATTAGTTTAAAGCATTAATTTAATTTGTTTAAAAAATTAATTCAATATTAACAATTCACAAATTAGTCATAACTGGTTCAATATTTAAAAATGAGGTATTTAAAAATAAACATTTTGAAGAGTTAGTAAAACATTGAAAATGTTTATGCGTTTTTACCTTCGGACATGTCTATTTTTATTTCGAGTATATGCTTTGAAAATAAATTATTTTATACGCAGATAGATTTTAATACAGCCCTGATTGCGTTTAATTTGTAAATAAAATAATATAAAGAATTTAAGGTATGTGTATAATTAGAAAAGTATAAATACACCGTAAAAAAATTTACTTAAAAATGAGTTCCTGGACCTACTCCTTTTTTTTTAAGTATAATTGTATCGTAAATGAGCGATGACGTACTTAAATGCAAACAATCTTACTTTCTCAAAAATAAGCAATGTGATTTATTATTGCTAACATCAGTTTATGTTCAAGCGTTCTTAATAAAAACTGACATATTTAAAATATTTGTTCATAAGACGGTTTTCTACATGATTTGATGTATATAGTTTAAATAGAAACTGACTTATTACAACTCAATTATCTTACTTCTCATTCTTTTGAAAACACCTTTTTTAATATGTCTTCTGTTTATACCATCTAAATGTCGCTCTTGTAGTTTAACGAATAAGGCACCGGACTGTGATGCTGAGGACATGGGTTCGATTCGCAGTAAGACGGTTGTAATTATCGATAATAATTTAAAGTTATTTCTGAAGGCAAGCATCTACTTATGTGTACTCATTTTTGAGTACATGACTTTTCAAAACTAAAAATTACGTATTCGGAGCCATGATAAGCATAGAATGTTCTAAAAAATGAGTTCATTTTATTAAATTTCGAGTACCTACTCTTAAAAGTATGTAAAGACGCACTCTTAGGATTTTGTAAGGTCATTTTCTAATATCTTACTTTATAGGGCACTGCAATAATAGCACTCCCACACTGACGGGTACATATGCAAGAATAACATTATCAAGGTTAATATGTTAATAATGCATTGTTAAGTGAGGAAATTAAGCTCATAATCATCTTTTTTATACATCCTATATATAATATTATTAATTAAAGAAACAATTAGTTATTTCTAACTGTTAGAACTCATCCAAATCATCTGGTTGATCTCTATAATCCGTAAATAATTTTATATCTGATATATTCATAACATAGTATTTTCTTATATTGTAAATTATAATCGTGTATACAAACTTTTAAATTTTGGCCTTAAATATACACATTCTGAATTTATTATACACTTTCTCAATAAAAATGTGTTTTATTGCACTATTAAAAATATTTGTTTGTCATAACTTATGTACGTAGTTTTCTAAAGAAATCCAAGCCATGTTTTTATCCATTAATTTATAATAAGTAATGTTTTTATCTACTAAATATAAAAATTTATCAGATTAAAGAAAATGTGCTGCCATGTTGAAACGTTATTTCTTAAGATATTTTCACCTATAATGGAGATACCTTTGATAATAAATAGAAAATTATATATCTTCCCATTTCTATACCCACACTACAAAATAAAGACCATAATTTTTCTAGGAGTTAGGTCTATTCTACGTGAACGAGGAAATTGCACGCAATATTTTGCTGATGGCACGATGATGATTCGACGATACTAACCACGTGGTTTTTATTCTCGAATCACAGAGCCTTCTGTGAAATCTCACGAGCGTTTTTCTCGACAGTTTAAAATGGGCTTAAGATGTAATACTAGTTTTATATAATTGTGTTTGTGATGCATTAAACATAAAAATGATATCCTTTTATAAAATTTATTTAGTTTCATATATGTCGATATAATTTTCACTTATAGTATATTTTAATTGTTAGTAAAGAAATATCAAACATTTAAAACTATTTTAATTTTGATTTTTACTTAGATACATGTTTTATAATTAGAAAACATATTAATTTATATTATAGTTTATTAATTTTGAATTAACAATTTAAGGATCTGAATAAAGTTATTTTAACTGATTTGAAAAAATAAAATAAATAAATTAAAAAAATATATAAATATTTTCTTTTTAAAAGCTTTTTTTTTAATATATTATAAAACTTTTAATTGTAATGGTTTTACAAAACAAAACAAACTTAAAGTGAAATTTAACTTTATAAACTGATTAGGTAGATATCCTTTAGTTTTAAGAAAGACAAACGCAAAATCTTTTAGTATAAATTCAAATATAAATTGAAAGAATTTCAAATCTTAAAACTATTATTAATGTTTTATTCAAACCAAAACACTTACAAATATCAAAAAATATTTCATATTTTTACAAATGTATTTTAGTGAGAAATATGTATATTTTAAACAATTATAGGACACAGATTTTTATAACTTGCAAAAACTGTTGCTAATTAAAGTTGCACTAGGAAAAACAATGCAACATTCAAATCATATTGGGAATTGACTCTAGTTCTTAAGGAAGGATATGTTCTATATTTTAAATGTATAAATTGGGGTGTGAAAATAGCGGTATGTTTCAAAACCAGATAAGTAAATACATCAGTATCAATAGCAGATAGATGAAGATGCGCGTAGGCTACTGCGCACCGATGGCATCGCAGTAATCGAGCTACATCCCACAGCTTTGCTGCAAAACTATAAATCCCAAGATCCCAAAGAAAAAAATTAACTCTCAACGTAATACTTCTATAGAGCTAAAATGTTTTAAAGAAATGTGTATATCTATTACCGACTTGTAAAAAAAAAGATAAAATGCTTCCATAAATAATTCAATCAATTAGTTTTTGTTTCTCTTTAAAAAAAGTCAAAAGTCATCTATCTGGTTGTGAAGCTAAATGACTCATTTATAAAATAATATAACTAATTTAGCATTTTTAATTTATTTTTCTTATTCAGTACTTTGTTTAAATATATTGAATAAGTATATATTTAAACTTCAAACACATTGTAGAAAGAAATACTAAGCTTCTGAAAATCACTTTGATCTAATAAAAAAACAAAATAATTCCAAACTATTGAAATTCTTTAAGAGTAAAACATATATCCCATCATCATAACGAGATCAATCAATATATTTGGAAAAATCAAAGAAAATATTTTTTTTAATATTTTGTCATTTCCCATTTTATGTAATTTCCCAATCATAAAAACATCTCAACAATTAATGACCAATTAAAATGTTAAGAACGATTTTAATAAGTGTTTTCCGTACCTTTAGGCCATAAATAATGTGGTTTTTATAGACGCAAAAGAAAATACAATTCAGCCATTTACAACTGCTACCTTATTCTATCCACGTATTAAAAAAAACTTCTGTTCGCTACTAATTAATTTATAATAACACCAATAAAGTTCGAGATGTTTGTTCTGTAAATTGCATTTACAACCTATTTCGGTGACTGAAAAGAATTCGAATTTTTCTTTTTGATCGATTGAAATGAGATCTTTCGTTTCTAGTGTATTTTTACAATAATATAAATTATCTTGAAAAATAATCATCTGAGTAAGATTTTTTTGCAATTAACAAGGAGAGTGCAGTAGTACTTGAAAACATCATTAGTTTCTTCGGTTTTTTTTAACGAATGATCTTCTGATAATTAAAATAAAAAGTTCGTTATATGATGCAATTCTCCAAAAAAAAAAATACTTTCAAACATGTCATTAATGGTATAATAATCCTTTTATTATATAATTAGTATTGAAAATTATAAAATATTAATTTGTGACACTCAAATATTAAAATTATATGATACTTATTGGGTGTTTATAATTGTTTTATTAATGCCTATTTCTTTATAAATAACTTTAAAAATATCGACGTCAAGCAAAAACGAAGTAAAAAGTTTTTCAAAATTAATTATCGAAATAAAAAATATATATATATATATATTATATATGTATATATATATATATATATATATATATATATATATATATATATATATATATATATATATATATATATATATATATATATATATATATATATATATATATATATATATATATATATATATATATATATATATATATATATACGTTTAGGAACCTTTTTGAAGTTGGTGACACATCACCACTTCCAAAAAGATGTAATAACCAAAACATAAAAATAAAATAATTACATTTTATTTCTTGTTAATGACAACTAAAATTTATAATTTTTAGTGTATTATTTCTGTAAATAACCTTTCATTTTATTTAAAAAAATATTATATTTTCCAGTTATAGTTTACCGCAGGAAGTAGATAGAATAAAGAAGCAATTATTTTGAAAACGTAAGTATTTTAAACGTTGATTTCCTTTATTACATTATATATAAGTTTTATAATAAAATCGATATGCTCGTCTTTCCCTCATTTTACGTTCTTAAAATCGGTTTCCATTAAGAGGTGTATGTAGCGAAAAATAGACCATAAAGAAAACACTACATAAACATTATGCGTAACGAAACCATGAGCAGCGAAACATCGTTGGTGCGTTTGCATCTATTTCACTTTCGTTTAACGCTGACTCACGTTTTTCCAGGAACAAGACCCAACGTAAAAAGTGCCACTTATTTGAGTTTGACGTCACACACGTTAAACAATATGGCCGTTTCGAAGAACACCACACATTGAATCCTTTTATTATAAACAATAATTATTAACAGAAACGTATAGGTGTTCCTTCACTTCCTTGTAATTTGTACACCTAAAAATGTATCACATATGCGCATATAATTGAATATTCTATTCTGAAGGAAGATGATTAGCAATTATTTAATCTTGCATCCAAAAAACATACAAACTAATCTTCCATCTCTGCGAATATAGGGAGATAACTTTTATAAAAAAAAGAACGTTATCCCCTTTTCTGCGACCGATCCCACGCAGGACTTACCCTGCATAATAGAAAAGAAACTAGAATTTTTCTCCACAGCCTCAGTGGCAGCAAACGATAATCATATCTGTCGCGACAATTTCTTCCACGAAAATCGTCTGAAAGAAGAGAAGGGGATCCAGAAAGGTTACACGTCCACATTCTCCCTTCCTCCCCCGCAGGACGCTCTCAAGCGAAAAATAGTGAACTCCAATGCACGTGAGGCGAAAATTCGCCGGGGCTTATATTTACTCTCTCCTTTATTATTATTACTTTTTTGTTTCCTTCTTCATTTCGCGCTCTTTTCGACCAATCGCTGAAAAGATTCATTCATTGGAGCATCTTTTCGGTGAGTGGCATTAAGGAATTTATGAACGAAATGAGAGTGAGTGAGTGACTTGGGGTTGTTATCCTCAATCAGAAATTGAAGCGAAAAATAGTGAGTGAGTGACTTGGGGTTGTTATCCTCAATCAGAAATTGAAGCGAAAAATAGTGAGTGAGTGACTTGGTGTGTTATCCTCAATCAGAAGTTGAAGCGAAAAATAGTGAGTGAGTGACTTGGTGTGTTATCCTCAATCAGAAGTTGAAGCGAAAAATAGTGAGTGAGTGACTTGGTGTGTTATCCTCAATCAGAAATTGAAGCGAAAAATAGTGAGTGAGTGACTTGGTGTGTTATCCTCAATCAGAAATTGAAGCGAAAAATAGTGAGTGAGTGACTTGGTGTGTTATCCTCAATCAGAAGTTGAAGCGAAAAATAGTGAGTGAGTGACTTGGTGTGTTATCCTCAATCAGAAATTGAAGCGAAAAATAGTGAGTGAGTGACTTGGTGTGTTATCCTCAATCAGAAGTTGAAGCGAAAAATAGTGAGTGAGTGACTTGGTGTGTTATCCTCAATCAGAAGTTGAAGCAAAAAATAGTGAGTGAGTGACTTGGTGTGTTATCCTCAATCAGAAGTTGAAGCAAAAAATAGTGAGTGAGTGACTTGGTGTGTTATCCTCAATCAGAAATTGAAGCGAAAAATAGTGAGTGAGTGACTTGGTGTGTTATCCTCAATCAGAAGTTGTTAGGAGGTTAGGGTGGATATAAGTTTGGAGACTTATAGATGAGTACTTTTAAAGCATTGACAACTGGTGACAATAATATACCGTTATCGAACTTCGGAATAAATGTTCTATAAGATGGAAAATTCGAATTCTTTATGTACAAGGAATTCGAATTAGGTTCATGTTTCATGCAATAAGTGTAATTTTAATGTCGATAGAGAGAGAGGGTATATTAGAAGAGATTTCCAATTTAATATTATACTGTTAAAATAGGTGCTCAAAAATAAGTAAACTGTACTCATTTTTGAATACATTCTACCCTTATCATGGCTTTGAATATATAAGTTTCAGTTTTGAAAAAGACAAGTACTCAAACAATAACTACAATGAGTAAAAAAGAGCAGATGATAGCCTACATAAGCTGACTTCATAAATCCCTATCATAAATATCGAAAATTACTACCAAGACTTATCGGGAATCGAATCCACATCCTCAGACTCCATAGTAAAAAGCTTTATCCGTTAAATTAATAGGGCGACTTGAATAAGTTATACACAGAAGAAGTGTTAAAAAGGTGTACCAAAAGAATGGGAAGTAAAGTAATTGAGTTGTAATAAATCAGCTCCTATTAAGCATTCGACATCAAATAACGTGGAAAACCATCTTTTGAACAACTCTTTCAAGTTTGTCAGATCGCTGTATTAAGATGGCTTGAGCAGAATCTGAGATTAACAATGTTAAATCCCACTGCTCCTTTTTGAGAAAGTACGGTTACTTAAATGAGTACGTCATCGCTCATTGACGATGCAATTGTACTCAAAGAAAAACGAGTAGGTCTAGGTAATAATTTTTAAGTACCTCCTTTTTTACAATGTACGGTTTGAAAACATGACTTGTCCATGTTTTATATAGTATGTACTTGTTTAGAGAATTTCTAGTTACTCACATACTTTAATTTTATAAACTATCAGTTTTAACAGAAGCGTATTTGTTGACAAGTTCTAATTAGTAGAAAGTTCTAATAGAGTGACCAAACTATTATAAAAGATCTTTCCAATAATTCTCCTGTCTTCAAATTTATATATAAAATATATTTTTGGCATATAAAAAACATCTTCTGCTGAAAAGTTAAACAAGTGCTTTTGTTATTCGCCTATTTTAAATACATTTTTATCCACAATTTTAAATCTCAACACCAGCTCGTGTATAGTGGGCATTGGCAGTAAAAGTTTCTAAAAATAACAGTAGACCGTAAAAACATCAAAGTTTTCTTAAAGGATAAATCAATTCAAATACTATTCACTCAAGTGTAGTTAATTATTACTTGGTTGTTAATGAAGATAAAAATTAATTGTACCACAAAACAGAATATAGTATCCTATGGCAATACTTGAACTAATAAAAATGAACTAGACAAGTAATGCTCTTATTATAACCATTACATGCAAACTCAAACCACTGATCTCTTACTGTAACTTCTAGATTGGGCAAAGCAGTTTGTTGACTTGAAGCCAATAGAAGGTTATAAAAATGTACCCTCACTTTCATTTCTACTTCCATATTTCGTACATTGTCCAAGCTAAAATATGCTTAATTTTAGTGTTATTTGTTTAATAAATTTTTTATTAAAACCAATTTTCAATGCATATATTATAAATCCATTTTAACCAATAATAAGTAAAATAGCAACAAAAAGAAAAGATATATTTTTGGCGATTTACAAGTTTAAAAAATAAAATATATAAACATATTTAACATTTATATAACGGTTGGAGAGGAAACACTCTCCACAAAATCCCTACCACCTGACAAATACAAACGTGTATATCCGTTCGAGTATCTTCAGTTTTTCCAGTAGTACACATAATATAAAATTTGATAAAAAATCTTCTTTTTTTTTAAATAATTCTCAAATTGAAAGTATTAGAACGACTTTTGAAACCCTCCTCTACAAATATAATTTTTTTAAATATTTTTAAAAAAAAAGGAATGTGATGGAAATATAAATTTAACCTTCTAGCATTGAAAAAAAACCTACATATTCGAAATTTCGATTATCCGCCAGAGGGTTAAAAATGAGTTAGGGTAGAGTGTGGCTGCTTACATTATGGCTTCAACCTCTCCCATAGAAGAACCAGAGAGTTGTTATATTAAATAAGAGCGCCTTCAATGCCAGACTCTCATAAGGCTGCGGTGTCAGCATTGAAAAGAAAAACCCACATCACGTGGTTATAACGCTGCCACATTTGGCGTTCAGACATCTGCAGGAGTTTCAAATTTGGCGCACTTTCTTCTTTTTTGGGGATAAGGAGTTCTGTCCGTATTCAACTTTTTAACATACACATGTAGGTATTTACTTATTTTCAAACAATTTCCGCTAAATATTTCCTCTTCATTAACGAAACGAAAATATAATTTTCTTTGTGTTCAATACTCAAAAAAAGGAAACTCTTTATATTTCTCCGGTTTTATTGTTCATATTTTCTTATTGAACTATACAAAATAACAATTGAAAAAACTTCGCTTATGGTAAATTTTTTACATAAAAACGTAACGCAATTATTTCAAAAGTACAAAGTAAGAAAAATATCTTTAATATATCTGTTAAACTCCCTTAAATTGTTCCACTCGTTAAAAAAAAAACGATATTTAAATACAAAATTAAACACAAAACCATATTGCAATACTTCGATCTCGTTTAGTTCTGAAAGTCGCCAAGGCATGCCAAGTAATATTGGCGCATGAGTGAACTGGCATTTCCACAAATCACGTGGTTTCGATGATGCACACACGGAAATCAGCATTTTTATTCCTCTATTTGTATCATTACTCTATGAGAAGAACTGGTTATGGGCGTTCCAGATGTTGCAGTTCGAGTTCAGTGACTCAAACCGAAAAGATTCACTCAGACGATATTGCACGCTGCCATTGTACGTTGGCCAAATAATATAATGAAAGCGGATAATAATTCAGTTCGGAGCATGATGAAATTCCGGCAAATTGATACCCTGAATAGACTCGATCGTTAATTTCAGATGTCGAATTAATGAGAGCGGAAGCACGACATTGATGACGCTTCCCGTGAAAGATCACGTGGGCTTAAGATTACGAAATGAAAGCTATTGGGTAACGTGTTTCAGTTTAAGTTCGGAAGAGAATTACGAAGACAGTATACGATAATGATATAAAATTAGGATATTTTATAAAGTGTATCGATGCACGTATAAAAAAGCATCTTCTAGGATTCAATACTAAAAGTTATAAATTTAATTTCTCCCAAAATATCAAAACATTGTATGTTTTGTCAATACACAATATACAAATGTATTTCACAATATAATCTAGCATGCTGAAACCCTTCCAGTTAATTTAATGAAAACATGCTGTATATTATTTCCGTAATAAAGATCCCTTTTGCGGCTCTTAGACGTAATAAATCGTTACATGTGAGGTGGCAAAAGAAAGAGAATTTCCCGAACCAGTGACGAATCGTATTTTCGGAACGTTGTAAGTACGCTTTTACTTTTAACGACACTACACCGATAAATCGTGAACGATCGCGAAGGGACGACACAACGTTTTATCGTATCGTCTGATGGTCAGTTTGTCATTGCACCGATATCGTTCGCCGAAAACGACAATTTTTACATTCAGTTCGTGTTCGTCTGCTGCTGAGAGCACATCTATTCTCGATATGGCGCAGCGCAACAAATTACATTATAACAAACTGCGATTGTTGTATTTGCTGTATTTAAGGAGAAAGAAGAGATCAATAACAAAACGCTTCTGGTGCATGATATCATCAAAGCAAGACATGTTGAAGGAGATTTTATGTTTTATTTGAACGTCTACAAAAAGCTAGAGCTAGAGCTAACCACTAGAGCTGTATAGGGGGCTATTAGCGACGGTTTGACAAATATTGCCTCCCAAGCCTTTTTTCGAACAATCTTGTTCGTGTAAAATTCATCTCGCTTATCCCAAATACAGGTCTTTACTTCCACTAATACACACAAGTTCACAATATCGAACTTAAAAGCCATATTGAAAATATCTCTCTATTTTAAAAAAAAGTAAGCCCTAGGGGGAAAAAGTAAGTACTAGGGGAAATTTTCAGTTCTTTCAATGTTATTCAGATCGTATCTCAAAATTTAAAAGTCCTAAAATTACTAAATTAAGTGAATTTGTTAAGAAATGTTTGATAAATAAGAAGAATATAATTTTGTTTCAATACTGTTATTAGTTTATAAGTTATTTAATATTAAAGTCGTCGTTGATAAAATTTCGCTTACAACTAATTTTGTCCGTCGAGTTTCTGAAACACTATTAAGAGGAGAGATCCAATTTTTTTAGGGAGTGTAGAAATAGGTTTGAACTGGAAATCCAAGTAAGCATTTTTTTAAATTCGAATTAGTTTTGGATTTATAAATTTTTTAAACATTTAAACACGCATTTTTTTGAAGTTTTTTCACCCTCATTTTTGAAACGTGATTTCTAAATTGCTATAAGTCATTTAAAATTACATATTCTCTTATTCAAAAAAATATATTAATGTTCGTTAAAACTTCTTCTTTCTGATGTTATAAAGATTATATTTCTATCTTTGCAATTAAATTAGATATGGTCAATTAAGATAGGTATAAAAAATAGCGAAGAAGGATAAAAATGTCGGATATTTCGAGAAAATTTTAATTTGCGACTTTTTGTCTCATTGTTCCGCTTGCATCTCAAAAAGTAAATGTCCTAAAATTATGAAATTATGTTTATTAAATTAAATGAAATTATGAATATGTTTAAAAATTATGAATGTTATTAAAATTATGAATGAATATGTTATTAAAATTATGAATATGTTTATTAAGAAATGTTTGGGTAATAAGATGAATATTTTCTTTTTTCAATACGATCAGTATATTAGACGTTATTTTATGTTAAAGTCATGATATTAGAAAATTTTGAAAACAATTCATACATTTTTGGATACTTGTCTTCCAATTTTCAACAAAAAAATAAATAAAAAATAAGGGATATAGATTAAACTATTGGCTACAAATGATCCAGAGCGTTTGTGAAATTTCGGTTTAGTTTTGTAGTTATAAATTTTTAAATAATTGACGAAATGTCTGAAATAATCGTCAATTATACGGGTAAAATTTTAAGTGATAAATTAAAACTGCTCTAAATAGTTCAAAAGTATACTTTTTTCCCGTTAAAAAAATATAGTTATGTTCGTAAAATCTTTCTTTCTTGAATGGTATCAATACTGAAATTCTATCCTAAAAAATAAATTAGATGTAACTATTTATGTGAAGTACTATAAATATTCTTAAAAGATACTCCGGAAGGAAATGCCAACATTGGCAAAATGCCAACGTGTATTTGGCTGCCAATGGCGAATTATTATCAGCGCCAATTCTCAATTATCTTACTTAATATAAATATAAGTTGACGATTAAGCCTATTTATTCTTGGCGCGTTTATGCTGTTGTTTGTTTACACATGTTTCGCTTTTCAATGAGCACAATTGCGTTGAAGCAGTTCTACAGTTGAGTTTTTCCAGTTATGGGGGGGGGGGGATTGGGGGGAAGCATGCCGCCCCCCCCCCCCCCCCCCCTGTAAACTTGAAACCTTAAAAGTTGGGAATTTCGAGTTTTAAAAATCATTGAGTTGGGAAAATTTATGCCTCAGGCAAATTAATATTATTAGCAAAGGAAAGCGACGGACTACTAGAAATTGCCCAACTTTTATTAAGATGAAACTTAAATTAGACCTCAAAACGGACCACTGCATTGGAACATGCGTGCGACAAATCAATACTTTCGAAAGAACTGTTTAATATTACCTATAAAAAAGCTGAAAATGTCTTATAAGTTGGAACTGGGAATTTTTTTAGCATTGTTGTGTTGTGCAATTTCGAATAGATAGGTGTGGTCTGGTTAAAAAACGTCACACTAGAGCTGCACATTGAACTACTGGCGTTGGTTCGAGCAAAGCGCCCTTGATTTGTTATTGGTACGTATTTACTTACTACATCAAGGACGCTTTGGTTCGAGGCCTTTCTCAAAGAAAGACCCGGGAACGATGCCTCATATTGTTAACAGTGGTCAGATAACGAGGACAACACTTCAGCTGGTACCCGATGTCCTTAGGTTGGGAATTTTGAATCGTTCAATTTCGGAAATTTGGATCGTTAAGTTGGGAAATTTCTTGTCTCAACATACTAAAAATAAATTTGTGTGACGGCACTGCCAGTAATAATTTATATAACTAAAAAAAGTATTGTTGTTAGGACACATTGTCATTGCCTACAGTGTATGAAGCCGGTATTGGTTTGCGAAGCAAACTAAAGAGGATTGCGTAGCAATCCTCCGGGGGTTTGTGGAGCGTTAGCGGAGCAGGGGGCGGAGCCCCCTAGTAAATAAAAAAAACACAGTAGACTATAGCAGACGGCAACAAGTTTTTCGGAAACAAACTCAAAATGTCGTCACGATGAAGTAGGGAAGGCGCGTGCCCACGATAAAACGTTCCGATAAATTGTATCGTCTGATCGGCAACGACAATATCGTTATCGTATCGGCAAGTGAAAAAGCGCCCGGCTTCGTATGTGTATTTTGCCTACCCTGATAGCGTGCCACTGAAATCGTATACGAGTTATCGGTGTCGTGTCGTTAAATGTAAAAGCGGCCTAACTAGAGATAATCCAAAAAATTGAAAAAAGTGTTGCATTGAGTGGCAACATTTTTAATCTTTCTTTTCCTGGCTTAACATCTTTAAACTGATCTTTAGAGTTCACTGCCGTTGTCATTGAAATGTCTTTGCGTATTTGAAAATATATAAAATTTTAACACGTGACCACATTATGTGGTCACGTGTTAATGTGGTCATGTGTAATGTGGTCATGTGTAATGTGGTCATGTGTAATGTGGTCATGTGTAATGTGGTCATGTGTAATGTGGTCATGTGTAATGTGGTCATGTGTAATGTGGTCATGTGTGGTCACGTTGGTGAGAGGGTATTTGCACGGAGGCCAAGGCTTTTCGTCTTGGCGATAAAATCATCTTAATTACAAAAGGCTTATTTCTTTAAATTATTGACATTTGTAATTCTAAAATTTGCAAATTAACTAATAAACTGACATTTATTGATTTTTATCCGGGTAGCAGATTCTAGGTTGATATGTAAAAATTTTATTTCGTAATGTTGACGAAACGTATATAGATATTTAAACTCGTATATGCGAAGAGTTTAAGTATTTCGGCGATCTTCAAACTTAATATTCACTCTTTTAACCCTGATCCATGAATTAAGCATAATGTTATTTCCTATTACCTTAAATATCGGATGTTATTTAATTCAATATCTTAAACAAAAGTTCACTATGTTGAAGAACCGACTTCGCAAACATTTTGCATCAGAGAATTTGCAAAAGTCCCATCAGAAAGAAAAGCGTCAAACTTTAAACACGCCAAAGAAACAGCAAAGGTAACATAAATTAAAAAAAAATAACTCAATTGGTTGTTCAGCAAGTGCTCACTTAACAGATTATGCAACGTGACGCCCTGAAAGGCATGTTATTTCAATGAAAGGAATTGTCCATGCGAGAATTCCTCGCAGTGGCACTCTAGTATGTTATAGTACTTCTAATATTTTATAATCTTAAATTTAGATTACAAATGTTTTAAATTACATAAGTTAAATTCTTAATAAAATATTATATAAAATTCATCGATAACTTAAAAACTAATTTCTATGACTAATTAAATAGTTAAATTTAAAGACTCGTAATTCCTTAGTATAAATTTAGACATAAATTATAAATAATTTTCAATTACATTTCCATTTGAATAATAATTGCTTTGCAAATATTTAAATCATTAAATAAATTCAGTTAAACCAGTGTAACAATAAAAAAACCTTTTTTTTAAAAAAAGGAAACCGACTTTAAGAAAAATGCGCTGAAAAGTATAACATAATTTTTAATTTTAACAAAGAGTTGAAAAAAATTTTAAACTTTTTTTTAATCGATGCCAACATTTATGTATGATATTCGTAAATAGTCACCAACTTCAGAAAGTTGTAATAAGCAGAAAATTGATATTAAATATTTAAAAAAATTTCAACTCGTTCGTGAAATTAAAAAAAAAATTACTTTTAGAGCATTTTTCTTAAAGTCGTTTTTCGTTTTTCTTTTTTTTTAAAAAAAGGTTATTTTATTTTTCTCTTTTTAGATTTTAATTTTACAAACCGATCCCGAGCCGTTGCGAAAAGTCCATTGCGAAGCACCAGTATGATGTTAGTTCTACTAACCACAATCTTTTTGTTTAACCTCATACAAAAATCACGAAACCTAGGAAGACAAACTTATTTTTTGACGCAAATATTAAACATTTTTGTATATAGTAAAATAATGATATAGTACATGAATCTTATAATCACAATAAAATTAAGTCTTTAGAATGACAAGACAAATTAATTTGCATCACTGTACAAGATGCCATTTGCAATTTTGCATCAATAACAACACTTCCCACACACAAGTCTAACATAGTTCCTACATTTCAATGCAACCTAACAATGAAATCTCAATCTGTCTACGTAAATTGCCTACTAGCCTGGTAATTTGCTTATCTTAAATATACCTCCCCCGTTTCCATTAGCATAAGAATCAGGTTGAGTTTGCCGACACGCAATGCATTCAATTTCAACGCTTAGAGAGAGATCCATCACACTCAGTGACACAGAACCAGCCATTTCTAACTACATTCGCTATTATTCCGGCGGGAAGGGCTATGTGACATGGCCTCGTAACACAACTAGTTTTAAATTTATACCAGCTATTCAGATTTTCGGTCTCATTTTACTTGAAAATCTGCATTATGGGGATTTATATGTTACTATGTGTGAAATGTTCTCTAAAGCCCATTCTGCATAAACGATTAAAACGTCTGCGAGCTTCTCTGTGATTCGAGAATCAAAGCCACGTGGTTTGTATCTGCGAATCACCGAGCCATCTGCAAATGCTCGCGCGCGTTTTTCTCGTTCGTGTAGAATTTGCTTAATAGTTAGTGATATGAATCACCCGAATATTTCGGTTTTATATTGCTTAATAAAATGGCCTCAGTTTGAAATGAAAAATGAATGATGAGTTTTCTAGTGTAATTTCTATTTCATTAATATATAAAGATGTCCTATTATTTAAGGAAGTCATAGATTATGGTTTTATTTAGGTTCTATGATATTTTGAGAACAGTTTTTAAATAGTTGGTAATAATTACTAGAATTTAATTTATATTTTTCGATATTTTTCCACGATAAATGAGATTTTATTATCTTTACACTAGTTCCTTTATAGTTTTGTATCTTCAAAAAGTAGTGAACAGATTTATCATAAATTTTAGAGACTCAGTAGGGTAGCGTAACTTAATACCCGATATCTCAATGATCTCAAGTCTATACTCTATTTATACAGTATACGCAGGCTGATTTCAAAATAAATTTTTAATTTTTTTTATTAAAGTTATGAATGGAACTCTAGTGAAAAATTAACATTTAGGCGTGTCGAATCAATTACAGAGAGTAAATAAAAATTAATTTAATTCTTATTATGTGAATAGAGAAATTTAACTTTCCGTCCATTAAGAAAATATTAAAAATTATATGTACGTTCATTTTTTGAAACATAATTGGCTCTGTAATGTTTATTTTAGCCGTAATTAATAACTCCATTGCAAAAATATATAAATGACAAATATTATTTTCCCCTTCAGTTGAAACTCTGCATTACGGAGATTTATTATGAACTTTTTTTTTAAAAAAATACTTAATAACAAGTATTATATTATTTTAATATAATAAGAAAGCACACACATTTAATAAAATATTCCATGATGACTTAACCCATCAAGACATGAAAAATATCGATATTGTAAACATTTTATTTTTGAAAAAGTTTAATTTTTAGTTTTTAAAGATAATGAAAATCATCATAAATTTAATTTTCGTAGTAAAGCAGACTGAAAAAAAAATGACAAATGACCTTAGACACAAACATATAAGGTACCGAAAGAAAGAGAATTCCATGGACCAGTGACGAATCGTACTTTAATCTCATAAATATCAAAGTTTTTTTTAAAAAATACGTTTAAAATAATTTATTTTAACGGGTTTTTAAATAAGCTGTTGATAACGCTGCCACCTATGAGCAGGCAGTTAAACTTTTTTATTTTGTGGATCTTACGAATGGGTGTGGTGTATGTAGAAGGGGGGGGGGGTATTCAATCGATAATTATCGCACGGGTATGCAACTATATATTATTTCAGAAGTAAAAGTCCCTTTTGCGGGTCTGACACACAACGGATCTTAACTTGTGAGGTGTCAAAAATAAGAAAATTTTCCGGAGCATTGACGAATCATACTTTTGTCTCATGAATATTAACTGTTTTATTTAAACAATGCGTTTAATATTAATAAGTTTTCAAGCAGTTTTTAAACGAGCCGTTGGTAGTGATGTCATCTATGGGTAGACTTCTTTGAACCGAGTGCTATCTATGAGTAGTTACAACAATGTATGGGAGGGTGAGAAAGTTGTTCATGCGATAGCCATCGCACGAGCATGCTAATAATAATTTAAAAACTTAACTTACTAGAGAAGGCTTTCAAAACTTCCCACAATGTATACCTTGAATTTAAAACTTATATATACAAGATGAGCACAAATTATTTAGAATTTATCATTGTTTAAGTATTCTAAACATATGGTATATTAGACCGCAGCAGGTAAAAGCGGTCAGTGAAGAAAATTAAGCACATGGGTCTATTTCAAAAAGTCTATTTTCAAAACCAGGTAGCTCCACATTTTTCGCAAAATAATTTCTAAATATTTTTTACCCGTTCTTAATACACTACATCCCCATGAAATGCGGAATTGACTGAAAGTGTCTGAATCTAATAAAAAAACGCATTCAAGCCATGGCTTTAGATCCAAAAGTACGTGAATGTCAATAGTTTATGGAGTCGTCTGTAAAATTTATGAAAATGGATGATCTATTTGGTTTTAGAATTAGACGGCTCGTATTTCAGTAATACCTTTTTGGATACTGCGGCCTAAATTATATATAATAAATTATTCCCTTTGCTATACTTTAACTACTTGTTCATGGCTACCAAAGTGTCTTGTTAAAAATAAAAGGAAGTAGTTTTGCTTTAGTTTGGTTTTGTTAAATAACGTCGCACTAGAGCTGCACAGTGGGCTATTGGCGACGGTTCGGGGTCAATCTCGAAGGAAAGACCCGGGAACACATACACATTCACACACACATTCATACATGTACCTCTTTATTTTAGAACCATGGTCAGATGACGAGGAAACACCCGAACTGACACCCAACGCCTTCAATAGACGTCGGGACTTTGGACCCCGATCAGATGTATCGTGCACCAGTCCCGTATACACGCCAGTATAATTTGTTGGATATTCTGGACGACTTTCTAGTATTTTTGTAGCGAAGCTGGCAACCCTCCGATTGCAAGATCACTACTTTTTTACTTTTCTATGTCCAGTCCATTTTACGGATTCGAACCACCAATCCTCTGATTAGTAACTGAACGCCTTACTAACTGAGCAACTGGGGCTCCTCGAAGTAGTTTTGCAAAAATAATGTTTTATTATGTCAATACAGTTAAATGGCATACAGCCAAATAATAACCATCACCCAAGAATTTGTGAAAACCCCGTATTTAGAGTGGAACTAGGGATAAGTCAACGTATATATCTCGTTATCAACTAGTTGGTTTAATACTAAAATTTCTAATTATGCATCACCAAAACCATATCCAAAAAGGTATTACCGAAATACGAGCCGTCTAACTTCACAACCAAATAAATCATCCATTTTCATAAATTTTACAGACGACTCCAAAAACTATTGACATACGTGCTTTTGGATCTAAAACCATGACTTGAATACATTTTTTAGATAAGATTCAGACACTTTCAGTCAATTCCGCTGTTCAAGGTGATGTAGTGTATTAAGAACTGGTGAAAAATATTTAAAAATTATTTCGAGAAAAATGTGGATCTACCCAACAAAAAAAGTCAGCATGAAACCTTTATCAAAATTATTAAAATTTAAGGTGTTTTGAAGGTTTTATAAAGGATATTGAAACAAAAAAACTGCATTTTTTTAAAAGTTTTTTTAGTTTTTTTTTTTAGAAAACCTTAAAATATCTGCATTTTCCCTTCATGGTTAAAAATTGAAGGTTTTTTTGCAGGTTTTTATGAAGGTTTTTTGCAGTTTTTATGAAGGAAATTAAAACAAAACCTTTAATTTTATGAATCTTCAAAATAAACTGCAGATTTCCTGCATAAAACCTTCAATTTCAAAATTTTGATGAAGGTTTTATGCTGACTTTTTTTGCTAGGCACCTGGTTTTGAAACTTTTTAAAATAGACCCGTGTGCTCAATTTTCTTCACTGACCGCTTTTACCAACAGCGGTCTAATATACCATATGCTTAGAATACTTATCATGTTACCACGAATTATAAATTTAATTATTATGACCATCATATATCAATTCAATTCACTATACATGTTGTTTTCATCAAACGAAGAACAGTTCTGTTAATTTCCGACGACAAATCCCACTAAAAGTTCTTAAACTCTTGCATCCCTTTACTTAAAGCTTATGGAAAACAGTTTCATCAAACAAAATTCAGAATTTGCGTCAGTAACCCAAGCGTAATCTTCACTAATTCCCCTGTATTATAGACGCTCTCAGTCTTTTGCAAGGCTTAAAGACTTTAGAAGTTTTTCGTCGTAAAAAAAATAATAAATTCGCCTTTGACTTCAAACTTCCCCTCACACTAACTTTTAATACCTTTATCTTGAACTTTCTTTCGAGCTATAATGAGGTGACAGGGCGATTAGTTTCTTTTTTTTTTATTGAGAGTTATGTTCGGCTTTGATGTTTATTCTAATGCGAAGAGTAGATTTTTTTTATATACATAAACAAAAATAAAACGTGCAAAATTTTCAAAACGAGTAAAAATGAAAAAAATAAATTATAAAAATGTGAAAGAAAGCGTGTAGGTTTTCTTTAAAGTTCAGATTATTCTGACGAAAACCAGCACGTTGTGAATATTCTTTGTAGTTTTTAAGCTCAAACGACGTTTTTAATAATGAAATGACTGAATTTTTGAGATCGATATTTCAAGCTTTTAGAATCTTTCGTATATATAACACTTATGATGGTATATACCTTCGAGCATGGATCCCTTGTAGTAGAGGAGCATGATGTCACTCTCGCTAAAATCAAAGTGAAGCCAACATGTATGGCCTCAGACACGTGGTTAATTACGTCATTCCATTCATAAATTTTTACTGTTACACATTTCCCAACTCATCAGCCAATCACGAGTATTTTTAAATTCATAATTTTGAAGAGATGGCACGTGATATGGACCTTTCGCTCTGAGATGTGGGCTTCACGATTATGACGTCATATTCTCTCTACTAAAGACCATTCATGCTCGAAGGTATATACACTGTAAAAAAAAAGTTACTTAAAAATGAGTACCTGAACATACTCGTTTTCTTTGAGTACAATTGCACCGTAAATGAACGATGACGTACTCAAATGTAAGTAACAATACTTTCTACAAAATTAGCGGTGTGATTTAATATTCCTAATCAGCGTCTGTTCAAGCCATCTTAACATAGCGACAAGACAAACTAAAAAATCCACATTATTTTATGTCGATTACCTAAATGGAAACTGAGTTATTACAACTCAATTATTTTGCTGTCCATTCTTTTTGCAAACCGTTTTAACAAGTCGGTCTGGTAGTTTAACGGAAAAGGCATTGTGCTGCGGTGCCTGAGGATCAGGGTTCGATTCCCAGTAAGTATTGGTTGTAGATATTGATATTCATTAAAAGTGGTTTATGAAGGTAGCCTATGTAGAAAAACATATGCTATTTTTTATTTATTTTTACTCATTGTACTCATTTTTGAGTACATGTCTTTTTCAAAAATGAAACTTATGTATTCGGAGCCACGATAAGCATCGAATGTACTCAAAATTGAGTACATTTTATTTATTGCTGAGTACCTATTTTTAACATTGATTTTTTCCTTAAATTATGTTTTACAAATGGAATAACTCTAAATATTTTAAAAAGAATTATATCCATACACAAGCTGAAAATGATAATTTTGAATATATTAACAAAAACATTTAAGCGATACTTTTTATTTAATTAATATATGCAATCATAAATGTTTGCTTCTTTTACAAAACGCTGACAATAATAAAAAATAATTTTCCTTTCCTGCACCTCGATACTTTAAAAGCTTGAAAAAAACTTTATCATATAAATATAATAAATACAATACTTTTAGAAAAAAAAATAGAAATATAAAATTTCCACAAAAATAAGCTTTTTATTAATTACCAAAACTTTTACCTTAACAAAACTTTTTCCAGACAGATTGTTAGATCCCACTGTTTTCCAATAAACAATTTTGGTCTCCAATTAAATGTTTATTTAGAAAAGAACGTATTATATGAAAAGAAAAAAAATGAAAATCATTTTATAAAGAAATAAAATTGTTTCGTATAAAAAAATATCCTTAGAATTCGTATTTTTATAGCATCTTTCAAAAGTTGGAAGTTATATTAGGCAACCAATTTTATTAAGGTTTCCACAAATATGCTTAAACTTTAACCCTTAAAAATATCTTCTTACTAAAAGTTAGATTTATGGCTCATGGAAATATTTATTGACTACGTGTATTTTTATGTAATACTTATCTTTAACAATACATGAGTTTCATTACTTTTATAATTTTTTTGCCATTACATCGATGCCTATTAAAGCTGTAAATTAAGATATTTAAAACTAAAACATTGCAATTTTGAACAATAATTCAAACTGAAATAAAAAAATATATTAATTATCCTATGTAATGTTAAAGCTTATCAATATTAGCTTACTACACCTTTTTGTTAATATTATGCATATGCGTTGCTATGCAATGCTATGTTTTACGCTGCTGTGCTAGGCCTCCGTGGCCGAGCGGTTAAAGGCGTCAACTGGGAATCCTTGGATTCCTGGTTCGATCCTAGGTTACTTGACAAAGAAAGGTAAAAAGTAGTGATCTTGTGATATGAGGGTAGCCAGCTTCGCTACAAAATACTAGAAAAGTCGTCCAGAACATCCTCAAAAGTTAACGGCGTGTATGCGGGACTGGTGCACGATAAATCTGTTCGGGGTCCAAAGTCCCGACGTCTATTTAAGGCGTTTGGTGCCAGTTCAGGTGTTTCCTCGTCTTTTGATCATGGTTCTAAACTAACGAGGTGCATGTATGAATGTGTGTGTATGTATTCCCAGGTCTTTCCTTCGAGATAGACCCCAATGTCGTCCAGAACATCCACAAAAAATTAACGGCGTGTATACGGGACTGGTGCACGATAAATCTGATCGTGGTCCAATGTCCCGACGTCTATTTAAGGCGTTGAGTGCCAGCTCAGGTGTTGTCCTCGTCATCTGACCATGGTTCAAAAATACGAGGCATCGTTCCCGGGCCTTTCCTTCGCTATAGACCCCGAACCGTCGCCAATAGCCCACTGTGCAGCTATAGTGGGACTTTAATTAACCAAACCACACCAAACCAATCGAGATAGACCCCGAACCGTTGCTAATAGCACACTGCGCAGCTCTATTGTGACGTTAATTAACCAAAACCAAAGCGCTGCTATGCTATGTTATGTTATGTTATGTTATGTTATGTTATGTTATATAGCAGGACATACAATTCAGAACTACTCCAACATATACAATAGGAATTTCAAATGGAAAAGTCACATGCCAATACGGGAACGTAAAAGCAAAAATTTCACTGTTTGCGATAGAGGGCCGGTAGCTCAATGGATAAAGCGTTCAGCTAGTAAACAGAGGATTGCTAGTTTTAGCCCGTGCGATGGACTTGACAATAAAATATTAAAAAAATAGTGATCTTATGATCGAAGTTTGCCAGTTTCATTACAAAGATACTAGGAAGTCGTCCAGAACATCCAATAAATTATACCGCATTTATACGGGACTGGTACAAGATAAATCTGATCGGGGTTCAAAATCCTGACGCCTGTTGAAGGCGTAGGTGCCAGCTCAGGTATTGTCCTCGTCATCTGACCATGGTTTAAAAATACGAGGCATCATTTCCGGGTATTTCTTTCGATATAGGCACCGAACCATCGCCAATAGTGCGACGGTTCGGGGCCTATCTTGATATATCTATAGGCTCTATAGTGCGACGTTATTTCAACCAACCAACCTAACCGACAGCAATAGCCCATTGTTCAGCTCTAGTGCGTCGTTAATTCAACCACCTTTACGCCTTCACGACACTCAATATAAATTTTGGTGCAATCTCGATCATTACTCGGCTAGTAATCAGAGGATTGCTAGATCGAGCCCGACTGATGGACTTGACAAAGAAAAGTAAAAATGTAGTTATCTTGCGATCTGATGGTTGTCAGCTTTGCTACTAAAATACAAGAAAGTTGTCTAAAAATATCCAACAAATTACATTGGCGTGTATACGGGACTGGTGCACGATAAATCTGATCGGGGTCCGATGTCCCGACGCCTATTGAGGTTGCATCGAGTGCCAGATCAGATATTGTCCTCGTCACCTGCCCGTGGTTCAAAAATACGAGACATCTTTCCCTGGCCTTTCCTTCGAACCGTCGCCAATGACCTACTGTCCAGATCTAGTGCGACTGCGACGTAAATTAACCAAACCAACCAAAAGTTCAGTGAGGGATCCCTTCAAAGTCGGGAGCTCCAGTTGCTCAGTTGGTAAGGCCTGCAGCTACCAATTAGAGGATTGGTGGTTCGAATCCGTGAAATGGACTTGACATTGAAAAGTAAAAAAGTAGTGATCTTGCGATCGGAGGGTTGCCAGCTTCGCTACAAAAATACTAGAAAGTCGTCCAGAATATCCAACAAATTATACTGGCGTGTATACGGGACTGGTGCACGATTAATCTGATCGGGGTCCAAAGTCCCGACGTCTATTAAAGGCGTTGGGTGCCAGTTCAGGTGTTTCCTCGTCATCTGACCATGGTTCTAAAATAACGAGGTGCATGTATGAATGTGTGTGTGAATGTGTATGTGTTCCTGGGTCTTTCCTTCGAGATTGACCCCGAACCGTCGCCAATAGCCCACTGTACAGCTCTAGTGCGATGTTCATTAATAAAACCAAACCAACCCTTCAAAGTCGAAAACTTATTGTACGACCGCTCTGTGTAAAGTAAAAATGAAGGTCATGTCATCATCATGTTGAAATTCAGGTTTACGCAACTAATATGTCTGCGACACAGCAGACGCATAAACTGCTTCCCACTCACCGAAATTACGAGTCAAGTGTAAGAGCGAACAATTTGTACGCCCCGGAATGGATTTAATTTCAGCACCACGTGATGTAAGATGCAATCCGTTACGAAACAGCGAACGCTGTGGGTTTCCAATTAGCAAGGGTTTCTTAAGCGCTTCGTATAACTCTTGTTATCAAAGAGAAATGGGGGTTGCGAAAAGTATGAGACTATGTGTTGTATGTACATATTTGGGGTAAGTGGTTTTATGCATTGTGTTTGTATTTTGCTGTGTAATCTATTTATTTGCTAAAGAATTATTCAAGGATGTACATTAAATACTTATTAATATCTAATTATCTAAATTAGCGACTTAAATTATCTAATTTAACACAGCTTTATGCTCTGCAAGTTGTTTAAATACACTGTTAGAAATAGGTACTCAAATAAGTAAACTATACTCCTTTTTGAGTACTTTCAATGCTTATCATTCCTCCGAATTCATATGGAGGCCTCCGTGGCCGAGTGGTCAAGGGCGTCAATTGCGAATACCCAAGATTCGTGTTTCGATGCCAGGCGATGGACTTGACAAAGAAAAGTAAAAAGTAGTGATCTTGTGATCGGAGGGTTGCCAACTTCGCTACAAAATACTAGAAAAGTCGTCCAGAAAATCCGCAAAAGTTAACGGCGTGTATACGGGACTGGTGCACGATACATCTGATCGGGGTCCAATGCCCCGACGTCTATTGAAGGCGTTGGATGCCAGTTCAGGTGTTTCCTCGTCATCTGACCATGGTTCTAAAATAGCGAGGCATCGTTTCCGGGTCTTTCCTTCGAGATAGACCCCGAACCGTCGCCAATAGCCCACTGTGCAGCTCTAGTGCGACGTCATTTAATAAAACCAAACCAAGCCGAATTCATATGTTTCAATTTTGAAAAGGACATGTACTCAAAAATGAGTGCAATGAATAAAAAGAGCAGATGCTACATGTACTGCATTCATAAATCCCTTTCAATAACTATCGACAATTACAACCAAGACTTACCGGGAATCGAACCTAATCCGGAATTACCGAATCTAGATTCTTAGGTACCGCTGTCCAGAACGTTATCCGTTAAACTACCAGGGAGACTTCAAAAAGTTATAAACAGAAGAATTATTAAAATGGTGTGCAAAAAGATGGGGCAGTAAGATAATTGAGTTGTAATAACTGAGTTACCATTTAAGCAATCTATATAAAATAATGTTTAAAACCATCTTCTGAACAACTATTTTAAGTGTGCCAGGTCGCTTTATTAAGATGGCTTGAACAGAAGCTGAGATTATTAATATTTAATCGCACTGCTCATATTTGTTAAAGGGCGGTTACTTAAATTTGAATACCCCATCGCTCATTTACAATGCAATTGTACTTAAAGAAAAACAAATAGGTTTGAGTACTCATTTTTAAGTACCTTAATTTTCACAGTGTAATAAAGTAGCATATGTTTTGTTTATAAAAACTAGTTATATAAGAAATGTTTGTCTTTACAACATAAAAAAGGAATTACATTATTGATTCCAAGACTGCAAGTGACCATCAGTTGTTTTAACTGTTGGAGAGTTTAAATTATATTTATAGTTATATAAACTATATTTAAAAATAATGTATGTTTTAATAATGTTTCATTTAAAGGTACGCACGAAAAAATGTCAGCATAAAAACATCATCAAAATTGTAAAATTGATGATTTTCTTTAAGATTATTTTAAAGAAGTTTGAAGCAAAAAAACTGCAGTTTTTTTTATAATTTTTTATTTTCTGCAAATAAAATGTGCAATTTTCCTTTAATTTTTTCAATGCTTCAAAATTAAAGTATTTTTTTTAATGTTTTATAATGAATTTGAACAAAAAGCTTCATTGACTTATTTATTTTTAATTTTATAGAACTTTATAAAAGAAACTCGCAGTTTTCCTGCATTAAATATTCAATTTTACAATTTTGATGGAGTTTTTATGCTGTATTTTTTTCTGGGTAACTTTTAAATTCTACTTCAATGAAATAGTCTTAAAAATGAGGATTCCTGGTATTATGTTATTTTAAGATTTTTTTTATATTAAACTTAATTCAAATTTGTAAGTCCTCCCTAAAGCTAATAGTACTTTACTACTACAAATTAAGTGTTGCATCAACTTCTAATAATCTTAAACGTGTTTATAATTCATGTTTAATTCATTCAAGTAAAACTATGTTACCCAGCTCCATAGCTGGCAAAAATGGCATTTGTGAAATTATTAAATATTCTATACCAGGATTAAATATTGTAAATATATAAATATTTTATTGAAATATCATTGACAAATTAAAAAAAATTTTTTTGACAAAATTAATTTTTTTTTTATTGTCAAAATATACTTTTTTTCATTTATTGAAAAATAAACTTATTTCAGTTATTATTTGAAAAAATAAACTTATTTCATTTATTAAAAATATAAACTTATTTCATTTATTGAAAAATAAACTTTTTTAATTTTTCATTTACTGAAAAATAAACTTATTTCATTTATTGAAAAAATAAACTTTTTTAATTTTCATTTACTGAAAAAATAAACTTATTTCATTTATTGAAAAAATAATTTTTTTTAAATTTTTCATTTACTGAAAAAATAAATTAATTTCATTTATTAAAAATATAAACTTATTTCATTTATTGAAAAATAAACTTCAAATAAATTAAAACTAAACAGTAAATTTTATAGTGAAACTACACATAATTAAGATTAGTAGCTCAGAAAATAAAACACATGACTTTACCATCAATAAAACAAATGGCTAAACCATGTCTAAGGAAAATAATTATTAGAAAATAAATCATACGAATTAGTTGTTTTATGTTCACAAAAGATAATAACACGTAACGAATAACATGAAAAATAAAAATATCAAATGAGGTAAGTCAACATACCTCGCTTTTGCCATGCCTAAGTTACCTCAATTCTTATATGCCAGCTTACCTCAAAATAATTTTTCCTAAAACATGGCTACCAAGTTAATTTTTCTCACAAATAAAATGTGTTTAAGGATATAAACACAGTATTTATTTAATACATTTTCTAAAAGGTACTAAGAAAATACTTATTTTTCTTAGTACCAGGATAAAATACTAGCAGAAAAACAAGTTACTCAATTTTCGGAAAAATCGCCTTTTTCACGTATTTAGGGAAAAAAGTTGTAAGGCAAAACTAGAAATTGTTAAGCAAGTTTATCGTGTCACATCGATCATGACATGGCTTCTCGACAAATGTAGACTCACTGCTGACTTACCCCTGATGCTCACTAGCCCCGGTCTCCTCTAATATAGAATATGATTATGAATTTAAAAAGGTTATGGGGTTTTGTAGAATAACATTGCAGATTCCAGATAAAAAAACTCCATGGACAGCGAGTTAAACCATTAAATAAATTCCCCAAAATATTTATTTAATTATTCGTGTAAATTAGAGATATCATGTAAATATTTTTTTTATTAAATGTGCATCAATATTTATAAATAAAATATGTAGAAATAATACAACTGGTAGTAAATCGTATTTGTGATTCTTATTTTGACTACTTTATTATAATATTTACAAGTATATACTACTTTAAAGAAAGTAAGGGTGATATAGAAAGTGCAAGGAAGAAGTAGGGGAAAGAGATATATAATTCATGAGAAAGAAATTTAAAGATAGACAGATAGACGTATAGATATAAATTGAATAATAGAGGTTATATAACAAACGTTAAAAAAATAGAGAACAAATTAGAAAAAAGTTTTTTAAAAAAAGAGAGATAGAGATATAAAAAGAAAGAGATGGAAATATATAGAGAAAGGACAAGGAAATTAGGGGGAAAAAGAGAGATAAAAGTTTTAAAAGAAAGAAGAGAGTCATAGAGGGATAGATTGGAAAATAAAGGAGATATGAAATATGGGAAATAAAATAAAGAAGAAATTAAAGAAAAGTGCAAAAAGAAGTAGAGAGAGAAATAAAGAGAAAGAGAGATACAGAGATAGAGAAAGGAAAGTAGGAGAAAGAGAAATATATATAAAATATTAGAAAGAAATAGGAAGAGAGACATAGAGCGATATATAGGAAAATAAAGGAGATATGAAATATGGGAGAGGAAATAAAGAAGAAATGAGAGAACAGTTAAAAAAGAAGGTGCTATAGAGATATAAAGAGATAGACATAGAAGAAAAGGATGAAGGAGAAACGAAAGAAAGAAATTGGAAGAGAAAGACACAAAGGCAAAGTAGATAAGAAGAGGAAGGTCAAAATATAGAAAAATAAATGGTGATAGTTAAAAAGAGATTAAAATTATTACGCAGACGAGAGGGAAGAATAATAAGATGTGCAATTAGTTGATTAAATCATATGCACGCTAATTTTTATGTTTGTAATAAAATAAAACTACTGTCTCTAAATCCCTTATTTTGAGGAGATTTACTCATTTCTTCTTTATTGTTATTCTTAAACTAGACACCATAGCAACATAAATCTGCAACCTATCCAATAAAGTAATCTATTCAGTATATAAAGCATTTATTAATAGTTTTCTCTTTTAAACCAGATGGTATAAATATTATGTAAAATGAAAAACATTTTAATGGCGTCATCTGTAACCTTTCAACAAATTAACATTCAAATCGCAGACATCAAACAATGTGTCTTAGCGAATACCAGGACGGTACATCCCCACTATCAAGATTAAAAACCTCACTCTATCGACAACCCAACCCCCCACAAAAACAATCAAACCGTTATTAAAGATTCAGATCCAAGAAAAAAAACCACCCACGCATCCCTCTTCCCTTTTTTCATTCGCATGTCACCCTTGGAACACTAGTTTCCTGGATATATCGACGGACAAGATGTGCAAGATGTTTACCCAAGCCCCTGGTAAGGGAACACACAGTAAACGCAGCTGAAGGGTTCCCTTCGTACCGAATCCCGTGCCCCCGTCCTCTCTAATCAATACTCGCTACTAGGTATCCAGTTCCCCATTGTTTTTCAGGTTCTGACAAAAAATGTCCTGGGATTTTTTTTGGTGTTTTTTTGCAATGGATTTCATTGGTATCCTTAAGGATAACGGAATGTGATATGTTCCTTTCTTTGTTTAGCTCTCTGGGCGGGGTGTGTTCTTTTTCTCTGGAAGTGGGCCTGTAGGTTGGAGTGGCTGGGGAATGTACTGCGGTTTTGTTAAGGTAGTCTGGGATAAGTAGGACCATACGATGGCTTTTTGGGTGGAGATTGGGTTGCTTAAAGATGGAATATTAAAAGTTTGGATGTGTTATTTGGGCAATGGAATTTAGAAGTTTTGTGATTTTAAATATTGAATTAAATTGAAGGATTTGTATTTAATATGTAATGGTAGACAATCGTTTTTTGTAAAACATAATCGTAATTATATTCTTCTTTTAAAAAAATGTCAGTAAAATTTCAAAGAAAATATTGCATTTTGTCGATCAAAGTGCAAAAGGTCGCTCGTATGTGTAAAAGCTATATTATTCAAGGAAAAAAAAGAACAATTCAATCGCCTAATTCCAAAATGCGGATGGAATGTACTGCGGTTTCGTTAATGTAGTCTGGGATAAGTAGGTCCATACGATGGCTTTTTGGGTGGAGATTGGGTTGCTTAAAGATGGAATATTAAAAGTTTGGATGTGTTATTTGGGCAATGGAATTTAGAAGTTTTGTGATTTTAAATATTGAATTAAATTGAAGGATTTGTATTTAATATGTAATGGTAGACAATCGTTTTTTGTAAAACATAATCGTAATTATATTCTTCTTTTAAAAAAATGTCAGTAAAATTTCAAAGAAAATATTGCATATCGTCGATCAAAGTGCAAAAGGTCGTTCATATGTGTAAAAGCTATAATATTCAAGGAAATAAAAAGAACAATTCAATCGCCTAATTCCAAAATGTCCACATTTTTTGGAGTGTATTATTTTTATTGCTTATTATTTGTTTATATAATCTGATGTAAAATAAACAATATTTCAGAAACTAAAACATCATCTTTGTAGTTAATTGAGGAGCAAACATAGCATGTTTTATCTAAAATGTCTATAATCAACGATTTCTCCTACACATTTTCCATTGAACTAAACTACTTTAAAGGAACAAAAAACGTTTTGTGTCATTAACGTCAACCTGAATATATTGGAATCTCTTCACAAATCAATGCATTTAGAAAAAGTTATTTATGTTTACGCACGAACCAATTTAATGCGACAGAATACCTTCGTGCTACATCCTTTTTATTTAAAATAACAATCCAAAACTTGACCACTATCAATAAAAAATATTTCAAACACGGAATGTGACAGAATACTTTTCCTCGTGCAATATCTTCTTTCCACAAAATAAGCATTCCACTTGATCCCTAGCAATACAAGATACTTTTAAAACAGAAGTAGTAATACAAAAGAAAAAACAAGTTCCTCGCACACTAGGATGCCATAATGGTTTAATTTATTTAATTTAAAATTAAAGTAAAAATTGTAGAACACATTTCAGTGTGAGTTTATAGCCCTTATTAATTCAAACAAGAATCACCATGCATTCGAATAACATGCCTCATATGAAGGTATAGTTTCGAGTTTGGTATATTAAGCAAATGAAGACTTTAGCGCCAAAAGTGTGTAAGTACATTTTTTATGTATATGAGTGTTGAGTATATGACTCCGCTTGGCGATGTTTTTACTTTCTTCATCTTGGCTTCAAAAAAGTGCTGCTAAATTCAAAATGCCAGAAAATTAATCGGTGGTAGAAAATGGTGAGTACTAGATTTGGCAACACTTTTTTCAAGCCAATGTAAAGCAAGTGATAACATCGCCAAGTGTAATCATATACACAAGTACTGCAAATATTCTTACGTACTTTTGGCATTAATGTTTTCCAATATTTATTAAGGTTGGTACATTTGCCAACGCAAAGTTACTTTTTTAAAACCAGGATATCGCAAGTGAAAACATCGCCAAGTGGAATTGTATACACAAGTGCCACAAATGTTCTTACGTACTTTTAGCATTAAGTCTTCAAATGTTTAATAAGTTTAGGTATTTGGCGATGCAAAATAATGAAAACTTCCATTACTTCCTTAAAATAGTAGGAAGAATGTGATATAACAAATGAGATTTAGTGGCATATTAATGCTATCAATAAAACTAATTATCCAACTATATTTTTATTTATTTATTATTATTTATTTATTTATTTATTTATTTATTTGTTGATTATAATATTAACGGTACTACAATACTTTGTTTATTTTGAAATATATAGCGAATATTTTCCTAACGTTGTCCTTAAATTAGTTTAAGAAAACAAAGTATTAAAAGTTTAGTACTTAAATAACGAATCAAAAGGGAATGTAAAATTAAATTACCCGGACAAAAAATTAAATTTAAGCCTTTCTAGTTTTCTATCGATAAGGCGCCTTACTTAAAGTTACTTTAAATCTTTAATTTAGACCCTGAAGTGTTTGCTTACAACTTTAAGTTGTTTTTTGTGAGTATTCAAAGCAATGGAATTTACATAGATAATACTGTTACTTTGTATAAAAAGAATGTCAATTTGAAATGCAAAAGATTGTACAAGCAGTTAAAATAAGAGCAATTCGAATAGCGGAAAAGTTTAAATTATAATTAGGAAGCTTTACCTACTCCAATGGCGTTGTGTAATTTAATTTACCTTTTATTATAATTAAATATTACAAATTGCATCCTATGTAAAATAGTCCGTTGCAATTAGGTAAAATAGGAGGAATAATTACAATAGTTTACTTAGGTCAAATACTTGTTTGACCTCCAGGAATTGAGAACCGAAGAAACTTATATATCGCTTATAAAACAAGTTCTAATGAATTTTCTCTCTATTTTAAAAAAAAGTAAGCCCTAGGGGGAAAAAGTCGGCCCTAGGGGGAATTTTCAGTTCTTTCAATGTTATTCAGATCGTATCTCAAAATGTTAAAGTCCTAAAATTACGAAATTAAGTGAATTTGTTAAGAAATGTTTGATAAATAAGAAGAATATATTTTTGTTTCAATACTGTTATTAGTTTATAAGTTATTTAATATTAAAGTCGTCGTTGATAAAATTTCGCTTACAAGTAATTTTGTCCGTCGAGTTTCTGAAACACTATTAAGAGGAAAGATCCAATTTTTTTAGGGAGTGTACAAATAGGTTTGAACTGGAAATCCAAGTAAGCATTTTTTAAAATTCGAATTAGTTTTGGATTTATAAATTTTTTAAACCTTTGAACACGCTCCACTTTTTGAAGTTTTTTCGCCCTCATTTTTGAAACGGGATTTCTAAATTGCTATAAGTCATTTAAAATTACATATTTTCTTATTAAAAAAAAATATATTAATGTTCGTTAAAACTTCATCTTTCCGATGTTATAAAGATTATAGTTCTATCTTTAAAATTAAATTAGATGTGGTCAATTAAAATAGGTATAAAAAATAGTGAAGAAAGGAAAAATGTCGGATATTTCGAGAAAATTTTAATTTGCGAATTTTTGTCTCATTGTTCCGCTTGCATCTCAAAAAGTAAATGTCCTAAAATTATGAAATTATGCCAGTTTATTAAGAAATGTTTCGGTAATAAGATGATAATTTTTGTTTTTCAATACGATCAGTATATTAGACGTTATTTTATGTTAAATTCATGATTTTAGAACATTTTGAAAATAATTCATACATTTTTGTACACTTGTCTTCCAATTTTCAACAAAAAAATAAATAAAAAATTAGGGGTATAGAATAAACTATTGGCTACAAATGATCCAGAGCGTTTGTCAAATTTCGATTAAGTTTTGTAGTTATAAATTTTTAAATAATTGACGAAATGTCTGAAATAATCGTCAATTTTACGCGTAAAATTTTAAGGGATAAATTAAAACTGCTTGAAGTAGTTCAAAAATATACTTTTTTCCCGTTAAAAAAATATAGTTATATTCGTAAAATCTTCCTTTCTTGAATGGTATCAATACTGAAATTCTATCTAAAAAAATAAATTAGATGTAACTATTTATGTGAAGTACTATAATTATTATTAAAAGATATTTCGGAGCAAAATGCCAACGTTGGCAAAATGCCAACATGTATGTAAATCTAAATCCTGTAGCTTATTATATATTTTAACGGGAAATTATTATTAACGCCAATTCTCAATAATCTTACTTTATATAAATAAAATTTGGCGAATTAGACTTATTTAAGATTGGCGCGTTTATGCTACTGTTTGCTTACACATGTTTCGCTTTTCAATGAGTAGAAACAATTGCGTTGAAGCAGTTGAGATTTTCCAGTTATCCAGGGGGGGGGGGGGGGGGGCTGTAAACTTTTATACCTTAAAAGTTGGGAATTTCGAGTTTTAAAAATCCCTGAGTTGGGAAAATTTATGCCTCAGGAAAGTTAATATTATTAGCAAATGAAAGCGATGGAAGACTAGAAATTGCCCAGCTTGTATTAAGATGAAACTTAAATTAGACCTCAAAACAGAACACTGCATTGGAACATGCGTGCAATAAATCAATACTTTCGAGATAACTGTTTAATATTACCTATAAAAAAGCTGACAAATGTCTATAAGTTGGAACTGGGAATTTTTTAGCACTGTTGCGTTTTGAATTTCGAATCGTTAAGTGTGGTCTGGTTAATTAACGTCGCACTAGAGCTGCACATTGAACTACTGGCGTTGGTTCGAACAAAGCGTCCTTGATTGGTTATTGGTACGTATTTACTTACTACATCAAGGACGCTTTGGTTCGAGGCCTTTCTTGAAGAATAGACCCGGGAACGATGTCTCATATTTTTAACAATGGTCAGATAACGAGGACAACACTAGAGTTGGTACCTGACGTCCTTAAGTTGGGAATTTTGAATCGTTCACTTTCGGAATTTCGGATCGTTAAGTTGGGAAATTTCTTGTCTCAACATCCCAAAAATAAATTTGTGTGACGGCACTGCCAGCAATAATTTATATAACTAAAAAAAGTATTGTTGTTAGGAAACATTATCATTGTCTACAGTGTATGAAGCCGGTATTGTTTGCGAAGCAAACTATAGAGGATTGCGTAGCAATCCTCCGGGGGTTGGTGAAGCGTTAGCGGAGCAGGGGGCGGAGCCCCCTAGTTTTTTAAATATAAGTAATTAAGTTTTTATATAAATTATTTCTTTAGATTTAATCTTGTACCTGGCATAGTTTTCCTGTAAAAAAAAGTTACAATAATATACCTATTTTTTTTATTAAATTGAACCAAAAAAATGTTTTATTAAACTACCAAACATAAAATGCAAAAAATATAATAATATTTTGTTAAACATTCGATATACCATATAGTTTTATATATTGTTTTATCAGAGCTGCTCTTAATTACCTATGTGACCAAGCCTGTGTTTGTGAATTTAATTTTGGAAGAGAAAGCATACAACGAAGTTTAAAATCCAAGTTTATGTAACTGTTTCGTAAAAAGAACGTAGGTATCAGACATATATCTCCAGTGCAAAGGGCACTTGAGAAATAATGCCTAATGCTAAATGAATATTTATATAAGTTGTATAACACTCGAAGCAAACAAACAACATAAGCATCATCTGTGAAACAGAACTATTTTTATTGAAAATCTAATTGTTTTGCTTATTAATAGTGAGAACAGACCATACAATTCAAGTTACAAATAATGACGGCATCCGATGAGTCAAAACATGGTGTCGGATCAGAAATCAAGTCCAGTGTCAAAATCAGGTGTCAAATCGGGTGTCAAATCCGGTGTCAAAATCAGGTGTCAAAATCAGGTGTCAAAATCAAGTGTCAAAATCAGGTGTCTAGTCCGAGGTCAAAATCAGGTGTCAAGTCCGGTGTCAAAATCAAAATCAAATCTGGTGCCAAATTCCAAAGCCTAATCATCTTATCAGTTGCAAAAGTAATATTCAATATAAAAAAGGCATACCAAACAACACATCATACAATTTTGTGCTCCTAAATATACAATATTCACAAAAAACAAACAAGAGCACACAGTTTAAAGAAGCAGCTCTAGGCTTTCTTAAAAAGCTTTCGAAAGCGGCTGAACTTCTTTTTAAAACTCTTCCACTTTTTCTTTGATTTGGAAGTAGATGCTGAAGGCTGCATCTGGTGTGGAGCCGATTCGACGAGCAATGAAGGAAGCGCTGGTTTTATCTGGATGTAGTGATCCCCGAAATGTTCATCAGCAGCATGTGGGTGAGAAGTTGGCACTATTTTCACTTTGGCAACTTCTGTAATGGGTTCCAAAGAGCATTTGAAGACGATCTTGGATCTGTATTTGCGATGTCTTCTTTTCTCGAGCTCGGTGAATCTGCCGGACACCTGTGAGACGAAAAAGGCAACGTTTTTGCCATTTCTGGGTGGCTTGACTGGAGGAACACGTTTCGGCCTTGGAACCTCTTCAAAAACCACCATCCGCGCTTTCTCGTGGAGCACCACAAAGAAAGTGTAAAACGCAGTGATAAGAAACAAGCTCACGTCTTGCGTGAATATCACTTTAAAGAAACCCATAATCGCAAGGATTCTAAAAACGAAGAAAGGAAATCTGTTGGCCATTTTGACTTGTCAAATGCAAAGAAACCAGACAGTTAAACGTAATGAAATCAGATTTTTTTTTTTACAAATCCAAATTTCTTTCTTGTGATTACTTTGTTGCATTTGGGGCATTGTTGTATTTTCTGTTTGTTGTGCGAAGAATATAATGAAACTAATTGATATCCGATTGTAGAAGCAACAA
Source organism: Troglohyphantes excavatus (assembly GCA_963932185.1). Classification (NCBI taxonomy): domain Eukaryota; kingdom Metazoa; phylum Arthropoda; class Arachnida; order Araneae; family Linyphiidae; genus Troglohyphantes; species Troglohyphantes excavatus. The sequence continues at coordinate 32,286,520 of OZ010670.1, read as the reverse complement.
TTAAATTTGATTATACGAAAGAATTGGTTTAAGCAGAATTACATTGTTTCAAGATGATCGAGACTTTGTTACAATGTGTACGATTTTTATAGCTACGAACCAGTAATATAATAAGTCGAAAAATTAAAATACAATTAACTTCAAATGCAAATAGATTTTTTTCCGTGTATACTAATTCTTTCTATTCAAATATATTGAATTGTTTATACTAGAATATTTATTGATTTGTACATAATTTTTAATTCATAATAATTACCTAAAACTTAAAAGTCGAAGAACGTCAAATATATATCATTCAATATTCAAATTAATGCTATACACAGAGTAGGCACCTCACACACAAGCGTCCCTGGCAGATTTCAAAATTTAATATAAAATCAAATAATTAACGTACGAAAGTACGGATTGGACTTAAGTTACAGGACAAATTACAGGTAGCTGTAAACTTCACCTATAGATGGCGATGAACTGCAAAAACACCAAAAAAGCATTGAAAAAACTCAAAATAATTAGTAGCAGATAATTAATTTTGCCCCAAATAGATACAGGGCGCTCTTTTTGTGCAATATTTACTATACTTAACCATACTTTAAAACGTACGCCCTTTGTTGCTAACCTACTTAAGCAACCCTTTTGCTGAATCGTCATTAAACGTGACAGCATGAAAAATAATCTATTTGTAATTACACTGTTAAAAATAGATACTCAAATATAAGTAGGTAAAATATGATATTTTTTTATTACATTCGATGCTTATCATGGCTCCAAACACAGTATCGATTTTGAAAAAGACATGTACGCAAAAATAAGCACAATGAATAAAAAGAGCCGATGCATAAGATGCCTTCACAAATCACTTCCAATAAACTACGACTTACAGGGAATCGAGCCCAGATCCTAAGACACAGTAGTTCAGTTCCTTATCCACAAGGGAGACGTGAAGAAGTTATAAACGGAAGACTTACTGAAAAGAATTGGGAGTTAGATAATTGAATTGTAATAACTCAGTTTTCATTTAAGCAATCGACATAAAATCGGATGATCTCTATTTATAATTGATTTCATAAAAATAAATTTTTAAATATGTCAGGGACTTTTAACTAATTCTGTACGTAACTTAAAGTTTAATACTAATTCAACCTGTATACTATGAATACAAGTTAAATATTCTAAACTAATATATATTTTATTTAAAGCTGTTATCTTGTCGCTCATTATCTACAACTACCGTTTAAATTGGACAATAAAAACAAACCACATCCTTTGTTCTTAAAAATGATCACAAGAGCGACTTGAAGCATCTGAGGAAGATTAGGTAACACGATTCTCTCAAAATAACTGGATCCTTAAAGCTCTCAATCTTGGAAAATAGACGTAATTCTGCAGAACCTTTACTGTAATTTTCACTTGAGAAATTGGAGAAATTGTACTTTTGAAACAGCACATCAAAGACAGCAAAAGTGCAAAATTGCACGAAAGAACTTATTTCGTTATAAGAAATTCAAACACATCAAATCTTTCGCGCTGATAAAAATGCCGAATCTCGCAAATTTAGCTTTACTCGACACTGCATCCCGCTCTTTGAAGAAACTTGGGTCATTTTGTGCGGACGAAGTTTTTACTTCACAACGCTAAACTATTTTTTCTTTATAAATATCTAAGTTAATATTGTAAAAGGTAATAATTTTCGGATTCGGTACAAGTGCTTCATGATATAATTTATGGATTTGTCACTGATGAGACAAAGAAGAGAAAGGAAGATCAGAGCTTGGGTATTTTAATTCTTAACAACAATAAATGTATAAAACTTTTGCCACCTGCCCGTATTGTATGCTGCACAGAGTATAATCATATCTCTCCTCTCTCCCTCTCTCTCTATTAGAGGCTATTTCCTAATTGACACGTTTTAAATATTTGTTCCGTATTACAAAATAAATTAATAGTTATCAATTAAATATTTTCTTTTGAATAACGGACCTTTGATTAGTATACACTGAATAAGAAAAATATTATGACCATACTGATATCCCATATGCTGGAGTGTACTTTGGTGAACCTTTAACAGTTACCTCGATTAAAAATTGCTGTAATTTTTCTGTACTATTGTTTTTAGGTTGTATATTACAAACGTGTACAATCTCCTTTCCGCTCGAGCGTTCAGTAGCCACCGGCAAACGTAGGAGCGACGTTGAGACCCAGTCCAGTCTTTAAACACTTTCACTACAGCTGCTTTTTAACATTTCATAAATTTTTTTTTTTATTTATAAAAATATTTTAAATGTTATTAAAAAGTGTTATCACTTCCACGTTTACAGAGGCGAAATAATGGTGTTATCATTTTTATCATAAGGGAATTTTTCGAGTTTGTATAAAACAACTTTTAACTTGTTTATGTTTTACTCTATACTTTCTTCAATCATTTGCTTAAAAGAAGCCTTTCAAAGCCTATAGCAATTTATTTTAACAATTCAACAACGAAATCCACTTTATTTTAAAACTTGTCTCCTTCTATCACTATTCATTGTTCCGAAGATCCCCCCCTTAACAACTCCTGAGAATATCTCGCATCTCAAGTTTCTTTATCCCGTGTTCCGTTATCTCTTCATTCATTTCACTTCACTTGAAAATCCGCCGAAGAGTGAACCCTGCTATTTCTAAGCCATTCGATCTTCGTCAGATTTCGCTCGCGCAAAAATGGCAACAGCAGATCAAAATGTGGCGATTCTTCTGCGACCGAAGAGCCGTATTAAAACCGAAGAATTCCGGGGACAAAAGTCATGCGGGGGATTCGCTGTAGAAAGCTCAAACTCATGGAAAAGAAGGACGGACAAATCACGGATTTCTCTGTCTTTCTGGAAATCCGAGAAATGCCGATTTTTTTTTCTTTTTATGGAACAACCTCTAGAGGATTTGTTTTTGAAAACTGCTCGAATGTATCCATTGTTGGAATATTTCTCCCATCCTCTTAAAGTGTGCCCTAATCTTCTTCTTGTATATATGATCAAACCAATGTGAGATAAGACCTACAATAAATATTCTCAACTCGATGCAAAATGAAGTCAACTAGGAATTGTTTTTTTTTCTATTTGGGTGGATTGGCTGTCAATAGGTATAAGTCCAGAACCGAAATAGTAGGTTTAAAGCTTAAAATTCGCTATTTCTGTAATGTTAAGTGGAATTACTTTCAACTCTATATTGGGTAACATATTGACTGAGGACCTACATCACTTGGCCAAAGGATATATCTAGTTGCCCAGTGATGATAAATAATGCTTATTTATTTTCAGATTATTGTTACTTACATCATACATAAAAGTAGGTGCAAAGCATCATATTCTTTTTCTTTTCTTCCAATGATTCTCACCTATCTACAAAATAGGAGATTTAGAAATTTTAAGCTTATTTTCGAAAGTTTCTCACCTGTACCCAAAGAAAAGCTCAGTTGCCTTGCATTTAGAGTCTTTATAATTGGCTAAGGTTTGAATGTAACAAGTTTAAACACTAAATCCGATACAAAAGACTATTATTTTCGAATTGCACTCTATTTCAAAGGATATTCTTACGATGATCCGCCTTATATGTTCAAGATAATAAGCTTCTTGTATATGGATTCCTTAAGGTACATTCGTTCATTTATGCTGCCCCTTCAATGTGAGATAAAGGTAAGAGAATATGTGTATCCAATTTGATGTTAAGGTATTTATAAGGTTTCTGCTGAGTATATTCGTAAATATATCTATTAAGTTTAATTTCACGTTTCCCTGTTATCCACTTTCAAATGTGTTTCTTTTAATGAGATTTAAAAAAAAATTAAATAAACTGATTATATATAGTTTTCAGAGAGAGACTAAGGTGACGAGATCCAATTTAAAAACAGCGGATTTGATACCCCAGAATTTGATGCTCGTGTATATTGCAACTTTAGAAAACTAAGCTAAACAAATATTTCTTTTGTTTATATATAAACAAATATCTCCTTTTTGTGTGAAGCTCATTTTCGGCATATTTATATATTGTGCATTTCTATAAAGGTATTAATATCCAAGTATAGAAAACAACACTGTATCAATTCACGTCAGCAAGCGTCTGAAGCTTCTAATCACACTAAGAATCTTCCTTTTACATACGAAAGTAGCCGATATTCTTCTTGAACAGAAAAACAATATATAACTTTTTGAAAATTGATGCAAACTTTGTTTGCTTCGAATCCTATAATTTCCATAGTGGTATATTTTATAATACGTATTTAGTACAAAACCTTTTCTTCTCTATTCTTTTAATAATTTGTCTTAATTTATTTTTTTACACTTGTCAAAATGATTCAGACAAAAAGCGTAAGGCGACAGGTGGTGTATTAATTTCTAAATACCATATTTATTGATGAAACTTACATATTGTGCTGAATTCTTGAATGGATCTAAAGAGTTATGGAAAAGGCCAATCTAATTATTTATTTTTATTCTTCTACAAATAAGATTTTTTTACCTAAACCCAAACTAAAATTTGAAAGAAAAAAAAATTTAATTACTTATATAAAAATGCATAACTTAAAATTTCATTAAATTATATTAATTTGTGTGTCTTTCAACAAATTCTAAATCCTTCTAAAAAACTTCCCCCCCCCCCCCAAAAAAAAAAAAAATCAACATTACTCTCAGGTTTATCTTACGGAGCAACTACTTTTAATAAAACCTTCACAAACTTCTCTTCTTTTAATACCAAAACCCAACTCCCCCAACAAAATAGAACAATCCGAAACAATGTATTCCACCCTAAAGCCCCTCATCGCACGAATAACCCCTAGATATATTTTTATATATAAAAAAACTCAGCATGAAACCTATCAAGATTCCCCCTTAAATGTCTACAAAATCCAACACTTAAACAACAAGATTGAAACTAGGTTGTTCCACGTTTCCGTAACCCTCACTACAAGATACAAAAAAAAAGCAGTAAAGATGACGAGGGAACGACCTTTTAAACTCGACCTGTCTCGAAGGAAAATGACAGTTTTACGTGATTCGGTATCCACTTTTCGATCGGATTCTTTTTTGCCCTTCGGCAGATTATCAAACTGTTTCCGGTGCTTCAAATTGTTGTTTTTCGTTCTCTTGCTTCGAGGAGGGAGACACGCGGAAAAAATATCAGTATAAAACTTTCTTCCCGTTTTGATGTATTTCTGGATTTTTTTTTGAAACTTTTTGTTGGAATCGAAGTGATCTATATAGCAATCTTAGCAGCATGTGAAAGTTGCAGTGAAGTTGCAAAACGGTCGTCATTGACGTGGGAGTACAGATATAGAGTTCTATTTACGTTAATTTATTGCTCAAGGAAGATGATCGAATTTTTATATAATTACCTTAGTTTTAACTTACAAAGCATTTTTACACTACGTTATAATTAGATTTTATGCTTACAGCATAAATGTCTTTTTTGTTCAAGTAAGTTACAAAAAAATCCCAATCAGTTATGCAATGAAGAATTAAAGAAAACTATTCCAAAATTGAAACGTTTTTAAACAAATCGGGGTGCGAATTTTTGCATTACTATTAGGGATGTGCATTACTATGGACACGATTTCAGACGCCCTATTTTATAAATATTGTCCTTTAACAAAAAATTTAAAGACTGTGTTGGTGTTGTATATTTTGTTTAAATGATACGGTTTTTTAATAACCCACTTACAGCATTCTCATACTTAGGAATTAGAAAAATTATAGATTTCTGATTATAAAATTAAATTAAATTAAAGATAATATCGACCTTTTTCCTAAAAAATAGTTACATTTTTAGCAGTAATCATGCCTAACATCTACTTGATTATGAGTTATGGCCCAAAATTCACTTGAAGATGGTGCAAAATCGCTAATAAATTTCCAGTGGTTTGACGCAAGCACTTCATCCCACTTGTCTATCAACAGATATCCTAGTTTGGTATTAATGGCAAGAGAACCCAGTGAATGGTTATTTTAACAAAAAGCCAGACTTCAGGGAGACAGCAGTCCCTCAAACATAAGTTATGTGGTCCTTTCGTTTGCCAATTACAAATGAACGTTCAAGGTCAGGGGACCAATGAGGACCAAGCCGACGACATACATATTGCCCAAATTAACCAATGAACATTTGATTTCGGACCGAAGAGGCGGACCCAAAATATAACTCTGTGCTTCACAACCCCAAACAGATTATCATTGACATTCACACTGTTAACATCAAAAAATAGATTCTCGTTTTGAGAATCCGATTCCATTCGTCTCTGACATAAAGATCGGAGTGAGTAATTTGTATCTCACTACAACTAATTGCTGATTGTAATTTAAACCACTTATTTACTATTAGCCTCCTCTCAATGTCAGAAAAGTTTGGTGAGTGTATTTTAACTTTGATTCTTAGTACAATAATAAATAATGTTCAACTGATTAATGCATTATCTAAATATTTCTAGATAAATTAAGTAAGATGTATTCAGCATATTATGCAAAGGACCCAACCAGAAAAGTCAACGTTACGGGTAAATTACTATTAAAGTCACAACGCAGTGTAATTACTATATACGATTTCGTTACCGCAAACGGCCGAAATCAAAAGTACTTTTTAGTCAATTATACGCAAATGCCAAATGAGCGATAATACGCCAAGCTAAACGTTTTACATAAAATACCGAAAAACATCGTGAAAGTTTACAGGTTGAATGATTTTTGGAATAGTGAAGTAGTTGAATGATTGGTTTGGTTAATTAACGAAGCACTAGAATTGCATAGTGGGCTATAGGCGACGATACAGGGCCTATCTCGAAGGAAAGCCCTGGTAATATATATATATATATATATATATATATATATATATATATATATATATATATATATATATATATATATATATATATATATATATATATATATATAATAAAATCAATTTGAACAGGAACGAAAATTTTTGTCCCTATTAAAAAAATAGCTATTTTCAACGATTGCTTTCTTACCAGCAAAATGTCATATTGTTACAAAAAATAACAAATATATTTTTTGCCTACTTCATATGTTACTTGACCCATAGAATCCAAATCTATTCCATCTCAACTTCAGCCGAGGAATCGAGTTCTTCAGAAGTGAAAAAAATCTGTTTAAACTCCATTCACGATTAAAGTGGATTTATTTGGAACCGGGTAAAATGCACCGGAGTCGAACTATTTGCCATGTTGAATCGAAGAACCGAGTTCTTTTGGAAAGGTTCTCGGTCAGAAGCTTCCTTAAAAAACATTTTGTTTATATTTTTTTTGTTCGAAAAAATTTAACCCTTAAAAATCAGAGTCTCTTCAATAGATTCTTTTAAAATCGATCTAATCGTGTGTTTTTTTACGCTAAAAGAAGCTTTTTTTCCGCAGACGATTTTTTTTCATTTATTTTATTCCGGAAAATACCCTTGGGTATTTCTGTTTTTCTGTTGGCAACGGTAATGGTGAGTTTGAGTTTAAAATCAAAAATCGCATAACATTCAACTAAGCTGCCAGTTACTTAAGAAGAATCTTTCGATTTTAACCATTACTTTGTTTAGGATTTCAATTTGAAAAGAGCGAGGTTTAAAATGTTCGACAGACCATTTTAAAATGTTTTTAGAAAGCTTGGTAAATATACTCTCAAAGGAGCACTCATTTGCAAGTAAGTTAGAAGTCTTTACTTTGGGTAAATTCATTTAAGCACTTTCGAATCCAAAGTGTTTCTTTTTGCATATCTAACAGAAGAATACTCGAGAAAAGAAAGTTTGGTATTTACTTTAGATAAAATAAAAGTAACCCTGCTATTATGTAAAGGATTGTAACAGTTTTTAAAGGTGTATTTTTTTTACTCTAATTCTATTTTAATCGGAAACTTTTTTAATGAAACTAAAGAGATTAAGATGCATTGTAATGATATATTTTCTTTTTCGATACAATGCACGTGACGTCATCTTAGGGATAAACAAAAGTACGTGTTTGCATCATTTAGTATATAAAAATATCGTCCGGAGCACGTGTTTATTTTATTCACCAATACAATGTCAAATGCTTAAATATATAATTTTGTCACCATAGTAGCCATTGTAAGCTTAATATGTGTAATTTGATGTTCTATTCTAGGAACTAATTAGACTGCTTTTTAACCGACTGAAAAGCGCGCCAACTATAATTTAAAAAGAAATGCCAGAAACTTTAAATTAAAACCGCCAAGGAGAGAGGTTATCCATTCGACTTTTATGTATATTTTTTTTCTTTTATATGATTTACGATATGTTACAATATGTTAATATAAAAAAATCAACCAAGTATTTTGTGAGTAAGTCATAAAGAGATCCACATCTTTATAAACCGATACATTTTGTAAATAATTTACTAAACATAACTAGAGTTCCATTAATTTAGTTATGGCCACTTTAAATCGCATTTATGACTACATGACATAAGCGACATTTGAGGTTGAGAGATGAAGTGCCAATTTAAGAAACAGATATTTAATATGTGTACTATAAAGTTATTTATTATATGTACTATAAAGTTATTTATTATATGTACTATAAAGTTATTTATTATATGTACTATAAAGTTATTTATTATATGTACTATAAAGTTATTTATTATTTATATGTGAAATTATTTATTATGTGTACTTTAAAGTTATTTATTATATGCACTATAAAGTTATTTATTATATGCACTATAAAGTTATTTATTATTTGTACTTTAAATTATTTAATATTCGTATCTATAAAGATGAGTTGTATTTATACTATAGATCTATTTAATCTCTGTACTATCAAGTAACTTAATATTTAAAGTTTAAATCTATTTAATATTTGTACTATTAATTTATTTAATTCGTGTACTATTAAATTATTTAATAAATGCACGAAGAAGTTATTTAATATTCCTACTATATAGTTATTCATTATTTCTTCTATAAAGTTATTTAATATTCATACTATACAGTTATTCATTATTTGTTCTATAAAGTTATTTAATCTTTGTATTGTGAAGTTATTTATTGGAATAAAATATGTAATTTTAATTAATTTAAAATTAATTTAATTTTATTTTTTGCTTATTTATTGTTCCAGTCATGTTTATATAAAGCTATACGTTGTTTAAGATAATGCGTATTATTTATTAAATGACTGCCGCTATACTGTCTATTGGTGCATTGGAATCTTGATGGTGGCCGGTGCTGGCACTGCGTTGGCAAAGTGATGGCAAATAAAATGATAACTTTTTTTTAATTGTTTTTGTTTAATTAAAATTAATGCCAATTATTTTTATTATTCATTGTTCCAGTCAAGTCCTGAGTTCAAACAAAACATGCCGCACATCGCTTTAAATTGATTGGTGAAACCCAACATTTAGTCGAAGACTTGTGGCGCCATCTCCATTCAATCATCATAACTTCACTTTTTACTTGCAAGCGTGAACCCTTGCCTATGTGACAATACTTCATGATGGGGTTCAACCATTCGTCTCCTGAACAACTTAATGAGAAGGGAATATTAAATGGGGTGGTCACTTTAAACCATTACTCGATCTCATTCGATCGCTTTGGTCGATAGGAAGCGTATATCTAACTGTGAAGCGACAGCTCTTGAGTTCAAATCTAACCCATCCCACTTTATTACATGTGATTATATAGAGAAGTATAAAATAACAACACTTTAGTGAATGAATTTCAAGTAAATAAATAGTGCAAAGATATTAGGGTCCATGAAACACGCATTAAGCCAGCTTAAAAAAAACAAGGAATGTCCAAAAATTATATATATATAAATATTTTATATAACAAATGAATAATTCTGCTTAAATATTTTAATACACATGGCCACTGTACAGCTAGCGTTAAAGAAATGGAAGAACAAAATATATGGAAGCATTCTAAAATTTCATTTTTATTTATTTTGAGATATTATAATGACCGGTTATCAAATACAAATGGTTCTTATTAAATAATAAATAATTCTTATTCTCAAGTTCTTTACATTCCAATATTTTTATTGACACTAAATCCTCTATAATAATAACAGAAAGAAAATGTAAAGGTAGTGTAATTTGAATTATGGGGAAATTTAGGTATTTTAAAATTAAATACTAAATTACAAATTGTTAAAATTATATTTTGATATTGTTATTTTTTTTTAATTTTTATCTATTAATGCAGGGTGTGAATTTTTTGGGTTCACAGGAAAACAGTTCACCTAGTTTTTTTGCAGTATACTTAATTTTTTTTTTGTGTGCACGTAGTACACCTAACTTTTGTTTAAGTATTTGAAAAACCGGTAATTTGGCGCCTCGGTTACTCCGATTTGGATGAAGGAAAATTATTTTTTGCACATTTAATGCCGTTTTAGTACTGTTACATGCTGCTTTTTTACAGTTTTAAATTGACCAGTTTTATCGAAAATCGGTACGTCAGCACGACGTGTTTTCCGATTTTAAAGGTAGAAAATTTAGGATTGTTTGGAATTTTTTCAAATCAATTTTAAAATTTAAATTACTCCCCGGGTAAAAATCTTGTTAAATGGTTAATTTTAAATTAATTTGATATATTTAAAATTTTAAGCATAATTTATTTATTAAAATATTTAATAAGTGTAAACAGCTGCTGAAATAAACTTGTCAGAAATATTTCTGAAAATTAGGACTTTTTTTTGTTCTGCATCTTGAATCTCTTATTATTCCTTAAATATTTTTTTTATTTTATTTTTTTTAAATATATTTGATTTGATTGAATAACAAAATTATTTTTAAAATAAAATTTGAATGAGTGACATCAAATGCATTCATCCAAATAATACGCATCAAAATAACTTGTAAATTTAACTTTCTGTTCCGTAAACTTTTTTTTTCTCCCAAATAATGATCAATAAACCTAAGACATGTAACGATCTTCAGCAAAAGTGCAATAATTCTACACAAATGTGAATTTCGAAGCTTACAAATGACAAGAATTAAATACATTTTTTTAACACTGATTATATGTTAATATTATGAAGTTACATACCTGGTTTTTTTTTTCAAATAAACTGTCAACAAAAGAATATATTTCAATACAAAAAGGACAACCATGTTCTAGTTTTGTTCGAAGATAAATATAATATTTTAAATTAAATAAAATATCGTCTGTGGAACAAATTAAAAAGAACGTAAATACGTCATTGGTTCCTGAATCAAAACAAGCCAAGAATAATATTAGCAGGTGTTCTATTTCGAAGGAAATATCTAATACAATAATATTATTAAAACGCAATGCTGGGTCTGTCGTCATCCTTTTCGTTGCCACTAAAATATTACAATATATTATACTTTTTAAAAAATAAAAATTTTCATACGAAATTTTCAAAAACGGCTCGACAAAATACTTGGAAACTTGCAATTGTGATACACATAATCCAAAATATAATTACGCCATTTTTTTTATAACTCTAAATTCCCATAAAATTGCAAAAAAGTTGAAAATAAAAGTGTTTTAAAATGACATTTATCGATTTGAAGTATCAGTGGCAACAGTTAAGAAACCTTCGAGGTAAATTCAAATAATTTTCATTTATTTTCGTTGTCCAGGCAACGTCGGACTAATTTTAAATGATACAAGCGGAATAGACATTATGCAAATTTTTAATACCACCGCGTTTGTTTTAAAATGTTTAATAAAACCGCGTTTGTTTTAAAATTTTTAATACTACGAGTTTTTCTAAACAAATTATTGGATTTTTATATCGCATTTTTCGCCTACATGTTATTCCACAAATACTTTAAAATCCCCATTTTCATAACTTTTATGAAGGTTTTGTGACGATTTTTTTTGTAAGTGGAATGCAAGATCAATAAATACTTTGGTGGAATTCTACTTCATGAGCTATAATTCTTACAATCGTATTCTAATACAATCAAACTGTCATTACAATCAAATAAGGCGGAATTAATGCACATTGACCTAAGTCGCGATTTGCAATAAAATTTATTATTTTATTTTTGACAAAATATACTTAACTAATGCAAAACATAGTCTTGCCAGTATAGTTTATTCTTCAAAATGGCGAATTGCAAGTAACAGCTTGTGTTTAGGAAGGCAAACATTCCATTAATAATCAAATGTATAGAGTTTTTTTTTATTTAAATATTATTGTTTAGTCTATTTTATTCAAGTTCTTAATTTGATTTAAAATGTTGTTCTAATTATGCCTTTTATACTAAAAATTCCATAATTCCCATTGATGACCCCATTTACCCCATTTATGAATTGTAGAATATACAATATAAATTCCAAAAAATAAGTAAATGTTTTTGTAAAACAATTGAAAATGTACAATTTTTTTTCCTGAAAGAAATTGAACTTTAAACTTCAAAAATCGAGTTTCGATGAAAAATCGAGCAAAAATTGTGGACTCAAATTCCTACACCTTAACGTATATGTGTGGATCGCAATTTTCTAATACCTCAAAATACTTATACCTACTGCGTACAAAAAACTGAAAATATATTTATATATATATACTTTTCATCCTCTTGGTTTGCGCCTGAGACTCGGTTTTGCAAAATTCCAATAAGTGTTTTAAGCGATTTAAATTTTTTTTATAAATATTGCATAAAGAATCATTTTTAAAAAATATTCCCTAGATCTAAGAAACGTAGCTTTGTAGCTCAGTCGGTAGCGTGTGTGACTTGTCAAACAGCTAGTTACGCAATATTTTAAATATTTCAAAAATTCAACAAAAGGTTTTTAATAATAATATTATCCTTTTCGATTTTTTTTTTTAATTTCATGTATATAAAAGTTATTGTAGTTAGAAGTTATAAACTTTATCTACGGGTAGATATATGAAAATCGCGTTTCTTGAAAATTTATGCATTCAGTACTTTTATCGCCGGATTCTTTTATGAAGCATTTTAAAATATATCTTAGCATATATCTTAATCTACTCCGGTCGAAAACATTATAATATACATTATATCATATTAAGTAAAGAAAGTTATTGAGTTAAATTGCAAAATTTTGAGTTTTGCAACACTGAAAAATTTCAGGATAATTATTTAGTGTTACTTTATTAGATTTGAAATATTACTAGAAAAAGTAAGCAAAAATGTACTACAAGTGTTTTAAAGTAGTTTTTACTTAGTTTCTTTACAATAACTAATATTAATATAAACAAAAATATGTTATTCGCAAAATTAATCCATAAACATTGTACGAATTCTAAAAGAATTCCAAACAAAAGAAACATTCCTTTAAAGAGTTCAATTTTGGTTTCTTTAAATATTTTTTACAAATATTTTGATGGCCTATAACATCTAAACTCCTGAAAAATCGTTTTTAAATTATACAAACGTGACATTAATAAAATCTTTAAAGAATTTAATCAGTAATTTATGTAAAAAAATAATATTAAAATATTAAAAATAATAAATTAGTACATCCATTTAATTTGGATGTTAACTATTTATAGAAAGTTTACGAAATATTATTTGAATTTATACCGACTAGCATTCGACAAATTATATCCATTTTAATTCGTTTAAAATACATTAAACTAACATGACATAACAATAATAATAAAAAATTATTTCCTACCTTTAAAACGGCATTCCAAAATAAACCTGTCAAACTATTTGCACAGTAAATTATGTAATTCATTAAAACACAATTGAAATAGTAATTTTAGTTTGGTAAGTTTGGAATAGACTTGCAGTTATTTCAATTACATGCTTTGCTGCACTAATACATATTGTCTTTACATTCCGTCAAGATTATGACGTTCGAACATTTTTAGAAGATTAGTACAAGTAATTATTAATAATCATAGAGAATGACAACCTATTTCTGAAGTTCAGTTATCCAAGTAATCGGAAATACCAATCGTTAATCATGTTTTGATTGGAAGTTGCATGGTTATAAATAGTTCTTGCTTTCGTAATAGTATCCACAAATATTTTGCGATTTAATTAGGTTTTGATTGCAAGAAGAACATTCCCTAAGTACGGATATTTTAAATTACTGAATTTTAGAATTAAGTTATTTGGCAACTTAAATACCTCACAAATGATTTTTCACAAACCTACAAAGCTGGTTTTGAAAAATTGGAGCTTGATTGCGATTATAGGACTTCAAGATGTCCTTTAATGTTCTAATTATGCTCTAAATTTCGGAATGTTTGCACATTGACAATTATTTTTTATTTTGTTTCTGAAAGGTATGTCCTGTTACAAATCATCACCTACGTTTTTGCAAAAACAACAACCAATAACAAAAAGTAGTCTGCTAGTAAGAATTTTGACTTTTGAGTAATACAACCGTATCTTTCTGTCAATGAATCTTTATCACTGAACTCTAAGTGTAACTTCTGGAACGCTTCTATCCAGCTCCTTCTATGGGCGCGGACAAAGCCATACCGTAAGTAGCTACTGCAGTGCAACCGGACTGGTGCACGTTAAATCTGATGGGGGTCCAAGGTCCTGACGCCTATCCAGGTTGCGTCTTGTTCCAGCTCAGGTGTTGCCCTTGTCATCTGACCATGATGCAAAAATACGAAGCAGACTTACCTGGTCTTTCCTTCGAGATAGGCCCCGATCCGTCGTCAATAGAACGTGCAGCTCTAGTTGCGACGTTAATTAACCAAACCAAACCAACCAAACCTGAAGCCCGAACCGTCCCCATAGTGCAGCTCTAGTGAGACGTTGAATAACAATTCACAACATTGATGACGATTTGACGCTGACTTTTTTGCTGGGTACTTCAACAATATTTCAACCGTACACCGACGCCGTGTTGGCCTCCAGCAGCCCAGCGGATAAAGGCGTTCAGATAGTACTCAAAGGATTGCCAGTTGGAATTCGTACGATGGACTTGACAAAGAAAAGTAAAATAGTAGTGGTCTTGCAATCGGATAGGGTTGCCAGCTTCGCTACAAAAATACTAGAAAGTCGTCCAGAACATCCAACAAATAATACTGGCCTGTAAATGGGTTTGGTTTGGTTAATTAACGTCGCACTAGAGCTGCACAGTGGGCTATTGGCGACGGTTTGGGGTCTATCTCGAAGGAAAGACCCGGGAACACATACACATTCTCGCCGTTAATTTTTGCGGATGTTCTGAACGACATTTCTAGTATTTTGTAGCGAAGCTGGCAACCCTTCGATCACAAGATCACTACTTTTTACTTTTCTTTGTCAAGTCCATCACCTGGTATCGAACCGGGAACCTTTGTATTCCTAGCTGACGCCCTTAACTGCACGGCCACGGAGGCCTCAAACCATCGACAGGGTCCCAGTTGCCCCGTGCTAAAGTATCCGTCTAGTATTTGGCTAGGTGTTGTCTTTGTCATCTGACTATGATGCAAAAATACGAAGCAGACATACCTGGCCTTTCTTTCGAGATAGGCCCCGAACCGTCGCCAATAGAACGTGCAGCTCTAGTTGCGACGTGAGGCCTCCGTGGCCGAGCGGTTAAAGGCGTCAGCTGGGAATACGAAGGTTCCCGGTTCGATGCCAGGCAATGGACTTGACAAAGAAAAGTAAAAAGTAGTGATCTTGTGATCTGATGGTTGCCAGCTTCGCTACAAAATACTAGAAAATTCGTCCAGAACATCCGCAAAAATTAACGGCGTGTATACGGGACTGGTGCACGATAAACCTGATCGGGGTCCAAAGTCCTAACGTCTATTGAAGGCGTTGGGTGCCAGTTCAGGTGTTTCCTCGTCATCTGACCATGGTTCAAAAATACTAGGCATCGTTGCCGGGTCTTTCCTTCGAGATAGGCCCGAATCGTCGCCAATAACCCACTGTGCAGCTCTTGTGCGACAAAAATTAACCAAAACCAAACCTGAACCGTCGCCAATAGAACGTGTAGCTTTAGTTGCGACGTTAATTAACCAAACCAAAGCAACCAAACCTTGTCATCTGACCATGGTTCAAAAATACGAAGCAGAGTTCACGAATCTTTATTTCGGGATAGACCCCAAACCGTCTCCATTAGCCCACACAGCATCTCTAGTGCTACGTTATTTAACCAACCAACCGCAACATTGATGACGATATGACGCTGACTTTTTTTTACTGGGTACTTCAGCAATATTTCAACCGAACCCCGATGCCGTGTCCACCAGACTATCACGGCAGTTCTTTACTGCAAACTCAAACTAACAATCCCCGATGTGCCCTTCAAGCCGGTCGGCCGAATTCCACGCCAGCACGCCTCCCTGATCAGCAACTAGCGACGGACTCCTAATTACGAGGCTGTCCTTGTGACGGCAATCTACTCACCGTGTGACAGCCCCTTGTGCGTGTAACATGATATTAATAAACACGAGGTGGGTGGGGGAATGTGGAGGGGGGGGGGTACTTTACAGGACGGAAATGGACAAGGGGCGTGCTTGTGCGAGAGTGTAATCGGGAGGTGGTCAGTTATGGTCAGGCGGTGGGCCTGATAATCGCGTTTTGCGTTGTAGTGGATAGATCTGTCAAGTGCCAGAATGGAATGAATTGGATTGATTTATCTGGGTGTATATGCGAGCTCAACCTGTTGGGGAATCTGATGCTCGTATTGATTTGGTCTCTACTGAACTTTATACTTTAGATATAACTAGATACTTTAATGGTTTGGTTAATTAACGTCGCACTAAAGTTGCCCAGTGGGCTATTGGCGACGGTTCGGGGTTTATCTCGAAGGAAAGACCAGGGAACACATACACATTCACACACACATTCATACATGCACCTCGTTATTTTTAGAACTATGGTCAGATGACGAGGAAACACCTGAACTGGCACTTAACACCTTCAATAGACATCGGGACTTTGGACCCCGATCAGATGTACCGTGCACCAGTCCCGTAAAAACGCCGTTAATTTTTGCGGATGTTCTGGACGACTTTTCTAGTATTTTGTAGCGAAGCTGGAAACCCTACGATCACAAGATCGCCAAAAATATAGTTTTTTTTTTTTGGTACTTATCCACTTATTATTGGTAAAAATGGATTTCAAAGAATTAACAATCAAAACGGGTTTATATGGAAAATTAAAAAAAAAACTAGTCAAAACTGATCGGAGGGTTGCCAGATTCGCTGCGAAGTGATTTTTGTTTTGGTTTGGTTAATTAACGTCGCACTAGAGCTGCAGAGTGGGCTATTGGCGACGGTTCGGGGCTTATCTCGAAGGAAAGACCCGGGAACGATGCCTCGAATTTTTGGAACCATGGTCAGATGACGAGGACAACATCTGAGCTTTCACCCGGTGCAACCTCAATAGGTGTCAAGACATTGGACCCCGATCGGATTTACCGTATACCAGTCCCGTAAACACGCCGTTACTTTTGTGGATGTTCTGGACGACTTTTCTAGTATTTTGTAACGAAGCTGGAAACCCTACGATCACAAGATCACTACTTTTTTACTTTTTTTTTGTGAAGTCCATCGCCTAGGATCGAACCAGGAATCTTTGGTTTACCAGCTGACGCCTTTAACCGCTCGGCCACAGAGGCCTTGTTAAATAACGTCGCACTAGAGCTGCACAATGGGCTATTGGCGACGCTTCGGGGTCTATCTCGAAGAAAAGGACCGAGAACACATACACATTGACACCCACATTCATACATGCACCTCGTTATTTTTAGAACCATGGTCAGATGACGAAGAAACACCTGAACTCGCACCCATTTCCTTTAATAGACGTCGGGACTTTGGACCCCGATCAGATTTATCGTGCACCAGTACCCCCAAATAATTCTCTACAAAAATACTAGAAAGTCGTCCAGAATATCCAACAACTTATACTGGCGTGTATACGGGACTGGTGCACGATAAATCTGATTGGGGTCCAAAGTCCCGACGTCTATTGAAGGCGTTGGGTGCCAGTTCAGGTGTTTCCTCGTCATCTGACCATGGTTTTAAAATAACGAGGTGCATTGTATGAATATGCGTATGAATGTGTGTGTGAATGTGTATGTGTTCCCGGGTCTTTCCTTCGAGATTGACCCATAATCTTCGCCAATAGCCCACTGTGCAGCTCTAGTGCGATGTTAATTAACAAAAACAAAAACCAAAACCCCCAAATAATTTTATAAAAGTGATTTTCTGTGGGCTTTTTCTATCTGAAACCGTTATAGAAATGTTAAGTATGTTTAGATATTTTATTTTCTACATGTGGAATCAATTTATATATCGCCAAAAATATAGTTTTTCTTATTGCTGCTTCCACTTATTATTGGTTAAAATGAATTTCCAAAAATAAGCCGGCCGAGTGTATTAAGGCGTCAGCTGGGAATCCGAGGGTTCCCGGTTCGAACCTGTGCGACGGACTAGAATAAGAATACTAAAAAAAGTAGTGATATTGCAATCGAAAGGTTGCCAACTTCGCTACCAAAATACTAGAATGTCGTCCAGAACATCCACAAAAAATTAACGGTGTGTATACGGGACTGGTGCACGATAAATCTGATCGGGGTCCAAAGTCCCAACGTCTATTGAAGGCATTAGGTGCCAGTTCAGGTGTTTTCCACGTCGTCTGACCATGGTTCAGAAATACGAGGTATTGTTCCCAGGTCTTTCCTTCGAGATAGGCCCCTAACCGTCGCCAATAGCCCACTGTGCAGCTCAAGTGAGACGTTAATTAATAAAACAAAACAAAACCAATCAAAAATAAGCTCTCAGAATAGGTTTCAATGGAAGATTTAAAAAAAAAACAGCTAAAAGCACTACAATTCTACAAATTTTTAGTCTGAACAATATATAAAATATAGAGGTAGAAATGGATCTGGGGTACAGTTTTTTAACCTTCAATCGGCTTCAAGTCAACAAACTGCCTTTCACAATCCAGAAGTCACAGTTAGAAGTCGGTGGGAACACCATAGAAGTTGAGCATTTAGAGGAAGGATTATAGCACCTCATGGACCTCAAAGGTCTATGGTCCCTCAACGTTAAATAAATATTGAACAAAAAATTCCATCTGAATAGCTACTATATGAGCGGCCATTGCATTCATTCATTAAAAAAGTAATCAAACAGAAAGCAAAATTTTTGAGCTGAAAAATTACCATGTGATAAAATCTTTCTTTCGTCAGTCTAGTAAATGAAAGAAATTTAATTTTAAACACATTCAATGCAAATACGAAATTTTTATAGCGCTGTAAATAATAGAGAAAATGCACAAAATATTTTTTTTTTAAATATAGTTAAACCGAAATTTTTTAGTTAATTTATCAACACAGTAGAACCTATTTAATACAGTACAACCGACAGTAGAACCTCTTTATAAGAGACTAATAGAGGCTAAGGGTTGTCCATTTAATGAAAGTCCGATTTATAAAAAAAATCCAAAACGGGTGTAAAATATAACGGGGGGTAGTACATCAGTGAAAGTAAATTTTTTATCTATAAAAAGCGTTTAGTATATATCCAAATAAAAAACACTAGAACCAAATAAAAAACATTAGATCAATGCAGTAGGTGAATCTCTTTATAACGGACTAATAGGGACTAAATGTTGTCCGCTTAATAAAAGTCCGGTTAAACAAAAAATCCAAAACGGATATAAAATACAACAGAGGTGACAATTTATAAACTTAAATCCTACTGGATTAAATTTGCTTTTTGCTTTTATAGACAATCCCTAGTAAATGTCTATCATCTGCATTCGCCAAACTACTTACTTATTTTTCTGTTTGGTATGGTTTTCTCGGTTTTTGAAGCTTGTGTATTGTTTCAAGTTGATTTCACTAAAACAAACAAATCTCGTCAAATTTATAAATTTAGATAAACTGTTAACCCTTAATTTGAATCGCATCATTCATTTTTTTTTCCAAAAATAGTTTAATAGCTTCACAATCTGCGCACAAACTGTTCAATGTTTAATCTTTTGATTGCAAATGTAACACTCGTCAGATAAAGTTATATGAGCATCTATTATGAATATCAAAAACATTTTAACTGTCCGTTATAATAGGGTCCGTCTATATTGTGGTTGGTTTTACTGTATTCCATTCGTCCATTCTTTAGTTCTTAAGAGCACAACTTCAAGTTAACGAGTTCTTTCAGATCAGGTATTTAACATCTGATCACTTTTGTGTTGTGACAATATCAAATCTTGAATTCAATTAGAGTGTCACTTATTTTACTGTAGTGTTCGTCTAAATGTAAAATTAAATACATTTCTGTCACCTTACTATTTTACAAGAATATATAAAATTATCAGAGCAGTATAATAATAAGCTATTGCTTAATACTGGTAAAATTAGTTGATATTTTCTATTTAAATATATATTAATTTTCTATTTAATACCAACGTTAATATATATTTAAGACTACTTTGGTGACACTAATTAAATGAAATAGATGTTAAGAATATTGAAAACTGTATGTCTTTCAAATGATCTATTTAACTATAGTGAAAAATACTTCCAAAATGTATTAAATGAATGTTATAAAAGTTGTATTTGTGAAAACAAGAATCATTCGACCTATCATGCAAACGAACTTTTAAATTTAAACTAAATACTGATATATTCAAATAGCAAGACTCATTCCAATTATTAATTTTTTTTAAATAAAGGTTAGAAAACGGCGTAATTACACTTGCATCCTCTTATACAAAAGTTACCTGCGGAACAAAAACTAAAAATAGAAAACAGTTAACATGATATAGATTTATCCTCAAATTATTTAGGCTGTACAAGTCGCTATAAACATATTAGAAACAATAAGAATTAATAAGGAATAAATAAAGTAGTAACCATATAAAATAAAGATTTTGCCTATATAAAATTAATAAGAATGTATAGAAAAACACGCATTTCATGAGTTAGGGCAAAAACTGAAAATTTTAAATCTTCAAAATATTTCTTATTAGTATCATAACACAACTCTAGATGAAATGGTCACTACCATTTAAATTGATGTTATAAAGGCACTTATAAATTACAGTAAATTCTCAGATGTTTGGGGAAATCTTATGAATAGGGCTGGCCTTTAGCAAATATTGTGCATGCAACTGTACCGTTTAGTAATTCACACAATTCGAAAATTGGAATAGTTTCCTGAACAACATCCACCTAATTAAAAATGACGCATGCAACTAATTTTAGTTAGCCTGTTAAACAAGATAATTGGTGCGTCTGGATTCTAGTCAAATGTCACCACTTTTCATTGAATAAGTTTATTTAGGGTTGTATTTATTTTCTTACCTGTTATTATGAGATTGTGTATAAAAAGAATTTTCAGGCTGAATAAATTCTGAAAGGAAACTAAAGATTTATTTTAAGGGGAAATAAATAAAATAAGAAATTTAATTACTTAATTCTAGACGTTAATTCTACCACTATCTCTACGTAAAAAATGATGCGATTCCCAATACATTGAACCAAACTTATTACGCCAAATTTTTCAAAAAAGTCTCAAACTATCGAAATTATCTTTACTATCAAAAACTTTTCTGTTTCCTACAAAGGCCTCCGTGGCCGAGCAGTTAAAGGCGTTCATCTACTAATACGAGGATTGGTGGTTCGAACCCGTGCGATGGACTTGACAAAGAAAATTGAAAAAGTAGTGATCTTGTGTTCGGAGGGTTGCCATCTTCTCTACAAAAATACTAGAAAAGACGTCCAGAACATCCGCAAAAATTAACGGCGTGTATACGGGACTGGTGCACGATAAATCTGATCGGGGTCCAAAGTCCCGACGTCTATTGAAGGCGTTGGGTGCCAGTTTAGGTGTTTCCTGGTCATCTGACCATGGTTCTAAAATAACGAGGTGCATATATGAATGTGTGTGTGAATGTGTATATGTTTCCGGGTCTTTCCTTCGAGATAGACCCCGAACCGTCGCCAATAGCCCATTGTGCAGCTCTAGTGCGACGTTAATTAACCAAACCAAACCAAACGTGTTTCCTACAATAAGCAAAAAACAAACTAAAGTCGGGATGCCAGGATTGAATTGGCTTAATAAATTAATTAATAATCAGATAATAAGTTTTTAACGTAATCTAAATTTTTTTTTGATTTATTAATTTTTTTTTGACTTGATTAAGTTTTTTTTAGGTTTATATGCGTAAATATAAATATAAAGAACTAAAACTTACTGGAATACTACTTAAAATGTCACATTCTGATACACAAACTAAATAAAATTTCCAAAACACAAAATTAACAGTTTGTGACTCACCTTCAATACATGACAACAAAAGAACACAGAAATCAACACTCCAAGTCAATTGTTTGTACCTACCTTTCACAGCCTGATACCAAGAATGGTGGCAAACTGAGAAATGAAGTATTTTCTACCATGTTTCCTTAATAGCTAATATCTTTCTTAATAGCTAACGGCATCCTTTTTATTACTATCAGACATACAGGAAACAGAGAATTAAGTCATCAGACTGACGCCGACACTAGTTAAGGTGCGCGTATGCCTCTTCATTGATACATCCTTTTTTCGATGCAAATTGAAATAAAAAAAAATACGAGTTATAAATTGAGCAATGAATACTGAGAACGCCGTTATTTATTGATGTTGTTATAAACTTGTTGTTTCCGTAGCAACGATAGTGTAAGGAATGTAACATACCACATCATGTAACATATGTCTGTAACAAGTATAGCTAGTTTTCCAAGCAATGCACATATATTAATCCTTTGTAATCAATGAACTTGTCTGATATTTATGTTATTTTTATGAAACAGTTACATCGCGTTTCTGATCGTTTTAAAAAAGTAATTTTTAGGTTGTTCTTTTTACGTTTAGAGTGTAAAACTTAAAGAATATTTAAAAATATGAATGAAACTGAATAAAAGTCTCAGTATATCAAACATATATATATATATATATATATATATATATATATATATATATATATATATATATATATATATATATATATATATATATATATATATATATATATATATATATAATTTTAAAATGTGTTGTTCTGTTTCATTATGAGTGAAGAACATGAAGAACAAATAAAAAAAGTAACAGGTCGTTATTTTAGAAACTTAAAGTCGACGTTCGAATAGAAAGGGTTAACAAAATATGGGATACCCGAGGTATGTCATAGTTTTAGATGAAGTTAGATAAAGAACAAGTTAACAAAAGAAATTCGCTGTATACATTGTAAAAAAAAAGTACTTAAAAATGATTACCTGAACTTTGCAGATGACATGTCTCTTTCAAAAATGAAACTTATGTATTCGGAGCTATGATTAGCAGCTAATTAAAATACGATAATACAACGTTAAACTACGCAATAAAAATCCGTATAATCCGGACATGTTTCGGGAGATACATCACCCTTCATCAGCGGAAAATGTAAAGTCTGTGTGTCACACACATACTTTACATTTTCCGCAAATGAAGGGTGATGTATCTCCCGAAACATGTCCGGATTATACGGATTTTTTTTGCGTATTTTAACGTTGTATTTATATTTTAATATTCTTAACGCAATGTTCTATAAGACGAGTTTTTATCTTAAGCAGCTAATGTATTCAAAAATGAGTACATTTTACTTATTTTTGAGTACCTATTTTAACTGTGTATGTTCAACATCATACAGTTCTCGTACACATAGAAGAACAGGTAAAAAATAACAGATTGTTATTATGGTGCTGAGAGTCGCCATTCAAGTCGAAAAGGTTACTCTCACAAAAATACTATATGTCGAAATATTTGTCAGGGGGGGGGGGAGGGGCTTTACAAGTTATTTCTATTATGATAATTAAAAGTTTGCTTTTTTTAAAACAATGGAAATACAAATAAAAACACCGTTAAAAGAAATAGTACTCAAAAATAAGTAAATTGTATTCATTTTTAATTACATTCGATGCTTATCATGACTCCGAATATAAGTTTCAATTTTGAATAAGACATATACTCAAAAATAAACACAATGAATAAAAACAGCAGTAGCTTAGAGATAGTGTAGGATTATAAATATTTGACTTTTTAAAATAGCCATTTTATTATATCTTAAGATTGCCTCTACCATCGAAAAACAATAAGTTGAGTAGTTTCAAAGACACTGACGAGACAATGAACTAACAAACAATAAAACAATGGCTGTTGTTTTGGCTTTGGAACTATTCAACTACCTGCTGTTGATATAAATTAAAAGTATTTCCTATATAAACAACACAAATTAATTGCTTTATATTATGTACTGGCTTTACCCTTGGTTTCATCCTCTAAGGCCAGTACAACATTAACACAATTCTTTAACAAGGATATTTTATAAAACTTTTTTTCAAATATATTTTGTTAAGAAATTTGTCGACAATAAATAGACCATATTACACTTTATAAAATATTTTATTTAAGAAGTTTGAGATTATTTGTGTTGCTACCGGTAGTTTTCTTTGAATTTCTCCATGATTTCCGAGAATGCAAAAACAGAATATTTGAATGTTAACAAAGTAGCTATGGATATGAAGTATTTTACTCAGTTGCTGCAGCAAATTTATCGTCTGCATTTATTGAAACTGGTTCTATTATAAAATGTATTGCCTTATAATCATTTAAGAAATAATATGTATTATTACTAATAGAAGTGTAAGAATTAATATTTTCTACTTGCGCTTACTTTCAACTTTTCCGCAATGTACTGGTTCCTCAACCCGTTAAGTTTTTTCGCCTCTTCAGTACTGGTATCCTCGAGCATGAATGGACTGTAGTAGAGCGAACATAACGTCATCACTGTGATGCAAACATCTCAGACTTGATGGCACCAGACACGTGACTTCCTTTCAAAATTTATGAATGAAAAAACGTTCGCGATTGACTTGTGATTTGGAAATAATAGTAAATGTGTTACTTCATGAAGTACAGGATATTTTTATGAATGAACTAGACAAAATTTATGAATGAATGATGTAGTAAACCAGGTGTATGAAGCCATACGTGTTGACCTCACATTGATGTTAGCGAGATTATAACCTGATGATTTCTCTACTATGAGGGATCCATGCTCGAAGACTGGTATCCATTTTCTTTCAAAGCATGTTCTATTTCTCTGTAAACATTCAATCGTTTGTTTCTGTTTTTGTAGTCAGAATGTTGGGCATCATGGAGAAATTCGAATTGTAGCTCTCACTGAGCACCTATCTCTCTTTTTTTAATCACCTGTTCAAAGCGACTTGCTTCAAATAGTGAAATCGGAGATGACACGGAGATAATAGCGAAAACTGAAAGATTTCTAACTATCAAGGCCACGGCGCAAAATACATCAACACCTGTATTTTATAAAACGTTAGACGAAGAAGCAAACTTTTATAAAAGAATCTTTGACAAAGTTCGTCTTTTACCAAAGTTGGCCTTACACAATCATATTTCTATATCAAACTTATTTAATAAAAGATTTTTGTCAAAGAACGTTGGTAGTGCGCTGTTAAAAATAGGTACTTAAAAATAAGTAAAATGTAATCATTTTTGATTACATTCGTGTTTATCATACCTCCGAATACATTAGTATAATTATTGAAAAAGACGTACTCAAAAATGAGTAAAATAATTTAAAAAGCAGCTGTTTGCCTTCATAGACTGCCTTCCTATATCACTTTCAATAAATTTCAACAATTACAACCGGACTTACCGGGAATCGAACCCAATCCGTCTACTTAAAGTCGTCCGCACCGAATTCCTTATCCGTTGTATCACCAGAGCGACTTGAAGAAGTTATAAACTGAAGTAATGTTAAAAAGTATATTTTAAATTTGCCAGGTTTCTTTGTGAAGATGGCTTGAACATAACCTGAAACTAGCAATATTAAACCAAACTGCTCATTTTTTGGGAAAGTAAGGTTGCTTAAATTTGAGTACATCATCTCTCATTTACGATGTAATTATACTCAAAGAAAAACGAGTAAGTCATGTGCTCATTTCTAAGCACATTATTTTTTACAGTGTGTAATACACTTCGAGCATGAATGGACTGTAGTAGAGCGAATATGACGTCATAATCGTGAAACCAACATCTCAGACCGAATGGCCTCATATACGTGACTTCATTTCAAAATTATGAATTAAAAAATACTCGCGATTGGCTGATATGAATTGGGAAATGTGTAACAGTGAAAATTTATGAATAGAATGAAGTAATTTATCACGTGTCTGAGGCCATACATATTGGCTTCACTTTAATGTTAGCGAGATGATAACATTATGTTTTCTCTACTATGAAGGATCCATGCTTGAAGGTAATACCGACCTTAGACAAAGAGACTAATTCGTTAACTGCCTCAAAAACATCGACAATTATGAACAAGACATCCCAAATTTTATAATTTATTTCCTTTAAAACACGTCAGTTACAACTACGCTTACATTTTGAGAATACCGATTATCATTAAGTAAATTATATGGCATAATTTCTAGATTTTCAAATGAACATAACGCGCCCTCATGGGTTAATATATATCATATTCATTAATTACCTTATGGAACATCGGCCGTTGCCATGGCCATTGGGTCCTTTTACAGGGCCGGTAATAAGCACAGAAGCATTCTCAGTGTCAACCAAATAATCTGACATGCCAAACTGGCCAAATTACGAATATCTACTAAAATGCTTCTCATTAGCTGAAATAACGAACGGCTGGCTATTGTTTAGAGGCCCTTAAGCCATGGTGTTATTTTGACAAATACCGAGAGGGGGTGTTGAATTGTGTAGCAGTATTCCCTTGATCCTCTTTGACTATCCGTTTCCAAGTCAACAAGAGGATGACTGAAGAGCGGGCTACAGGATAAAGTACTGTTATAATTGTCTAAGGGAAGATTATTTTAATTTTTAATAGCTTCGATTATTTGAGGATGTTTGTGAAATAATAGCATTTCAATCTCAATATGGAGGTGTTTATGGTTTATTTCTTCAAAAGCACCAATATCTAAAACCGTTGATGTTCTGGGTGCATCAATTTTTTTCAAAATAAACTGAAAATAATATATGAAAAAATGTGCTTAATGGCCTTTAAAGTTTTTTACATTTTATTATGTGGAAGTAAGTTATCATTAATCCATATATGTATTGCCATTTTTTTTGTAAATTTAAAGTATTGATTATGTTCTAACGAATAAGATATATGACGAATAAAATAAATTCGAATAAGATATATTACGAATAAAATACGAATAAGATATATAACGAATAAGATATATGACGAATAAAATTCGAATAAGATATATTACGAATAAAATACGAATAAGATATATAACGAATAAGATATATGACGAATAAAATTCGAATAAGATATATTACAAATAAAATACGAATAAGATACATGACGAATAAGATATATAACGAATAAGATATATGACGAATAAGATATATAACGAATGACATTCGAATAAGATATATAACGAATAAAATACGAATAAGATATATAACGGATAAAATTCGAATAAGATATATTACGAATAAAATTCGAATAAGATATATTACGAATAAAATTCGAATAAGATATATTACGAATAAAATACGAATAAGATATGTAACGAATAAGATATAAAACGAATGAAATTCGAATAAGATATATAACGAATAAGATATATAACGAATAAAATTCGAATAAGATATATTACGAAAAAAATACGAATAAGATATGTAACGAATAAGATATATAACGAATAAAATACGAATAAGATATATAACGAATAAAATACGAATAAGATATATAACGAATAAAATACGAATAAGATATATCTTCATGCGATTCACCAATAGAAGAGACAATCAGAACAACATCTGAGCTAGCATATAACTCAACAATTTCGTCACCACAGCCAACGCTAAGACAGTTGAGCCGCTACAGATTTAATATGCACTAGTCATCTCTGCACGATATATTTAGTTTTTGTTCTTTGATCAGTTTAATCTTCCAATCTCCTAATTTAGGTAAGTTATTAGGATTGGTTGATTGAAAAATATCGCACTACATCTGTACCATTAGTGGTAACTCAGGATATATTCAAAGAAAGAGGCTCGAAATCACTGTTTTGTAATTTTAACCATGGTCATGTCATCTGATATATAACGAATAAAATACGAATAAGATATATAACGAATAAAATACGAATAAGATATATAACGAATAAAATACGAATAAGATATATAACGAATAAAATACGAATAAGATATATAACGAATAAAATACGAATAAGATATATAACGAATAAAATACGAATAAGATATATAACGAATAAAATACGAATAAGATATATAACGAATAAAATACGAATAAGATATATAACGAATAAAATACGAATAAGATATATAACGAATAAAATACGAATAAGATATATAACGAATAAAATACGAATAAGATATATAACGAATAAAATACGAATAAGATATATAACGAATAAAATACGAATAAGATATATAACGAATAAAATACGAATAAGATATATAACGAATAAAATACGAATAAGATATATAACGAATAAAATACGAATAAGATATATAACGAATAAAATACGAATAAGATATATAACGAATAAAATACGAATAAGATATATAACGAATAAAATACGAATAAGATATATAACGAATAAAATACGAATAAGATATATAACGAATAAAATACGAATAAGATATATAACGAATAAAATACGAATAAGATATATAACGAATATAATAGGCAACAACTGAGCTAACATTCCCCTCCCTACTCCAAACCACTACTAAACCAATATTAGTTATTGCCATACATTAAAATCATTGTTGAATTGTTCATTTTTTGTCGCAAAACTGCTGCCTTCTGCATTTTTTTTCTCCCATTGAAAATCCAAACTCCAAACCATATTCCCGCTAAATTACACTGCTAAAAAATTCAGTTTAGCGTTGCATCATATTATGGTGCAATGTTGGTTGAACCAAAAATCCTTGATCGAGAATAGTGCAGCTTTTACAAAAATGGTGCAATCTTCTAAACTGCAACCGAAAACTTCGCTGAATCTACAAACTGAGGAATCTCCTCAATCATGTTGCATTAGAGACCCGGTTGCCCAGTGGATAAAGGCGTTCAGCTGGTAATCAGAGGACTGCTAGTTCGAGCCCGTGTGGTGGACTTGACAAAAATAGTAAAAAAGAAGTAATCTTGCAAACGAAGGGTTGCCAACTAAGCTACAAAAATACTAAAAAATCGTCCAAGACATCCAACAAATTATACCTGCTTGTCGCCATAATATGGGGAAGTGAAAACGCGAATTTTGTTTCAACGTTTTACCATAAAATGGTGAATCGTAAATACGAGTTTTGATGCAATGTTTCGCCACTAAATGGTATCCGTGGTAGCACCATAAAATGGCGAAACTAAGCACCAAATCATGGTTGCAGGTATATGGGTACCAAATTTTGGTACCATGTCGTACTAAATGTTTAACAGTGTACCTAGAAAGAATATAAAAACTCTTTTTTTTTCAAAACGCAATACATTTATATTTTAAAACTTTTCTTTCAACAAAAACAACTTTTGTTTGATATTTACAATCACACCACCTTCGTTAAAAGCCACCAATTTCTCGGCAATGTCCACCTAATCAGCCATTCGAGCCCCGTTCGGCAAATAACGGGGAATCCAAACACGATCTCATTAGTCCTCATAAACAACACCCACGGACCGAGGACTGAGCTGGCCAATCCACTTTACAAAAGCGTTGTTTGGACAAACGGCCAGCCAGTGAAATGAGTTATATATCATTCATCCCCCCTCTGATCCGTTTTGTCCGCCTTTTCGAAAGTTACCTAATGAAGACGGACCAAACACTAGGGGCGTGAATTTCAATGCGGGAAAGGTTCATTTGAAAGTGGAGCATTCCTTTCACGTCGCGATGATGACCACGCTAAATACCAAAAGGATATTTTGGACTGGCGTGGTGCGGATAAGAATGGGTTGTAATTTAGGACATGAAAGAGGGCATTCAAATCAATGTTTAATTATTTCAGATTCAGATTGAAATGGTTTGGACATGACCACGCCTTTAAAATTGTTTCGGGTACAATGGCCATCGTCAGAAACTTGAGTGACATGAAAAGGTTGATATTTCAAAGCCTAATATAACGCCAAGAGGAATCGGCCTATGGAGATAAATAACCTACTAATGTGTTGATTAAGGTAGGTGATTTATCCACTCGCCAGATGACGGAGGAAAATGGATCATTCTTCAGGCATTCGATTCCAAGTTTAACCGCTGTAATTTCAGTTCTAATCAACGGATCATGGCAAGTATGGTCTTAAATTGAAGAAAACAAAGAGTTATGCAATTCCATTTGACTTGTTGACAATGTAAATTCATGTGTGAAAAGTGTGTGGAGTCCAAGCCATTATGATTTCATTATGAAGCCAAAATATTACACTAAAGTTCAAATAAGTAGGTTGAAATAGTTTTTTAGGGCGAACGAACCGATGCCAAGAAGTATAAACTTATGACGAATGAGGAAAGTTCTGAAGCTTATCGAAGACTCAAGGAACTGGTGCAAATGTCGGAATATCTATTGTATGTCAGAAGAAATTCCGACATTTGCACCAGTTCCTTCTTCAGTATAAACTTATGACAAATAAGGAGAGTTCTAGAGCTTACCGAGTTCTAGAGTTCTTAGCAAGCAGGAACTGGTATAAATGTCGGAATTTATTTTGTATGTCAGAAGAAATTCCGACATTTGCACCAGTTCCTTCTTCCTTCTTCCAAATAAGGAGAGTTCTAGAACTTACCGAGTTCTAGAGTTCTTAGCAAGAAGGAACTGGTACAAATGTCGGAATTCATTTTGTATGTCAGAAGAAATTCCGACATTTGCACCAGTTCCTTCTTCAGTATAAACTTATGACAAATAAGGAGAGTTCTAGAGCTTACCGAGTTCTAGAGTTCTTAGCAAGCAGGAACTGGTATAAATGTCGGAATTTATTTTGTATGTCAGAAGAAATTCCGACATTTGCACCAGTTCCTTCTTCCTTCTTCCAAATAAGGAGAGTTCTAGAACTTACCGAGTTCTAGAGTTCTTAGCAAGAAGGAACTGGTACAAATGTCGGAATTTATTTTGTATGTCAGAAGAAATTCCGACATTTGCACCAGTTCCTTCTTCCTTTTTCAGTATAAACTTATGACAAATGAGGAGAGTGCTAGAGTTCTTAGTAAGAAGGAACTGGCACAAATGTCGGAATTTATTTTGTTTGTCAGAAGAAATTCCGACATTTGCACCAGTTCCGTCTTCCTTCTTCAGTATGAACTTATGACAAATAAAAAGAGTTCTAGAGCTTACCGAGTTCTAGAGTTCTTAGCAAGAAGGAACTGGCACAAAGGTTGGAATTTATTTTGTATGTCAAAAGAAATTCCGACATTTGCACCAGTTCCTTCTTCCTTCTTCAGTATAAACTTATGACAAATGAGGAGAGTTCTAGAGCTTACCGAGTTCTAGAGTTCTTTGCCAGAAGGAACTAGCACAAATGTCGGAATTTATTTTGTATGTCAGGAGAAATTCCGACATTTGCACCAGTTCCTTCTTCCTTCTTCCAAATAAGGAGAGTTCTAGAGCTTACCGAGTTCTAGAGTTCTTAGCAAGAAGGAACTGGCACAAATGTCGGAATTTATTTTGTATGTCAGAAGAAATTCCGACATTTGCACCAGTTCCTTCTTCCTTCTTCCAAATAAGGAGAGTTCTAAAGCTTACCGAGTTCTAGAGTTCTTAGCAAGAAGGAACTGGCACAAATGTCGGAATTTATTTTGTTTGTCAGAAGAAATTCCGACATTTGCACCAGTTCCTTCTTCCTTTTTCAGTATAAACTTATGACAAATGAGGAGAGTGCTAGAGTTCTTAGCAAGAAGGAACTGGCACAAATGTCGGAATTTATTTTGTTTGTCAGAAGAAATTCCGACATTTGCACCAGTTCCTTCTTCCTTTTTCAGTATAAACTTATGACAAATGAGGAGAGTTCTAGAGTTCTTAGCAAGAAGGAACTGGCACAAATGTCGGAATTTATTTTGTTTGTCAGAAGAAATTCCGACATTTGCACCAGTTCCTTCTCCCTTTTTCAGTATAAACTTATGACAAATGAGGAGAGTGCTAGAGTTCTTAGCAAGAAGGAACTGGCACAAATGTCGGAATTTATTTTGTTTGTCAGAAGAAATTCCGACATTTGCACCAGTTCCTTCTTCCTTTTTCAGTATAAACTTATGACAAATGAGGAGAGTTCTAGAGTTCTTAGCAAGAAGGAACTGGCACAAATGTCGGAATTTATTTTGTTTGTCAGAAGAAATTCCGACATTTGCACCAGTTCCTTCTTCCTTTTTCAGTATAAACTTATGACAAATGAGGAGAGTGCTAGAGTTCTTAGCAAGAAGGAACTGGCACAAATGTCGGAATTTATTTTGTTTGTCAGAAGAAATTCCGACATTTGCACCAGTTCCTTCTTCCTTCTTCAGTATGAACTTATGACAAATAAAAAGAGTTCTAGAGCTTACCGAGTTCTAGAGTTCTTAGCAAGAAGGAACTGGCACAAATGTTGGAATTTATTTTGTATGTCAAAAGAAATTCCAACATTTGCACCAGTTCCTTCTTCAGGATAAACTTATGACAAATGAGGAGAGTTCTAGATCTTACCGAGTTCTAGAGTTCTTTGCCAGAAGGAACTAGCACAAATGTCGGAATTTATTTTGTATGTCAGAAGAAATTCCGACATTTGCACCAGTTCCTTCTTCAGTATAAACTTATGACAAATGAAGAGAGTTCTAGAGCTTACCGAGTTCTAGAGTTCTTAGCAAAAAGGAACTGGCACAAATGTCGGAATTTATTTTGTTTGTCAGAAGAAATTCCGACATTTGCACCAGTTCCTTCTTCCTTCTTCAGTATGAACTTATGACAAATAAAAAGAGTTCTAGAGCTTACCGAGTTCTAGAGTTCTTAGCAAGAAGGAACTGGCACAAATGTCGGAATTTATTTTGTATGTCAGAAGAAATTCCGACATTTGCACCAGTTCCTTCTTCAGTATAAACTTATGACAAATGAGGAGAGTTCTAGAGCTTACCGAGTTCTAGAGTTCTTAGCAAGAAGGAACTGGCACAAATGTCGGAATTTATTTTGTTTGTCAGAAGAAATTCCGACATTTGCACCAGTTCCTTCTTCCTTCTTCAGTATGAACTTATGACAAATAAAAAGAGTTCTAGAGCTTACCGAGTTCTAGAGTTCTTAGCAAGAAGGAACTGGCACAAATGTCGGAATTTATTTTGTATGTCAGATGAAATTCCGACATTTGCACCAGTTCCTTCTTCCTTCTTCCAAATAAGGAGAGTTCTAGAACTTACCGAGTTCTAGAGTTCTTAGCAAGAAGGAACTGGTACAAATGTCGGAATTTATTTTGTATGTCAGAAGAAATTCCGACATTTGCACCAGTTCCTTTTTCCTTTTTCAGTATAAACTTATGACAAATGAGGAGAGTTCTAGAGTTCTTAGCAAGAAGGAACTGGCACAAATGTCGGAATTTATTTTGTTTGTCAGAAGAAATTCTGACATTTGCACCAGTTCCTTCTTCCTTTTTCAGTATAAACTTATGACAAATGAGGAGAGTGCTAGAGTTCTTAGCAAGAAGGAACTGGCACAAATGTCGGAATTTATTTTGTTTGTCAGAAGAAATTCCGACATTTGCACCAGTTCCGTCTTCCTTCTTCAGTATGAACTTATGACAAATAAAAAGAGTTCTAGAGCTTACCGAGTTCTAGAGTTCTTAGCAAGAAGGAACTGGCACAAATGTTGGAATTTATTTTGTATGTCAAAAGAAATTCCGACATTTGCACCAGTTCCTTTTTCCTTTTTCAGTATAAACTTATGACAAATGAGGAGAGTTCTAGAGTTCTTAGCAAGAAGGAACTGGCACAAATGTCGGAATTTATTTTGTTTGTCAGAAGAAATTCCGACATTTGCACAGTTCCTTCTTCCTTTTTCAGTATAAACTTATGACAAATGAGGAGAGTGCTAGAGTTCTTAGCAAGAAGGAACTGGCACAAATGTCGGAATTTATTTTGTTTGTCAGAAGAAATTCCGACATTTGCACCAGTTCCGTCTTCCTTCTTCAGTATGAACTTATGACAAATAAAAAGAGTTCTAGAGCTTACCGAGTTCTAGAGTTCTTAGCAAGAAGGAACTGGCACAAATGTTGGAATTTATTTTGTATGTCAAAAGAAATTCCGACATTTGCACCAGTTCCTTCTTCCTTCTTCAGTATAAACTTATGACAAATGAGGAGAGTTCTAGAGCTTACCGAGTTCTAGAGTTCTTTGCCAGAAGGAACTAGCACAAATGTCGGAATTTATTTTGTATGTCAGAAGAAATTCCGACATTTGCACCAGTTCCTTCTTCCTTCTTCCAAATAAGGAGAGTTCTAGAGCTTACCGAGTTCTAGAGTTCTTAGCAAGAAGGAACTGGCACAAATGTCGGAATTTATTTTGTATGTCAGAAGAAATTCCGACATTTGCACCAGTTCCTTCTTCCTTCTTCCAAATAAGGAGAGTTCTAGAGCTTACCGAGTTCTAGAGTTCTTAGCAAGAAGGAACTGGCACAAATGTCGGAATTTATTTTGTTTGTCAGAAGAAATTCCGACATTTGCACCAGTTCCTTCTTCCTTTTTCAGTATAAACTTATGACAAATGAGAAGAGTGCTAGAGTTCTTAGCAAGAAGGAACTGGCACAAATGTTGGAATTTATTTTGTATGTCAAAAGAAATTCCGACATTTGCACCAGTTCCTTCTTCCTTCTTCAGTATAAACTTATGACAAATGAGGAGAGTTCTAGAGCTTACCGAGTTCTAGAGTTCTTTGCCAGAAGGAACTAGCACAAATGTCGGAATTTATTTTGTATGTCAGAAGAAATTCCGACATTTGCACCAGTTCCTTCTTCCTTCTTCCAAATAAGGAGAGTTCTAGAGCTTACCGAGTTCTAGAGTTCTTTGCCAGAAGGAACTAGCACAAATGTCGGAATTTATTTTGTTTGTCAGAAGAAATTCCGACATTTGCACCAGTTCCTTCTTCCTTTTTCAGTATAAACTTATGACAAATGAGGAGAGTGCTAGAGTTCTTAGCAAGAAGGAACTGGCACAAATGTCGGAATTTATTTTGTTTGTCAGAAGAAATTCCGACATTTGCACCAGTTCCTTCTTCCTTCTTCAGTATGAACTTATGACAAATAAAAAGAGTTCTAGAGCTTACCGAGTTCTAGAGTTCTTAGCAAGAAGGAACTGGCACAAATGTTGGAATTTATTTTGTATGTCAAAAGAAATTCCAACATTTGCACCAGTTCCTTCTTCAGGATAAACTTATGACAAATGAGGAGAGTTCTAGATCTTACCGAGTTCTAGAGTTCTTTGCCAGAAGGAACTAGCACAAATGTCGGAATTTATTTTGTATGTCAGAAGAAATTCCGACATTTGCACCAGTTCCTTCTTCAGTATAAACTTATGACAAATGAAGAGAGTTCTAGAGCTTACCGAGTTCTAGAGTTCTTAGCAAAAAGGAACTGGCACAAATGTCGGAATTTATTTTGTTTGTCAGAAGAAATTCCGACATTTGCACCAGTTCCTTCTTCCTTCTTCAGTATGAACTTATGACAAATAAAAAGAGTTCTAGAGCTTACCGAGTTCTAGAGTTCTTAGCAAGAAGGAACTGGCACAAATGTCGGAATTTATTTTGTATGTCAGAAGAAATTCCGACATTTGCACCAGTTCCTTCTTCAGTATAAACTTATGACAAATGAGGAGAGTTCTAGAGCTTACCGAGTTCTAGAGTTCTTAGCAAGAAGGAACTGGCACAAATGTCGGAATTTATTTTGTTTGTCAGAAGAAATTCCGACATTTGCACCAGTTCCTTCTTCCTTCTTCAGTATGAACTTATGACAAATAAAAAGAGTTCTAGAGCTTACCGAGTTCTAGAGTTCTTAGCAAGAAGGAACTGGCACAAATGTCGGAATTTATTTTGTATGTCAGATGAAATTCCGACATTTGCACCAGTTCCTTCTTCCTTCTTCCAAATAAGGAGAGTTCTAGAACTTACCGAGTTCTAGAGTTCTTAGCAAGAAGGAACTGGCACAAATGTCGGAATTTATTTTGTTTGTCAGAAGAAATTCCGACATTTGCACAGTTCCTTCTTCCTTTTTCAGTATAAACTTATGACAAATGAGGAGAGTGCTAGAGTTCTTAGCAAGAAGGAACTGGCACAAATGTCGGAATTTATTTTGTTTGTCAGAAGAAATTCCGACATTTGCACCAGTTCCGTCTTCCTTCTTCAGTATGAACTTATGACAAATAAAAAGAGTTCTAGAGCTTACCGAGTTCTAGAGTTCTTAGCAAGAAGGAACTGGCACAAATGTTGGAATTTATTTTGTATGTCAAAAGAAATTCCGACATTTGCACCAGTTCCTTCTTCCTTCTTCAGTATAAACTTATGACAAATGAGGAGAGTTCTAGAGCTTACCGAGTTCTAGAGTTCTTTGCCAGAAGGAACTAGCACAAATGTCGGAATTTATTTTGTATGTCAGAAGAAATTCCGACATTTGCACCAGTTCCTTCTTCCTTCTTCCAAATAAGGAGAGTTCTAGAGCTTACCGAGTTCTAGAGTTCTTAGCAAGAAGGAACTGGCACAAATGTCGGAATTTATTTTGTATGTCAGAAGAAATTCCGACATTTGCACCAGTTCCTTCTTCCTTCTTCCAAATAAGGAGAGTTCTAGAGCTTACCGAGTTCTAGAGTTCTTAGCAAGAAGGAACTGGCACAAATGTCGGAATTTATTTTGTTTGTCAGAAGAAATTCCGACATTTGCACCAGTTCCTTCTTCCTTTTTCAGTATAAACTTATGACAAATGAGAAGAGTGCTAGAGTTCTTAGCAAGAAGGAACTGGCACAAATGTTGGAATTTATTTTGTATGTCAAAAGAAATTCCGACATTTGCACCAGTTCCTTCTTCCTTCTTCAGTATAAACTTATGACAAATGAGGAGAGTTCTAGAGCTTACCGAGTTCTAGAGTTCTTTGCCAGAAGGAACTAGCACAAATGTCGGAATTTATTTTGTATGTCAGAAGAAATTCCGACATTTGCACCAGTTCCTTCTTCCTTCTTCCAAATAAGGAGAGTTCTAGAGCTTACCGAGTTCTAGAGTTCTTTGCCAGAAGGAACTAGCACAAATGTCGGAATTTATTTTGTTTGTCAGAAGAAATTCCGACATTTGCACCAGTTCCTTCT
The DNA here is from genome assembly GCA_963932185.1 of Troglohyphantes excavatus. Taxonomy (NCBI): domain Eukaryota; kingdom Metazoa; phylum Arthropoda; class Arachnida; order Araneae; family Linyphiidae; genus Troglohyphantes; species Troglohyphantes excavatus. The sequence goes on along the minus strand of OZ010670.1, from coordinate 32,249,316 downwards.
TCCTTTTTCAGTATAAACTTATGACAAATGAGGAGAGTGCTAGAGTTCTTAGCAAGAAGGAACTGGCACAAATGTCGGAATTTATTTTGTTTGTCAGAAGAAATTCCGACATTTGCACCAGTTCCTTCTTCCTTCTTCAGTATGAACTTATGACAAATAAAAAGAGTTCTAGAGCTTACCGAGTTCTAGAGTTCTTAGCAAGAAGGAACTGGCACAAATGTTGGAATTTATTTTGTATGTCAAAAGAAATTCCAACATTTGCACCAGTTCCTTAATCAGGATAAACTTATGACAAATGAGGAGAGTTCTAGATCTTACCGAGTTCTAGAGTTCTTTGCCAGAAGGAACTAGCACAAATGTCGGAATTTATTTTGTATGTCAGAAGAAATTCCGACATTTGCACCAGTTCCTTCTTCAGTATAAACTTATGACAAATGAAGAGAGTTCTAGAGCTTACCGAGTTCTAGAGTTCTTAGCAAAAAGGAACTGGCACAAATGTCGGAATTTATTTTGTTTGTCAGAAGAAATTCCGACATTTGCACCAGTTCCTTCTTCCTTCTTCAGTATGAACTTATGACAAATAAAAAGAGTTCTAGAGCTTACCGAGTTCTAGAGTTCTTAGCAAGAAGGAACTGGCACAAATGTCGGAATTTATTTTGTATGTCAGAAGAAATTCCGACATTTGCACCAGTTCCTTCTTCAGTATAAACTTATGACAAATGAGGAGAGTTCTAGAGCTTACCGAGTTCTAGAGTTCTTAGCAAGAAGGAACTGGCACAAATGTCGGAATTTATTTTGTTTGTCAGAAGAAATTCCGACATTTGCACCAGTTCCTTCTTCCTTCTTCAGTATGAACTTATGACAAATAAAAAGAGTTCTAGAGCTTACCGAGTTCTAGAGTTCTTAGCAAGAAGGAACTGGCACAAATGTCGGAATTTATTTTGTATGTCAGATGAAATTCCGACATTTGCACCAGTTCCTTCTTCCTTCTTCCAAATAAGGAGAGTTCTAGAACTTACCGAGTTCTAGAGTTCTTAGCAAGAAGGAACTGGTACAAATGTCGGAATTTATTTTGTATGTCAGAAGAAATTCCGACATTTGCACCAGTTCCTTTTTCCTTTTTCAGTATAAACTTATGACAAATGAGGAGAGTTCTAGAGTTCTTAGCAAGAAGGAACTGGCACAAATGTCGGAATTTATTTTGTTTGTCAGAAGAAATTCTGACATTTGCACCAGTTCCTTCTTCCTTTTTCAGTATAAACTTATGACAAATGAGGAGAGTGCTAGAGTTCTTAGCAAGAAGGAACTGGCACAAATGTCGGAATTTATTTTGTTTGTCAGAAGAAATTCCGACATTTGCACCAGTTCCGTCTTCCTTCTTCAGTATGAACTTATGACAAATAAAAAGAGTTCTAGAGCTTACCGAGTTCTAGAGTTCTTAGCAAGAAGGAACTGGCACAAATGTTGGAATTTATTTTGTATGTCAAAAGAAATTCCGACATTTGCACCAGTTCCTTTTTCCTTTTTCAGTATAAACTTATGACAAATGAGGAGAGTTCTAGAGTTCTTAGCAAGAAGGAACTGGCACAAATGTCGGAATTTATTTTGTTTGTCAGAAGAAATTCCGACATTTGCACAGTTCCTTCTTCCTTTTTCAGTATAAACTTATGACAAATGAGGAGAGTGCTAGAGTTCTTAGCAAGAAGGAACTGGCACAAATGTCGGAATTTATTTTGTTTGTCAGAAGAAATTCCGACATTTGCACCAGTTCCGTCTTCCTTCTTCAGTATGAACTTATGACAAATAAAAAGAGTTCTAGAGCTTACCGAGTTCTAGAGTTCTTAGCAAGAAGGAACTGGCACAAATGTTGGAATTTATTTTGTATGTCAAAAGAAATTCCGACATTTGCACCAGTTCCTTCTTCCTTCTTCAGTATAAACTTATGACAAATGAGGAGAGTTCTAGAGCTTACCGAGTTCTAGAGTTCTTTGCCAGAAGGAACTAGCACAAATGTTGGAATTTATTTTGTATGTCAGAAGAAATTCCGACATTTGCACCAGTTCCTTCTTCCTTCTTCCAAATAAGGAGAGTTCTAGAGCTTACCGAGTTCTAGAGTTCTTAGCAAGAAGGAACTGGCACAAATGTCGGAATTTATTTTGTATGTCAGAAGAAATTCCGACATTTGCACCAGTTCCTTCTTCCTTCTTCCAAATAAGTAGAGTTCTAGAGCTTACCGAGTTCTAGAGTTCTTAGCAAGAAGGAACTGGCACAAATGTCGGAATTTATTTTGTTTGTCAGAAGAAATTCCGACATTTGCACCAGTTCCTTCTTCCTTTTTCAGTATAAACTTATGACAAATGAGGAGAGTGCTAGAGTTCTTAGCAAGAAGGAACTGGCACAAATGTTGGAATTTATTTTGTATGTCAAAAGAAATTCCGACATTTGCACCAGTTCCTTCTTCCTTCTTCAGTATAAACTTATGACAAATGAGGAGAGTTCTAGAGCTTACCGAGTTCTAGAGTTCTTTGCCAGAAGGAACTAGCACAAATGTCGGAATTTATTTTGTATGTCAGGAGAAATTCCGACATTTGCACCAGTTCCTTCTTCCTTCTTCCAAATAAGGAGAGTTCTAGAGCTTACCGAGTTCTAGAGTTCTTAGCAAGAAGGAACTGGCACAAATGTCGGAATTTATTTTGTATGTCAGAAGAAATTCCGACATTTGCACCAGTTCCTTCTTCCTTCTTCCAAATAAGGAGAGTTCTAGAGCTTACCGAGTTCTAGAGTTCTTAGCAAGAAGGAACTGGCACAAATGTCGGAATTTATTTTGTTTGTCAGAAGAAATTCCGACATTTGCACCAGTTCCTTCTTCCTTTTTCAGTATAAACTTATGACAAATGAGAAGAGTGCTAGAGTTCTTAGCAAGAAGGAACTGGCACAAATGTTGGAATTTATTTTGTATGTCAAAAGAAATTCCGACATTTGCACCAGTTCCTTCTTCCTTCTTCAGTATAAACTTATGACAAATGAGGAGAGTTCTAGAGCTTACCGAGTTCTAGAGTTCTTTGCCAGAAGGAACTAGCACAAATGTCGGAATTTATTTTGTATGTCAGAAGAAATTCCGACATTTGCACCAGTTCCTTCTTCCTTCTTCCAAATAAGGAGAGTTCTAGAGCTTACCGAGTTCTAGAGTTCTTAGCAAGAAGGAACTGGCACAAATGTCGGAATTTATTTTGTATGTCAGAAGAAATTCCGACATTTGCACCAGTTCCTTCTTCCTTCTTCCAAATAAGGAGAGTTCTAGAGCTTACCGAGTTCTAGAGTTCTTAGCAAGAAGGAACTGGCACAAATGTCGGAATTTATTTTGTTTGTCAGAAGAAATTCCGACATTTGCACCAGTTCCTTCTTCCTTTTTCAGTATAAACTTATGACAAATGAGGAGAGTGCTAGAGTTCTTAGCAAGAAGGAACTGGCACAAATGTCGGAATTTATTTTGTTTGTCAGAAGAAATTCCGACATTTGCACCAGTTCCTTCTTCCTTTTTCAGTATAAACTTATGACAAATGAGGAGAGTTCTAGAGTTCTTAGCAAGAAGGAACTGGCACAAATGTCGGAATTTATTTTGTTTGTCAGAAGAAATTCCGACATTTGCACCAGTTCCTTCTCCCTTTTTCAGTATAAACTTATGACAAATGAGGAGAGTGCTAGAGTTCTTAGCAAGAAGGAACTGGCACAAATGTCGGAATTTATTTTGTTTGTCAGAAGAAATTCCGACATTTGCACCAGTTCCTTCTTCCTTTTTCAGTATAAACTTATGACAAATGAGGAGAGTGCTAGAGTTCTTAGCAAGAAGGAACTGGCACAAATGTCGGAATTTATTTTGTTTGTCAGAAGAAATTCCGACATTTGCACCAGTTCCTTCTTCCTTTTTCAGTATAAACTTATGACAAATGAGGAGAGTTCTAGAGTTCTTAGCAAGAAGGAACTGGCACAAATGTCGGAATTTATTTTGTTTGTCAGAAGAAATTCCGACATTTGCACCAGTTCCTTCTCCCTTTTTCAGTATAAACTTATGACAAATGAGGTGAGTGCTAGAGTTCTTAGCAAGAAGGAACTGGCACAAATGTCCTAATTTATTTTGTTTGTCAGAAGAAATTCCGACATTAGCACCAGTTCCTTCTCCCTTTTTCAGTATAAACTTATGACAAATGAGGAGAGTGCTAGAGTTCTTAGCAAGAAGGAACTGGCACAAATGTTGGAATTTATTTTGTATGTCAAAAGAAATTCCGACATTTGCACCAGTTCCTTCTTCCTTCTTCAGTATAAACTTATGACAAATGAGGAGAGTTCTAGAGCTTACCGAGTTCTAGAGTTCTTTGCCAGAAGGAACTAGCACAAATGTCGGAATTTATTTTGTATGTCAGAAGAAATTCCGACATTTGCACCAGTTCCTTCTTCCTTCTTCCAAATAAGGAGAGTTCTAGAGCTTACCGAGTTCTAGAGTTCTTAGCAAGAAGGAACTGGCACAAATGTCGGAATTTATTTTGTATGTCAGAAGAAATTCCGACATTTGCACCAGTTCCTTCTTCCTTCTTCCAAATAAGGAGAGTTCTAGAGCTTACCGAGTTCTAGAGTTCTTAGCAAGAAGGAACTGGCACAAATGTCGGAATTTATTTTGTTTGTCAGAAGAAATTCCGACATTTGCACCAGTTCCTTCTTCCTTTTTCAGTATAAACTTATGACAAATGAGGAGAGTGCTAGAGTTCTTAGCAAGAAGGAACTGGCACAAATGTCGGAATTTATTTTGTTTGTCAGAAGAAATTCCGACATTTGCACCAGTTCCTTCTTCCTTTTTCAGTATAAACTTATGACAAATGAGGAGAGTTCTAGAGTTCTTAGCAAGAAGGAACTGGCACAAATGTCGGAATTTATTTTGTTTGTCAGAAGAAATTCCGACATTTGCACCAGTTCCTTCTCCCTTTTTCAGTATAAACTTATGACAAATGAGGAGAGTGCTAGAGTTCTTAGCATGAAGGAACTGGCACAAATGTCGGAATTTATTTTGTTTGTCAGAAGAAATTCCGACATTTGCACCAGTTCCTTCTTCCTTTTTCAGTATAAACTTATGACAAATGAGGAGAGTGCTAGAGTTCTTAGCAAGAAGGAACTGGCACAAATGTCGGAATTTATTTTGTTTGTCAGAAGAAATTCCGACATTTGCACCAGTTCCTTCTTCCTTTTTCAGTATAAACTTATGACAAATGAGGAGAGTTCTAGAGTTCTTAGCGAGAAGGAACTGGCACAAATGTCGGAATTTATTTTGTTTGTCAGAAGAAATTCCGACATTTGCACCAGTTCCTTCTCCCTTTTTCAGTATAAACTTATGACAAATGAGGTGAGTGCTAGAGTTCTTAGCAAGAAGGAACTGGCACAAATGTCGGAATTTATTTTGTTTGTCAGAAGAAATTCCGACATTTGCACCAGTTCCTTCTTCCTTTTTCAGTATAAACTTATGACAAATGAGGAGAGTTCTGGAGTTCTTAGCAAGAAGGAACTGGCACAAATGTCGGAATTTATTTTGTTTGTCAGAAGAAATTCCGACATTTGCACCAGTTCCTTCTTCCTTTTTCAGTATAAACTTATGACAAATGAGGAGAGTGCTAGAGTTCTTAGCAAGAAGGAACTGGCACAAATGTCGGAATTTATTTTGTTTGTCAGAAGAAATTCCGACATTTGCACCAGTTCCTTCTTCCTTCTTCAGTATGAACTTATGACAAATAAAAAGAGTTCTAGAGCTTACCGAGTTCTAGAGTTCTTAGCAAGAAGGAACTGGCACAAATGTTGGAATTTATTTTGTATGTCAAAAGAAATTCCAACATTTGCACCAGTTCCTTCTTCAGGATAAACTTATGACAAATGAGGAGAGTGCTAGAGTTCTTAGCAAGAAGGAACTGGCACAAATGTTGGAATTTATTTTGTATGTCAAAAGAAATTCCGACATTTGCACCAGTTCCTTCTTCCTTCTTCAGTATAAACTTATGACAAATGAGTAGAGTTCTAGAGCTTACCTAGTTCTAGAGTTCTTTGCCAGAAGGAACTAGCACAAATGTCGGAATTTATTTTGTATGTCAGGAGAAATTCCGACATTTGCACCAGTTCCTTCTTCCTTCTTCCAAATAAGGAGAGTTCTAGAGCTTACCGAGTTCTAGAGTTCTTAGCAAGAAGGAACTGGCACAAATGTCGGAATTTATTTTGTATGTCAGAAGAAATTCCGACATTTGCACCAGTTCCTTCTTCCTTCTTCCAAATAAGGAGAGTTCTAGAGCTTACCGAGTTCTAGATTTCTTAGCAAGAAGGAACTGGCACAAATGTCGGAATTTATTTTGTTTGTCAGAAGAAATTCCGACATTTGCACCAGTTCCTTCTTCCTTTTTCAGTATAAACTTATGACAAATGAGGAGAGTGCTAGAGTTCTTAGCAAGAAGGAACTGGCACAAATGTTGGAATTTATTTTGTATGTCAAAAGAAATTCCGACATTTGCACCAGTTCCTTCTTCCTTCTTCAGTATAAACTTATGACAAATGAGGAGAGTTCTAGAGCTTACCGAGTGCTAGAGTTCTTTGCCAGAAGGAACTAGCACAAATGTCGGAATTTATTTTGTATGTCAGAAGAAATTCCGACATTTGCACCAGTTCCTTCTTCCTTCTTCCAAATAAGGAGAGTTCTAGAGCTTACCGAGTTCTAGAGTTCTTAGCAAGAAGGAACTGGCACAAATGTCGGAATTTATTTTGTATGTCAGAAGAAATTCCGACATTTGCACCAGTTCCTTCTTCCTTCTTCCAAATAAGGAGAGTTCTAGAGCTTACCGAGTTCTAGAGTTCTTAGCAAGAAGGAACTGGCACAAATGTCGGAATTTATTTTGTTTGTCAGAAGAAATTCCGACATTTGCACCAGTTCCTTCTTCCTTTTTCAGTATAAACTTATGACAAATGAGGAGAGTGCTAGAGTTCTTAGCAAGAAGGAACTGGCACAAATGTCGGAATTTATTTTGTTTGTCAGAAGAAATTCCGACATTTGCACCAGTTCCTTCTTCCTTTTTCAGTATAAACTTGTGACAAATGAGGAGAGTTCTAGAGTTCTTAGCAAGAAGGAACTGGCACAAATGTCGGAATTTATTTTGTTTGTCAGAAGAAATTCCGACATTTGCACCAGTTCCTTCTTCCTTTTTCAGTATAAACTTGTGACAAATGAGGAGAGTGCTAGAGTTCTTAGCAAGAAGGAACTGGCACAAATGTCGGAATTTATTTTGTTTGTCAGAAGAAATTCCGACATTTGCACCAGTTCCTTCTTCCTTTTTCAGTATAAACTTATGACAAATGAGGAGAGTTCTAGAGTTCTTAGCAAGAAGGAACTGGAACAAATGTCGGAATTTATTTTGTTTGTCAGAAGAAATTCCGACATTTGCACCAGTTCCTTCTCCCTTTTTCAGTATAAACTTATGACAAATGAGGAGAGTGCTAGAGTTCTTAGCAAGAAGGAACTGGCACAAATGTCGGAATTTATTTTGTTTGTCAGAAGAAATTCCGACATTTGCACCAGTTCCTTCTTCCTTTTTCAGTATAAACTTATGACAAATGAGGAGAGTGCTAGAGTTCTTAGCAAGAAGGAACTGGCACAAATGTCGGAATTTATTTTGTTTGTCAGAAGAAATTCCGACATTTGCACCAGTTCCTTCTTCCTTTTTCAGTATAAACTTATGACAAATGAGGAGAGTTCTAGAGTTCTTAGCAAGAAGGAACTGGCACAAATGTCGGAATTTATTTTGTTTGTCAGAAGAAATTCCGACATTTGCACCAGTTCCTTCTCCCTTTTTCAGTATAAACTTATGACAAATGAGGTGAGTGCTAGAGTTCTTAGCAAGAAGGAACTGGCACAAATGTCGGAATTTATTTTGTTTGTCAGAAGAAATTCCGACATTTGCACCAGTTCCTTCTTCCTTTTTCAGTATAAACTTATGACAAATGAGGAGAGTTCTGGAGTTCTTAGCAAGAAGGAACTGGCACAAATGTCGGAATTTATTTTGTTTGTCAGAAGAAATTCCGACATTTGCACCAGTTCCTTCTTCCTTTTTCAGTATAAACTTATGACAAATGAGGAGAGTTCTAGAGTTCTTAGCAAGAAGGAACTGGCACAAATGTCGGAATTTATTTTGTTTGTCAGAAGAAATTCCGACATTTGCACCAGTTCCTTCTCCCTTTTTCAGTATAAACTTATGACAAATGAGGAGAGTGCTAGAGTTCTTAGCAAGAAGGAACTGGCACAAATGTCGGAATTTATTTTGTTTGTCAGAAGAAATTCCGACATTTGCACCAGTTCCTTCTTCCTTTTTCAGTATAAACTTATGACAAATGAGGAGAGTGCTAGAGTTCTTAGCAAGAAGGAACTGGCACAAATGTCGGAATTTATTTTGTTTGTCAGAAGAAATTCCGACATTTGCACCAGTTCCTTCTTCCTTTTTCAGTATAAACTTATGACAAATGAGGAGAGTTCTAGAGTTCTTAGCAAGAAGGAACTGGCACAAATGTCGGAATTTATTTTGTTTGTCAGAAGAAATTCCGACATTTGCACCAGTTCCTTCTCCCTTTTTCAGTATAAACTTATGACAAATGAGGTGAGTGCTAGAGTTCTTAGCAAGAAGGAACTGGCACAAATGTCGGAATTTATTTTGTTTGTCAGAAGAAATTCCGACATTTGCACCAGTTCCTTCTCCCTTTTTCAGTATAAACTTATGACAAATGAGGAGAGTGCTAGAGTTCTTAGCAAGAAGGAACTGGCACAAATGTTGGAATTTATTTTGTATGTCAAAAGAAATTCCGACATTTGCACCAGTTCCTTCTTCCTTCTTCAGTATAAACTTATGACAAATGAGGAGAGTTCTAGAGCTTACCGAGTTCTAGAGTTCTTTGCCAGAAGGAACTAGCACAAATGTCGGAATTTATTTTGTATGTCAGAAGAAATTCCGACATTTGCACCAGTTCCTTCTTCCTTCTTCCAAATAAGGAGAGTTCTAGAGCTTACCGAGTTCTAGAGTTCTTAGCAAGAAGGAACTGGCACAAATGTCGGAATTTATTTTGTATGTCAGAAGAAATTCCGACATTTGCACCAGTTCCTTCTTCCTTCTTCCAAATAAGGAGAGTTCTAGAGCTTACCGAGTTCTAGAGTTCTTAGCAAGAAGGAACTGGCACAAATGTCGGAATTTATTTTGTTTGTCAGAAGAAATTCCGACATTTGCACCAGTTCCTTCTTCCTTTTTCAGTATAAACTTATGACAAATGAGGAGAGTGCTAGAGTTCTTAGCAAGAAGGAACTGGCACAAATGTCGGAATTTATTTTGTTTGTCAGAAGAAATTCCGACATTTGCACCAGTTCCTTCTTCCTTTTTCAGTATAAACTTATGACAAATGAGGAGAGTTCTAGAGTTCTTAGCAAGAAGGAACTGGCACAAATGTCGGAATTTATTTTGTTTGTCAGAAGAAATTCCGACATTTGCACCAGTTCCTTCTCCCTTTTTCAGTATAAACTTATGACAAATGAGGAGAGTGCTAGAGTTCTTAGCAAGAAGGAACTGGCACAAATGTCGGAATTTATTTTGTTTGTCAGAAGAAATTCCGACATTTGCACCAGTTCCTTCTTCCTTTTTCAGTATAAACTTATGACAAATGAGGAGAGTGCTAGAGTTCTTAGCAAGAAGGAACTGGCACAAATGTCGGAATTTATTTTGTTTGTCAGAAGAAATTCCGACATTTGCACCAGTTCCTTCTTCCTTTTTCAGTATAAACTTATGACAAATGAGGAGAGTTCTAGAGTTCTTAGCGAGAAGGAACTGGCACAAATGTCGGAATTTATTTTGTTTGTCAGAAGAAATTCCGACATTTGCACCAGTTCCTTCTCCCTTTTTCAGTATAAACTTATGACAAATGAGGTGAGTGCTAGAGTTCTTAGCAAGAAGGAACTGGCACAAATGTCGGAATTTATTTTGTTTGTCAGAAGAAATTCCGACATTTGCACCAGTTCCTTCTTCCTTTTTCAGTATAAACTTATGACAAATGAGGAGAGTTCTGGAGTTCTTAGCAAGAAGGAACTGGCACAAATGTCGGAATTTATTTTGTTTGTCAGAAGAAATTCCGACATTTGCACCAGTTCCTTCTTCCTTTTTCAGTATAAACTTATGACAAATGAGGAGAGTGCTAGAGTTCTTAGCAAGAAGGAACTGGCACAAATGTCGGAATTTATTTTGTTTGTCAGAAGAAATTCCGACATTTGCACCAGTTCCTTCTTCCTTCTTCAGTATGAACTTATGACAAATAAAAAGAGTTCTAGAGCTTACCGAGTTCTAGAGTTCTTAGCAAGAAGGAACTGGCACAAATGTTGGAATTTATTTTGTATGTCAAAAGAAATTCCAACATTTGCACCAGTTCCTTCTTCAGGATAAACTTATGACAAATGAGGAGAGTGCTAGAGTTCTTAGCAAGAAGGAACTGGCACAAATGTTGGAATTTATTTTGTATGTCAAAAGAAATTCCGACATTTGCACCAGTTCCTTCTTCCTTCTTCAGTATAAACTTATGACAAATGAGTAGAGTTCTAGAGCTTACCTAGTTCTAGAGTTCTTTGCCAGAAGGAACTAGCACAAATGTCGGAATTTATTTTGTATGTCAGGAGAAATTCCGACATTTGCACCAGTTCCTTCTTCCTTCTTCCAAATAAGGAGAGTTCTAGAGCTTACCGAGTTCTAGAGTTCTTAGCAAGAAGGAACTGGCACAAATGTCGGAATTTATTTTGTATGTCAGAAGAAATTCCGACATTTGCACCAGTTCCTTCTTCCTTCTTCCAAATAAGGAGAGTTCTAGAGCTTACCGAGTTCTAGAGTTCTTAGCAAGAAGGAACTGGCACAAATGTCGGAATTTATTTTGTTTGTCAGAAGAAATTCCGACATTTGCACCAGTTCCTTCTTCCTTTTTCAGTATAAACTTATGACAAATGAGGAGAGTGCTAGAGTTCTTAGCAAGAAGGAACTGGCACAAATGTTGGAATTTATTTTGTATGTCAAAAGAAATTCCGACATTTGCACCAGTTCCTTCTTCCTTCTTCAGTATAAACTTATGACAAATGAGGAGAGTTCTAGAGCTTACCGAGTGCTAGAGTTCTTTGCCAGAAGGAACTAGCACAAATGTCGGAATTTATTTTGTATGTCAGAAGAAATTCCGACATTTGCACCAGTTCCTTCTTCCTTCTTCCAAATAAGGAGAGTTCTAGAGCTTACCGAGTTCTAGAGTTCTTAGCAAGAAGGAACTGGCACAAATGTCGGAATTTATTTTGTATGTCAGAAGAAATTCCGACATTTGCACCAGTTCCTTCTTCCTTCTTCCAAATAAGGAGAGTTCTAGAGCTTACCGAGTTCTAGAGTTCTTAGCAAGAAGGAACTGGCACAAATGTCGGAATTTATTTTGTTTGTCAGAAGAAATTCCGACATTTGCACCAGTTCCTTCTTCCTTTTTCAGTATAAACTTATGACAAATGAGGAGAGTGCTAGAGTTCTTAGCAAGAAGGAACTGGCACAAATGTCGGAATTTATTTTGTTTGTCAGAAGAAATTCCGACATTTGCACCAGTTCCTTCTTCCTTTTTCAGTATAAACTTGTGACAAATGAAGAGAGTTCTAGAGTTCTTAGCAAGAAGGAACTGGCACAAATGTCGGAATTTATTTTGTTTGTCAGAAGAAATTCCGACATTTGCACCAGTTCCTTCTTCCTTTTTCAGTATAAACTTGTGACAAATGAGGAGAGTGCTAGAGTTCTTAGCAAGAAGGAACTGGCACAAATGTCGGAATTTATTTTGTTTGTCAGAAGAAATTCCGACATTTGCACCAGTTCCTTCTTCCTTTTTCAGTATAAACTTATGACAAATGAGGAGAGTTCTAGAGTTCTTAGCAAGAAGGAACTGGCACAAATGTCGGAATTTATTTTGTTTGTCAGAAGAAATTCCGACATTTGCACCAGTTCCTTCTCCCTTTTTCAGTATAAACTTATGACAAATGAGGAGAGTGCTAGAGTTCTTAGCAAGAAGGAACTGGCACAAATGTCGGAATTTATTTTGTTTGTCAGAAGAAATTCCGACATTTGCACCAGTTCCTTCTTCCTTTTTCAGTATAAACTTATGACAAATGAGGAGAGTGCTAGAGTTCTTAGCAAGAAGGAACTGGCACAAATGTCGGAATTTATTTTGTTTGTCAGAAGAAATTCCGACATTTGCACCAGTTCCTTCTTCCTTTTTCAGTATAAACTTATGACAAATGAGGAGAGTTCTAGAGTTCTTAGCAAGAAGGAACTGGCACAAATGTCGGAATTTATTTTGTTTGTCAGAAGAAATTCCGACATTTGCACCAGTTCCTTCTCCCTTTTTCAGTATAAACTTATGACAAATGAGGTGAGTGCTAGAGTTCTTAGCAAGAAGGAACTGGCACAAATGTCGGAATTTATTTTGTTTGTCAGAAGAAATTCCGACATTTGCACCAGTTCCTTCTTCCTTTTTCAGTATAAACTTATGACAAATGAGGAGAGTTCTGGAGTTCTTAGCAAGAAGGAACTGGCACAAATGTCGGAATTTATTTTGTTTGTCAGAAGAAATTCCGACATTTGCACCAGTTCCTTCTTCCTTTTTCAGTATAAACTTATGACAAATGAGGAGAGTGCTAGAGTTCTTAGCAAGAAGGAACTGGCACAAATGTCGGAATTTATTTTGTTTGTCAGAAGAAATTCCGACATTTGCACCAGTTCCTTCTTCCTTCTTCAGTATGAACTTATGACAAATAAAAAGAGTTCTAGAGCTTACCGAGTTCTAGAGTTCTTAGCAAGAAGGAACTGGCACAAATGTTGGAATTTATTTTGTATGTCAAAAGAAATTCCAACATTTGCACCAGTTCCTTCTTCAGGATAAACTTATGACAAATGAGGAGAGTTCTAGATCTTACCGAGTTCTAGAGTTCTTTGCCAGAAGGAACTAGCACAAATGTCGGAATTTATTTTGTTTGTCAGAAGAAATTCCGACATTTGCACCAGTTCCTTCTTCCTTTTTCAGTATAAACTTATGACAAATGAGGAGAGTGCTAGAGTTCTTAGCAAGAAGGAACTGGCACAAATGTTGGAATTTATTTTGTATGTCAAAAGAAATTCCGACATTTGCACCAGTTCCTTCTTCCTTCTTCAGTATAAACTTATGACAAATGAGTAGAGTTCTAGAGCTTACCGAGTTCTAGAGTTCTTTGCCAGAAGGAACTAGCACAAATGTCGGAATTTATTTTGTATGTCAGGAGAAATTCCGACATTTGCACCAGTTCCTTCTTCCTTCTTCCAAATAAGGAGAGTTCTAGAGCTTACCGAGTTCTAGAGTTCTTAGCAAGAAGGAACTGGCACAAATGTCGGAATTTATTTTGTATGTCAGAAGAAATTCCGACATTTGCACCAGTTCCTTCTTCCTTCTTCCAAATAAGGAGAGTTCTAGAGCTTACCGAGTTCTAGAGTTCTTAGCAAGAAGGAACTGGCACAAATGTCGGAATTTATTTTGTTTGTCAGAAGAAATTCCGACATTTGCACCAGTTCCTTCTTCCTTTTTCAGTATAAACTTATGACAAATGAGGAGAGTGCTAGAGTTCTTAGCAAGAAGGAACTGGCACAAATGTCGGAATTTATTTTGTTTGTCAGAAGAAATTCCGACATTTGCACCAGTTCCTTCTTCCTTTTTCAGTATAAACTTGTGACAAATGAGGAGAGTTCTAGAGTTCTTAGCAAGAAGGAACTGGCACAAATGTCGGAATTTATTTTGTTTGTCAGAAGAAATTCCGACATTTGCACCAGTTCCTTCTCCCTTTTTCAGTATAAACTTATGACAAATGAGGAGAGTGCTAGAGTTCTTAGCAAGAAGGAACTGGCACAAATGTCGGAATTTATTTTGTTTGTCAGAAGAAATTCCGACATTTGCACCAGTTCCTTCTTCCTTTTTCAGTATAAACTTATGACAAATGAGGAGAGTTCTAGAGTTCTTAGCAAGAAGGAACTGGCACAAATGTCGGAATTTATTTTGTTTGTCAGAAGAAATTCCGACATTTGCACCAGTTCCTTCTTCCTTTTTCAGTATAAACTTATGACAAATGAGGAGAGTGCTAGAGTTCTTAGCAAGAAGGAACTGGCACAAATGTCGGAATTTATTTTGTTTGTCAGAAGAAATTCCGACATTTGCACCAGTTCCTTCTTCCTTCTTCAGTATGAACTTATGACAAATAAAAAGAGTTCTAGAGCTTACCGAGTTCTAGAGTTCTTAGCAAGAAGGAACTGGCACAAATGTTGGAATTTATTTTGTATGTCAAAAGAAATTCCAACATTTGCACCAGTTCCTTCTTCAGGATAAACTTATGACAAATGAGGAGAGTTCTAGATCTTACCGAGTTCTAGAGTTCTTTGCCAGAAGGAACTAGCACAAATGTCGGAATTTATTTTGTATGTCAGAAGAAATTCCGACATTTGCACCAGTTCCTTCTTCAGTATAAACTTATGACAAATGAAGAGAGTTCTAGAGCTTACCGAGTTCTAGAGTTCTTAGCAAGAAGGAACTGGCACAAATGTCGGAATTTATTTTGTTTGTCAGAAGAAATTCCGACATTTGCACCAGTTCCTTCTTCCTTCTTCAGTATGAACTTATGACAAATAAAAAGAGTTCTAGAGCTTACCGAGTTCTAGAGTTCTTAGCAAGAAGGAACTGGCACAAATGTCGGAATTTATTTTGTATGTCAGAAGAAATTCCGACATTTGCACCAGTTCCTTCTTCAGTATAAACTTATGACAAATGAGGAGAGTTCTAGAGCTTACCGAGTTCTAGAGTTCTTAGCAAGAAGGAACTGGCACAAATGTCGGAATTTATTTTGTTTGTCAGAAGAAATTCCGACATTTGCACCAGTTCCTTCTTCCTTCTTCAGTATGAACTTATGACAAATAAAAAGAGTTCTAGAGCTTACCGAGTTCTAGAGTTCTTAGCAAGAAGGAACTGGCACAAATGTCGGAATTTATTTTGTATGTCAGAAGAAATTCCGACATTTGCACCAGTTCCTTCTTCCTTCTTCCAAATAAGGAGAGTTCTAGAACTTACCGAGTTCTAGAGTTCTTAGCAAGAAGGAACTGGTACAAATGTCGGAATTTATTTTGTATGTCAGAAGAAATTCCGACATTTGCACCAGTTCCTTTTTCCTTTTTCAGTATAAACTTATGACAAATGAGGAGAGTTCTAGAGTTCTTAGCAAGAAGGAACTGGCACAAATGTCGGAATTTATTTTGTTTGTCAGAAGAAATTCCGACATTTGCACCAGTTCCTTCTTCCTTTTTCAGTATAAACTTATGACAAATGAGGAGAGTGCTAGAGTTCTTAGCAAGAAGGAACTGGCACAAATGTCGGAATTTATTTTGTTTGTCAGAAGAAATTCCGACATTTGCACCAGTTCCTTCTTCCTTCTTCAGTATGAACTTATGACAAATAAAAAGAGTTCTAGAGCTTACCGAGTTCTAGAGTTCTTAGCAAGAAGGAACTGGCACAAATGTTGGAATTTATTTTGTATGTCAAAAGAAATTCCGACATTTGCACCAGTTCCTTCTTCCTTCTTCAGTATAAACTTATGACAAATGAGGAGAGTTCTAGAGCTTACCGAGTTCTAGAGTTCTTTGCCAGAAGGAACTAGCACAAATGTCGGAATTTATTTTGTATGTCAGAAGAAATTCCGACATTTGCACCAGTTCCTTCTTCCTTCTTCCAAATAAGGAGAGTTCTAGAGCTTACCGAGTTCTAGAGTTCTTAGCAAGAAGGAACTGGCACAAATGTCGGAATTTATTTTGTATGTCAGAAGAAATTCCGACATTTGCACCAGTTCCTTCTTCCTTCTTCCAAATAAGGAGAGTTCTAGAGCTTACCGAGTTCTAGAGTTCTTAGCAAGAAGGAACTGGCACAAATGTCGGAATTTATTTTGTTTGTCAGAAGAAATTCCGACATTTGCACCAGTTCCTTCTTCCTTTTTCAGTATAAACTTATGACAAATGAGGAGAGTGCTAGAGTTCTTAGCAAGAAGGAACTGGCACAAATGTTGGAATTTATATTGTATGTCAAAAGAAATTCCGACATTTGCACCAGTTCCTTCTTCCTTCTTCAGTATAAACTTATGACAAATGAGGAGAGTTCTAGAGCTTACCGAGTTCTAGAGTTCTTTGCCAGAAGGAACTAGCACAAATGTCGGAATTTATTTTGTATGTCAGAAGAAATTCCGACATTTGCACCAGTTCCTTCTTCCTTCTTCCAAATAAGGAGAGTTCTAGAGCTTACCGAGTTCTAGAGTTCTTAGCAAGAAGGAACTGGCACAAATGTCGGAATTTATTTTGTATGTCAGAAGAAATTCCGACATTTGCACCAGTTCCTTCTTCCTTCTTCCAAATAAGGAGAGTTCTAGAGCTTACCGAGTTCTAGAGTTCTTAGCAAGAAGGAACTGGCACAAATGTCGGAATTTATTTTGTTTGTCAGAAGAAATTCCGACATTTGCACCAGTTCCTTCTTCCTTTTTCAGTATAAACTTATGACAAATGAGGAGAGTGCTAGAGTTCTTAGCAAGAAGGAACTGGCACAAATGTCGGAATTTATTTTGTTTGTCAGAAGAAATTCCGACATTTGCACCAGTTCCTTCTTCCTTTTTCAGTATAAACTTATGACAAATGAGGAGAGTGCTAGAGTTCTTAGCAAGAAGGAACAGGCACAAATGTCGGAATTTATTTTGTTTGTCAGAAGAAATTCCGACATTTGCACAAGTTCCTTCTTCCTTTTTCAGTATAAACTTATGACAAATGAGGAGAGTTCTAGAGTTCTTAACAAGAAGGAACTGGCACAAATGTCGGAATTTATTTTGTTTGTCGGAAGAAATTCCGACATTTGCACCAGTTCCTTCTCCCTTTTTCAGTATAAACTTATGACAAATGAGGAGAGTTCTAGAGTTCTTAGCAAGAAGGAACTGGCACAAATGTCGGAATTTATTTTGTTTGTCAGAAGAAATTCCGACATTTGCACCAGTTCCTTCTTCCTTTTTCAGTATAAACTTATGACAAATGAGGAGAGTGCTAGAGTTCTTAGCAAGAAGGAACTGGCACAAATGTCGGAATTTATTTTGTTTGTCAGAAGAAATTCCGACATTTGCACCAGTTCCTTCTTCCTTTTTCAGTATAAACTTGTGACAAATGAGGAGAGTTCTAGAGTTCTTAGCAAGAAGGAACTGGCACAAATGTCGGAATTTATTTTGTTTGTCAGAAGAAATTCCGACATTTGCACCAGTTCCTTCTCCCTTTTTCAGTATAAACTTATGACAAATGAGGAGAGTGCTAGAGTTCTTAGCAAGAAGGAACTGGCACAAATGTCGGAATTTATTTTGTTTGTCAGAAGAAATTCCGACATTTGCACCAGTTCCTTCTTCCTTTTTCAGTATAAACTTATGACAAATGAGGAGAGTTCTAGAGTTCTTAGCAAGAAGGAACTGGCACAAATGTCGGAATTTATTTTGTTTGTCAGAAGAAATTCCGACATTTGCACCAGTTCCTTCTTCCTTTTTCAGTATAAACTTATGACAAATGAGGAGAGTGCTAGAGTTCTTAGCAAGAAGGAACTGGCACAAATGTCGGAATTTATTTTGTTTGTCAGAAGAAATTCCGACATTTGCACCAGTTCCTTCTTCCTTCTTCAGTATGAACTTATGACAAATAAAAAGAGTTCTAGAGCTTACCGAGTTCTAGAGTTCTTAGCAAGAAGGAACTGGCACAAATGTTGGAATTTATTTTGTATGTCAAAAGAAATTCCAACATTTGCACCAGTTCCTTCTTCAGGATAAACTTATGACAAATGAGGAGAGTTCTAGATCTTACCGAGTTCTAGAGTTCTTTGCCAGAAGGAACTAGCACAAATGTCGGAATTTATTTTGTATGTCAGAAGAAATTCCGACATTTGCACCAGTTCCTTCTTCAGTATAAACTTATGACAAATGAAGAGAGTTCTAGAGCTTACCGAGTTCTAGAGTTCTTAGCAAGAAGGAACTGGCACAAATGTCGGAATTTATTTTGTTTGTCAGAAGAAATTCCGACATTTGCACCAGTTCCTTCTTCCTTCTTCAGTATGAACTTATGACAAATAAAAAGAGTTCTAGAGCTTACCGAGTTCTAGAGTTCTTAGCAAGAAGGAACTGGCACAAATGTCGGAATTTATTTTGTATGTCAGAAGAAATTCCGACATTTGCACCAGTTCCTTCTTCAGTATAAACTTATGACAAATGAGGAGAGTTCTAGAGCTTACCGAGTTCTAGAGTTCTTAGCAAGAAGGAACTGGCACAAATGTCGGAATTTATTTTGTTTGTCAGAAGAAATTCCGACATTTGCACCAGTTCCTTCTTCCTTCTTCAGTATGAACTTATGACAAATAAAAAGAGTTCTAGAGCTTACCGAGTTCTAGAGTTCTTAGCAAGAAGGAACTGGCACAAATGTCGGAATTTATTTTGTATGTCAGAAGAAATTCCGACATTTGCACCAGTTCCTTCTTCCTTCTTCCAAATAAGGAGAGTTCTAGAACTTACCGAGTTCTAGAGTTCTTAGCAAGAAGGAACTGGTACAAATGTCGGAATTTATTTTGTATGTCAGAAGAAATTCCGACATTTGCACCAGTTCCTTTTTCCTTTTTCAGTATAAACTTATGACAAATGAGGAGAGTTCTAGAGTTCTTAGCAAGAAGGAACTGGCACAAATGTCGGAATTTATTTTGTTTGTCAGAAGAAATTCCGACATTTGCACCAGTTCCTTCTTCCTTTTTCAGTATAAACTTATGACAAATGAGGAGAGTGCTAGAGTTCTTAGCAAGAAGGAACTGGCACAAATGTCGGAATTTATTTTGTTTGTCAGAAGAAATTCCGACATTTGCACCAGTTCCTTCTTCAGTATGAACTTATGACAAATAAAAAGAGTTCTAGAGCTTACCGAGTTCTAGAGTTCTTAGCAAGAAGGAACTGGCACAAATGTTGGAATTTATTTTGTATGTCAAAAGAAATTCCGACATTTGCACCAGTTCCTTCTTCCTTCTTCAGTATAAACTTATGACAAATGAGGAGAGTTCTAGAGCTTACCGAGTTCTAGAGTTCTTTGCCAGAAGGAACTAGCACAAATGTCGGAATTTATTTTGTATGTCAGGAGAAATTCCGACATTTGCACCAGTTCCTTCTTCCTTCTTCCAAATAAGGAGAGTTCTAGAGCTTACCGAGTTCTAGAGTTCTTAGCAAGAAGGAACTGGCACAAATGTCGGAATTTATTTTGTTTGTCAGAAGAAATTCCGACATTTGCACCAGTTCCTTCTTCCTTCTTCAGTATGAACTTATGACAAATAAAAAGAGTTCTAGAGCTTACCGAGTTCTAGAGTTCTTAGCAAGAAGGAACTGGCACAAATGTCGGAATTTATTTTGTATGTCAGAAGAAATTCCGACATTTGCACCAGTTCCTTCTTCAGTATAAACTTATGACAAATGAGGAGAGTTCTAGAGCTTACCGAGTTCTAGAGTTCTTAGCAAGAAGGAACTGGCACAAATGTCGGAATTTATTTTGTTTGTCAGAAGAAATTCCGACATTTGCACCAGTTCCTTCTTCCTTCTTCAGTATGAACTTATGACAAATAAAAAGAGTTCTAGAGCTTACCGAGTTCTAGAGTTCTTAGCAAGAAGGAACTGGCACAAATGTCGGAATTTATTTTGTATGTCAGAAGAAATTCCGACATTTGCACCAGTTCCTTCTTCCTTCTTCCAAATAAGGAGAGTTCTAGAACTTACCGAGTTCTAGAGTTCTTAGCAAGAAGGAACTGGTACAAATGTCGGAATTTATTTTGTATGTCAGAAGAAATTCCGACATTTGCACCAGTTCCTTTTTCCTTTTTCAGTATAAACTTATGACAAATGAGGAGAGTTCTAGAGTTCTTAGCAAGAAGGAACTGGCACAAATGTCGGAATTTATTTTGTTTGTCAGAAGAAATTCCGACATTTGCACCAGTTCCTTCTTCCTTTTTCAGTATAAACTTATGACAAATGAGGAGAGTGCTAGAGTTCTTAGCAAGAAGGAACAGGCACAAATGTCGGAATTTATTTTGTTTGTCAGAAGAAATTCCGACATTTGCACAAGTTCCTTCTTCCTTTTTCAGTATAAACTTATGACAAATGAGGAGAGTTCTAGAGTTCTTAACAAGAAGGAACTGGCACAAATGTCGGAATTTATTTTGTTTGTCGGAAGAAATTCCGACATTTGCACCAGTTCCTTCTCCCTTTTTCAGTATAAACTTATGACAAATGAGGAGAGTTCTAGAGTTCTTAGCAAGAAGGAACTGGCACAAATGTCGGAATTTATTTTGTTTGTCAGAAGAAATTCCGACATTTGCACCAGTTCCTTCTTCCTTTTTCAGTATAAACTTATGACAAATGAGGAGAGTGCTAGAGTTCTTAGCAAGAAGGAACTGGCACAAATGTCGGAATTTATTTTGTTTGTCAGAAGAAATTCCGACATTTGCACCAGTTCCTTCTTCCTTTTTCAGTATAAACTTGTGACAAATGAGGAGAGTTCTAGAGTTCTTAGCAAGAAGGAACTGGCACAAATGTCGGAATTTATTTTGTTTGTCAGAAGAAATTCCGACATTTGCACCAGTTCCTTCTCCCTTTTTCAGTATAAACTTATGACAAATGAGGAGAGTGCTAGAGTTCTTAGCAAGAAGGAACTGGCACAAATGTCGGAATTTATTTTGTTTGTCAGAAGAAATTCCGACATTTGCACCAGTTCCTTCTTCCTTTTTCAGTATAAACTTATGACAAATGAGGAGAGTTCTAGAGTTCTTAGCAAGAAGGAACTGGCACAAATGTCGGAATTTATTTTGTTTGTCAGAAGAAATTCCGACATTTGCACCAGTTCCTTCTTCCTTTTTCAGTATAAACTTATGACAAATGAGGAGAGTGCTAGAGTTCTTAGCAAGAAGGAACTGGCACAAATGTCGGAATTTATTTTGTTTGTCAGAAGAAATTCCGACATTTGCACCAGTTCCTTCTTCCTTCTTCAGTATGAACTTATGACAAATAAAAAGAGTTCTAGAGCTTACCGAGTTCTAGAGTTCTTAGCAAGAAGGAACTGGCACAAATGTTGGAATTTATTTTGTATGTCAAAAGAAATTCCAACATTTGCACCAGTTCCTTCTTCAGGATAAACTTATGACAAATGAGGAGAGTTCTAGATCTTACCGAGTTCTAGAGTTCTTTGCCAGAAGGAACTAGCACAAATGTCGGAATTTATTTTGTATGTCAGAAGAAATTCCGACATTTGCACCAGTTCCTTCTTCAGTATAAACTTATGACAAATGAAGAGAGTTCTAGAGCTTACCGAGTTCTAGAGTTCTTAGCAAGAAGGAACTGGCACAAATGTCGGAATTTATTTTGTTTGTCAGAAGAAATTCCGACATTTGCACCAGTTCCTTCTTCCTTCTTCAGTATGAACTTATGACAAATAAAAAGAGTTCTAGAGCTTACCGAGTTCTAGAATTCTTAGCAAGAAGGAACTGGCACAAATGTCGGAATTTATTTTGTATGTCAGAAGAAATTCCGACATTTGCACCAGTTCCTTCTTCAGTATAAACTTATGACAAATGAGGAGAGTTCTAGAGCTTACCGAGTTCTAGAGTTCTTAGCAAGAAGGAACTGGCACAAATGTCGGAATTTATTTTGTTTGTCAGAAGAAATTCCGACATTTGCACCAGTTCCTTCTTCCTTCTTCAGTATGAACTTATGACAAATAAAAAGAGTTCTAGAGCTTACCGAGTTCTAGAGTTCTTAGCAAGAAGGAACTGGCACAAATGTCGGAATTTATTTTGTATGTCAGAAGAAATTCCGACATTTGCACCAGTTCCTTCTTCCTTCTTCCAAATAAGGAGAGTTCTAGAACTTACCGAGTTCTAGAGTTCTTAGCAAGAAGGAACTGGTACAAATGTCGGAATTTATTTTGTATGTCAGAAGAAATTCCGACATTTGCACCAGTTCCTTTTTCCTTTTTCAGTATAAACTTATGACAAATGAGGAGAGTTCTAGAGTTCTTAGCAAGAAGGAACTGGCACAAATGTCGGAATTTATTTTGTTTGTCAGAAGAAATTCCGACATTTGCACCAGTTCCTTCTTCCTTTTTCAGTATAAACTTATGACAAATGAGGAGAGTGCTAGAGTTCTTAGCAAGAAGGAACTGGCACAAATGTCGGAATTTATTTTGTTTGTCAGAAGAAATTCCGACATTTGCACCAGTTCCTTCTTCCTTCTTCAGTATGAACTTATGACAAATAAAAAGAGTTCTAGAGCTTACCGAGTTCTAGAGTTCTTAGCAAGAAGGAACTGGCACAAATGTTGGAATTTATTTTGTATGTCAAAAGAAATTCCGACATTTGCACCAGTTCCTTCTTCCTTCTTCAGTATAAACTTATGACAAATGAGGAGAGTTCTAGAGCTTACCGAGTTCTAGAGTTCTTTGCCAGAAGGAACTAGCACAAATGTCGGAATTTATTTTGTATGTCAGGAGAAATTCCGACATTTGCACCAGTTCCTTCTTCCTTCTTCCAAATAAGGAGAGTTCTAGAGCTTACCGAGTTCTAGAGTTCTTAGCAAGAAGGAACTGGCACAAATGTCGGAATTTATTTTGTATGTCAGAAGAAATTCCGACATTTGCACCAGTTCCTTCTTCCTTCTTCCAAATAAGGAGAGTTCTAGAGCTTACCGAGTTCTAGAGTTCTTAGCAAGAAGGAACTGGCACAAATGTCGGAATTTATTTTGTTTGTCAGAAGAAATTCCGACATTTGCACCAGTTCCTTCTTCCTTTTTCAGTATAAACTTATGACAAATGAGAAGAGTGCTAGAGTTCTTAGCAAGAAGGAACTGGCACAAATGTTGGAATTTATTTTGTATGTCAAAAGAAATTCCGACATTTGCACCAGTTCCTTCTTCCTTCTTCAGTATAAACTTATGACAAATGAGGAGAGTTCTAGAGCTTACCGAGTTCTAGAGTTCTTTGCCAGAAGGAACTAGCACAAATGTCGGAATTTATTTTGTATGTCAGAAGAAATTCCGACATTTGCACCAGTTCCTTCTTCCTTCTTCCAAATAAGGAGAGTTCTAGAGCTTACCGAGTTCTAGAGTTCTTAGCAAGAAGGAACTGGCACAAATGTCGGAATTTATTTTGTATGTCAGAAGAAATTCCGACATTTGCACCAGTTCCTTCTTCCTTCTTCCAAATAAGGAGAGTTCTAGAGCTTACCGAGTTCTAGAGTTCTTAGCAAGAAGGAACTGGCACAAATGTCGGAATTTATTTTGTTTGTCAGAAGAAATTCCGACATTTGCACCAGTTCCTTCTTCCTTTTTCAGTATAAACTTATGACAAATGAGGAGAGTGCTAGAGTTCTTAGCAAGAAGGAACTGGCACAAATGTCGGAATTTATTTTGTTTGTCAGAAGAAATTCCGACATTTGCACCAGTTCCTTCTTCCTTTTTCAGTATAAACTTATGACAAATGAGGAGAGTTCTAGAGTTCTTAGCAAGAAGGAACTGGCACAAATGTCGGAATTTATTTTGTTTGTCAGAAGAAATTCCGACATTTGCACCAGTTCCTTCTCCCTTTTTCAGTATAAACTTATGACAAATGAGGAGAGTGCTAGAGTTCTTAGCAAGAAGGAACTGGCACAAATGTCGGAATTTATTTTGTTTGTCAGAAGAAATTCCGACATTTGCACCAGTTCCTTCTTCCTTTTTCAGTATAAACTTATGACAAATGAGGAGAGTGCTAGAGTTCTTAGCAAGAAGGAACTGGCACAAATGTCGGAATTTATTTTGTTTGTCAGAAGAAATTCCGACATTTGCACCAGTTCCTTCTTCCTTTTTCAGTATAAACTTATGACAAATGAGGAGAGTTCTAGAGTTCTTAGCAAGAAGGAACTGGCACAAATGTCGGAATTTATTTTGTTTGTCAGAAGAAATTCCGACATTTGCACCAGTTCCTTCTCCCTTTTTCAGTATAAACTTATGACAAATGAGGTGAGTGCTAGAGTTCTTAGCAAGAAGGAACTGGCACAAATGTCGGAATTTATTTTGTTTGTCAGAAGAAATTCCGACATTTGCACCAGTTCCTTCTCCCTTTTTCAGTATAAACTTATGACAAATGAGGAGAGTGCTAGAGTTCTTAGCAAGAAGGAACTGGCACAAATGTTGGAATTTATTTTGTATGTCAAAAGAAATTCCGACATTTGCACCAGTTCCTTCTTCCTTCTTCAGTATAAACTTATGACAAATGAGGAGAGTTCTAGAGCTTACCGAGTTCTAGAGTTCTTTGCCAGAAGGAACTAGCACAAATGTCGGAATTTATTTTGTATGTCAGAAGAAATTCCGACATTTGCACCAGTTCCTTCTTCCTTCTTCCAAATAAGGAGAGTTCTAGAGCTTACCGAGTTCTAGAGTTCTTAGCAAGAAGGAACTGGCACAAATGTCGGAATTTATTTTGTATGTCAGAAGAAATTCCGACATTTGCACCAGTTCCTTCTTCCTTCTTCCAAATAAGGAGAGTTCTAGAGCTTACCGAGTTCTAGAGTTCTTAGCAAGAAGGAACTGGCACAAATGTCGGAATTTATTTTGTTTGTCAGAAGAAATTCCGACATTTGCACCAGTTCCTTCTTCCTTTTTCAGTATAAACTTATGACAAATGAGGAGAGTGCTAGAGTTCTTAGCAAGAAGGAACTGGCACAAATGTCGGAATTTATTTTGTTTGTCAGAAGAAATTCCGACATTTGCACCAGTTCCTTCTTCCTTTTTCAGTATAAACTTATGACAAATGAGGAGAGTTCTAGAGTTCTTAGCAAGAAGGAACTGGCACAAATGTCGGAATTTATTTTGTTTGTCAGAAGAAATTCCGACATTTGCACCAGTTCCTTCTCCCTTTTTCAGTATAAACTTATGACAAATGAGGAGAGTGCTAGAGTTCTTAGCAAGAAGGAACTGGCACAAATGTCGGAATTTATTTTGTTTGTCAGAAGAAATTCCGACATTTGCACCAGTTCCTTCTTCCTTTTTCAGTATAAACTTATGACAAATGAGGAGAGTGCTAGAGTTCTTAGCAAGAAGGAACTGGCACAAATGTCGGAATTTATTTTGTTTGTCAGAAGAAATTCCGACATTTGCACCAGTTCCTTCTTCCTTTTTCAGTATAAACTTATGACAAATGAGGAGAGTTCTAGAGTTCTTAGCAAGAAGGAACTGGCACAAATGTCGGAATTTATTTTGTTTGTCAGAAGAAATTCCGACATTTGCACCAGTTCCTTCTCCCTTTTTCAGTATAAACTTATGACAAATGAGGTGAGTGCTAGAGTTCTTAGCAAGAAGGAACTGGCACAAATGTCGGAATTTATTTTGTTTGTCAGAAGAAATTCCGACATTTGCACCAGTTCCTTCTTCCTTCTTCAGTATGAACTTATGACAAATAAAAAGAGTTCTAGAGCTTACCGAGTTCTAGAGTTCTTAGCAAGAAGGAACTGGCACAAATGTCGGAATTTATTTTGTATGTCAGAAGAAATTCCGACATTTGCACCAGTTCCTTCTTCCTTCTTCCAAATAAGGAGAGTTCTAGAACTTACCGAGTTCTAGAGTTCTTAGCAAGAAGGAACTGGTACAAATGTCGGAATTTATTTTGTATGTCAGAAGAAATTCCGACATTTGCACCAGTTCCTTTTTCCTTTTTCAGTATAAACTTATGACAAATGAGGAGAGTTCTAGAGTTCTTAGCAAGAAGGAACTGGCACAAATGTCGGAATTTATTTTGTTTGTCAGAAGAAATTCCGACATTTGCACCAGTTCCTTCTTCCTTTTTCAGTATAAACTTATGACAAATGAGGAGAGTGCTAGAGTTCTTAGCAAGAAGGAACTGGCACAAATGTCGGAATTTATTTTGTTTGTCAGAAGAAATTCCGACATTTGCACCAGTTCCTTCTTCCTTCTTCAGTATGAACTTATGACAAATAAAAAGAGTTCTAGAGCTTACCGAGTTCTAGAGTTCTTAGCAAGAAGGAACTGGCACAAATGTTGGAATTTATTTTGTATGTCAAAAGAAATTCCGACATTTGCACCAGTTCCTTCTTCCTTCTTCAGTATAAACTTACGACAAATGAGGAGAGTTCTAGAGCTTACCGAGTTCTAGAGTTCTTTGCCAGAAGGAACTAGCACAAATGTCGGAATTTATTTTGTATGTCAGAAGAAATTCCGACATTTGCACCAGTTCCTTCTTCCTTCTTCCAAATAAGGAGAGTTCTAGAGCTTACCGAGTTCTAGAGTTCTTAGCAAGAAGGAACTGGCACAAATGTCGGAATTTATTTTGTATGTCAGAAGAAATTCCGACATTTGCACCAGTTCCTTCTTCCTTCTTCCAAATAAGGAGAGTTCTAGAGCTTACCGAGTTCTAGAGTTCTTAGCAAGAAGGAACTGGCACAAATGTCGGAATTTATTTTGTTTGTCAGAAGAAATTCCGACATTTGCACCAGTTCCTTCTTCCTTTTTCAGTATAAACTTATGACAAATGAGGAGAGTGCTAGAGTTCTTAGCAAGAAGGAACTGGCACAAATGTTGGAATTTATATTGTATGTCAAAAGAAATTCCGACATTTGCACCAGTTCCTTCTTCCTTCTTCAGTATAAACTTATGACAAATGAGGAGAGTTCTAGAGCTTACCGAGTTCTAGAGTTCTTTGCCAGAAGGAACTAGCACAAATGTCGGAATTTATTTTGTATGTCAGAAGAAATTCCGACATTTGCACCAGTTCCTTCTTCCTTCTTCCAAATAAGGAGAGTTCTAGAGCTTACCGAGTTCTAGAGTTCTTAGCAAGAAGGAACTGGCACAAATGTCGGAATTTATTTTGTATGTCAGAAGAAATTCCGACATTTGCACCAGTTCCTTCTTCCTTCTTCCAAATAAGGAGAGTTCTAGAGCTTACCGAGTTCTAGAGTTCTTAGCAAGAAGGAACTGGCACAAATGTCGGAATTTATTTTGTTTGTCAGAAGAAATTCCGACATTTGCACCAGTTCCTTCTTCCTTTTTCAGTATAAACTTATGACAAATGAGGAGAGTGCTAGAGTTCTTAGCAAGAAGGAACTGGCACAAATGTCGGAATTTATTTTGTTTGTCAGAAGAAATTCCGACATTTGCACCAGTTCCTTCTTCCTTTTTCAGTATAAACTTATGACAAATGAGGAGAGTGCTAGAGTTCTTAGCAAGAAGGAACAGGCACAAATGTCGGAATTTATTTTGTTTGTCAGAAGAAATTCCGACATTTGCACAAGTTCCTTCTTCCTTTTTCAGTATAAACTTATGACAAATGAGGAGAGTTCTAGAGTTCTTAACAAGAAGGAACTGGCACAAATGTCGGAATTTATTTTGTTTGTCGGAAGAAATTCCGACATTTGCACCAGTTCCTTCTCCCTTTTTCAGTATAAACTTATGACAAATGAGGAGAGTTCTAGAGTTCTTAGCAAGAAGGAACTGGCACAAATGTCGGAATTTATTTTGTTTGTCAGAAGAAATTCCGACATTTGCACCAGTTCCTTCTTCCTTTTTCAGTATAAACTTATGACAAATGAGGAGAGTGCTAGAGTTCTTAGCAAGAAGGAACTGGCACAAATGTCGGAATTTATTTTGTTTGTCAGAAGAAATTCCGACATTTGCACCAGTTCCTTCTTCCTTTTTCAGTATAAACTTGTGACAAATGAGGAGAGTTCTAGAGTTCTTAGCAAGAAGGAACTGGCACAAATGTCGGAATTTATTTTGTTTGTCAGAAGAAATTCCGACATTTGCACCAGTTCCTTCTCCCTTTTTCAGTATAAACTTATGACAAATGAGGAGAGTGCTAGAGTTCTTAGCAAGAAGGAACTGGCACAAATGTCGGAATTTATTTTGTTTGTCAGAAGAAATTCCGACATTTGCACCAGTTCCTTCTTCCTTTTTCAGTATAAACTTATGACAAATGAGGAGAGTTCTAGAGTTCTTAGCAAGAAGGAACTGGCACAAATGTCGGAATTTATTTTGTTTGTCAGAAGAAATTCCGACATTTGCACCAGTTCCTTCTTCCTTCTTCAGTATGAACTTATGACAAATAAAAAGAGTTCTAGAGCTTACCGAGTTCTAGAGTTCTTAGCAAGAAGGAACTGGCACAAATGTCGGAATTTATTTTGTATGTCAGAAGAAATTCCGACATTTGCACCAGTTCCTTCTTCCTTCTTCCAAATAAGGAGAGTTCTAGAACTTACCGAGTTCTAGAGTTCTTAGCAAGAAGGAACTGGTACAAATGTCGGAATTTATTTTGTATGTCAGAAGAAATTCCGACATTTGCACCAGTTCCTTTTTCCTTTTTCAGTATAAACTTATGACAAATGAGGAGAGTTCTAGAGTTCTTAGCAAGAAGGAACTGGCACAAATGTCGGAATTTATTTTGTTTGTCAGAAGAAATTCCGACATTTGCACCAGTTCCTTCTTCCTTTTTCAGTATAAACTTATGACAAATGAGGAGAGTGCTAGAGTTCTTAGCAAGAAGGAACTGGCACAAATGTCGGAATTTATTTTGTTTGTCAGAAGAAATTCCGACATTTGCACCAGTTCCTTCTTCCTTCTTCAGTATGAACTTATGACAAATAAAAAGAGTTCTAGAGCTTACCGAGTTCTAGAGTTCTTAGCAAGAAGGAACTGGCACAAATGTTGGAATTTATTTTGTATGTCAAAAGAAATTCCGACATTTGCACCAGTTCCTTCTTCCTTCTTCAGTATAAACTTATGACAAATGAGGAGAGTTCTAGAGCTTACCGAGTTCTAGAGTTCTTTGCCAGAAGGAACTAGCACAAATGTCGGAATTTATTTTGTATGTCAGAAGAAATTCCGACATTTGCACCAGTTCCTTCTTCCTTCTTCCAAATAAGGAGAGTTCTAGAGCTTACCGAGTTCTAGAGTTCTTAGCAAGAAGGAACTGGCACAAATGTCGGAATTTATTTTGTATGTCAGAAGAAATTCCGACATTTGCACCAGTTCCTTCTTCCTTCTTCCAAATAAGGAGAGTTCTAGAGCTTACCGAGTTCTAGAGTTCTTAGCAAGAAGGAACTGGCACAAATGTCGGAATTTATTTTGTTTGTCAGAAGAAATTCCGACATTTGCACCAGTTCCTTCTTCCTTTTTCAGTATAAACTTATGACAAATGAGGAGAGTGCTAGAGTTCTTAGCAAGAAGGAACTGGCACAAATGTTGGAATTTATATTGTATGTCAAAAGAAATTCCGACATTTGCACCAGTTCCTTCTTCCTTCTTCAGTATAAACTTATGACAAATGAGGAGAGTTCTAGAGCTTACCGAGTTCTAGAGTTCTTTGCCAGAAGGAACTAGCACAAATGTCGGAATTTATTTTGTATGTCAGAAGAAATTCCGACATTTGCACCAGTTCCTTCTTCCAAATAAGGAGAGTTCTAGAGCTTACCGAGTTCTAGAGTTCTTAGCAAGAAGGAACTGGCACAAATGTCGGAATTTATTTTGTATGTCAGAAGAAATTCCGACATTTGCACCAGTTCCTTCTTCCTTCTTCCAAATAAGGAGAGTTCTAGAGCTTACCGAGTTCTAGAGTTCTTAGCAAGAAGGAACTGGCACAAATGTCGGAATTTATTTTGTTTGTCAGAAGAAATTCCGACATTTGCACCAGTTCCTTCTTCCTTTTTCAGTATAAACTTATGACAAATGAGGAGAGTGCTAGAGTTCTTAGCAAGAAGGAACTGGCACAAATGTCGGAATTTATTTTGTTTGTCAGAAGAAATTCCGACATTTGCACCAGTTCCTTCTTCCTTTTTCAGTATAAACTTATGACAAATGAGGAGAGTGCTAGAGTTCTTAGCAAGAAGGAACAGGCACAAATGTCGGAATTTATTTTGTTTGTCAGAAGAAATTCCGACATTTGCACAAGTTCCTTCTTCCTTTTTCAGTATAAACTTATGACAAATGAGGAGAGTTCTAGAGTTCTTAACAAGAAGGAACTGGCACAAATGTCGGAATTTATTTTGTTTGTCGGAAGAAATTCCGACATTTGCACCAGTTCCTTCTCCCTTTTTCAGTATAAACTTATGACAAATGAGGAGAGTTCTAGAGTTCTTAGCAAGAAGGAACTGGCACAAATGTCGGAATTTATTTTGTTTGTCAGAAGAAATTCCGACATTTGCACCAGTTCCTTCTTCCTTTTTCAGTATAAACTTATGACAAATGAGGAGAGTGCTAGAGTTCTTAGCAAGAAGGAACTGGCACAAATGTCGGAATTTATTTTGTTTGTCAGAAGAAATTCCGACATTTGCACCAGTTCCTTCTTCCTTTTTCAGTATAAACTTGTGACAAATGAGGAGAGTTCTAGAGTTCTTAGCAAGAAGGAACTGGCACAAATGTCGGAATTTATTTTGTTTGTCAGAAGAAATTCCGACATTTGCACCAGTTCCTTCTCCCTTTTTCAGTATAAACTTATGACAAATGAGGAGAGTGCTAGAGTTCTTAGCAAGAAGGAACTGGCACAAATGTCGGAATTTATTTTGTTTGTCAGAAGAAATTCCGACATTTGCACCAGTTCCTTCTTCCTTTTTCAGTATAAACTTATGACAAATGAGGAGAGTTCTAGAGTTCTTAGCAAGAAGGAACTGGCACAAATGTCGGAATTTATTTTGTTTGTCAGAAGAAATTCCGACATTTGCACCAGTTCCTTCTTCCTTTTTCAGTATAAACTTATGACAAATGAGGAGAGTGCTAGAGTTCTTAGCAAGAAGGAACTGGCACAAATGTCGGAATTTATTTTGTTTGTCAGAAGAAATTCCGACATTTGCACCAGTTCCTTCTTCCTTCTTCAGTATGAACTTATGACAAATAAAAAGAGTTCTAGAGCTTACCGAGTTCTAGAGTTCTTAGCAAGAAGGAACTGGCACAAATGTTGGAATTTATTTTGTATGTCAAAAGAAATTCCAACATTTGCACCAGTTCCTTCTTCAGGATAAACTTATGACAAATGAGGAGAGTTCTAGATCTTACCGAGTTCTAGAGTTCTTTGCCAGAAGGAACTAGCACAAATGTCGGAATTTATTTTGTATGTCAGAAGAAATTCCGACATTTGCACCAGTTCCTTCTTCAGTATAAACTTATGACAAATGAAGAGAGTTCTAGAGCTTACCGAGTTCTAGAGTTCTTAGCAAGAAAGAACTGGCACATATGTCGGAATTTATTTTGTTTGTCAGAAGAAATTCCGACATTTGCACCAGTTCCTTCTTCCTTCTTCAGTATGAACTTATGACAAATAAAAAGAGTTCTAGAGCTTACCGAGTTCTAGAGTTCTTAGCAAGAAGGAACTGGCACAAATGTCGGAATTTATTTTGTATGTCAGAAGAAATTCCGACATTTGCACCAGTTCCTTCTTCAGTATAAACTTATGACAAATGAGGAGAGTTCTAGAGCTTACCGAGTTCTAGAGTTCTTAGCAAGAAGGAACTGGCACAAATGTCGGAATTTATTTTGTTTGTCAGAAGAAATTCCGACATTTGCACCAGTTCCTTCTTCCTTCTTCAGTATGAACTTATGACAAATAAAAAGAGTTCTAGAGCTTACCGAGTTCTAGAGTTCTTAGCAAGAAGGAACTGGCACAAATGTCGGAATTTATTTTGTATGTCAGAAGAAATTCCGACATTTGCACCAGTTCCTTCTTCCTTCTTCCAAATAAGGAGAGTTCTAGAACTTACCGAGTTCTAGAGTTCTTAGCAAGAAGGAACTGGTACAAATGTCGGAATTTATTTTGTATGTCAGAAGAAATTCCGACATTTGCACCAGTTCCTTTTTCCTTTTTCAGTATAAACTTATGACAAATGAGGAGAGTTCTAGAGTTCTTAGCAAGAAGGAACTGGCACAAATGTCGGAATTTATTTTGTTTGTCAGAAGAAATTCCGACATTTGCACCAGTTCCTTCTTCCTTTTTCAGTATAAACTTATGACAAATGAGGAGAGTGCTAGAGTTCTTAGCAAGAAGGAACTGGCACAAATGTCGGAATTTATTTTGTTTGTCAGAAGAAATTCCGACATTTGCACCAGTTCCTTCTTCCTTCTTCAGTATGAACTTATGACAAATAAAAAGAGTTCTAGAGCTTACCGAGTTCTAGAGTTCTTAGCAAGAAGGAACTGGCACAAATGTTGGAATTTATTTTGTATGTCAAAAGAAATTCCGACATTTGCACCAGTTCCTTCTTCCTTCTTCAGCATAAACTTATGACAAATGAGGAGAGTTCTAGAGCTTACCGAGTTCTAGAGTTCTTTGCCAGAAGGAACTAGCACAAATGTCGGAATTTATTTTGTATGTCAGGAGAAATTCCGACATTTGCACCAGTTCCTTCTTCCAAATAAGGAGAGTTCTAGAGCTTACCGAGTTCTAGAGTTCTTAGCAAGAAGGAACTGGCACAAATGTCGGAATTTATTTTGTATGTCAGAAGAAATTCCGACATTTGCACCAGTTCCTTCTTCCTTCTTCCAAATAAGGAGAGTTCTAGAGCTTACCGAGTTCTAGAGTTCTTAGCAAGAAGGAACTGGCACAAATGTCGGAATTTATTTTGTTTGTCAGAAGAAATTCCGACATTTGCACCAGTTCCTTCTTCCTTTTTCAGTATAAACTTATGACAAATGAGAAGAGTGCTAGAGTTCTTAGCAAGAAGGAACTGGCACAAATGTTGGAATTTATTTTGTATGTCAAAAGAAATTCCGACATTTGCACCAGTTCCTTCTTCCTTCTTCAGTATAAACTTATGACAAATGAGGAGAGTTCTAGAGCTTACCGAGTTCTAGAGTTCTTTGCCAGAAGGAACTAGCACAAATGTCGGAATTTATTTTGTATGTCAGAAGAAATTCCGACATTTGCACCAGTTCCTTCTTCCTTCTTCCAAATAAGGAGAGTTCTAGAGCTTACCGAGTTCTAGAGTTCTTAGCAAGAAGGAACTGGCACAAATGTCGGAATTTATTTTGTATGTCAGAAGAAATTCCGACATTTGCACCAGTTCCTTCTTCCTTCTTCCAAATAAGGAGAGTTCTAGAGCTTACCGAGTTCTAGAGTTCTTAGCAAGAAGGAACTGGCACAAATGTCGGAATTTATTTTGTTTGTCAGAAGAAATTCCGACATTTGCACCAGTTCCTTCTTCCTTTTTCAGTATAAACTTATGACAAATGAGGAGAGTGCTAGAGTTCTTAGCAAGAAGGAACTGGCACAAATGTCGGAATTTATTTTGTTTGTCAGAAGAAATTCCGACATTTGCACCAGTTCCTTCTTCCTTTTTCAGTATAAACTTATGACAAATGAGGAGAGTTCTAGAGTTCTTAGCAAGAAGGAACTGGCACAAATGTCGGAATTTATTTTGTTTGTCAGAAGAAATTCCGACATTTGCACCAGTTCCTTCTCCCTTTTTCAGTATAAACTCATGACAAATGAGGAGAGTGCTAGAGTTCTTAGCAAGAAGGAACTGGCACAAATGTCGGAATTTATTTTGTTTGTCAGAAGAAATTCCGACATTTGCACCAGTTCCTTCTTCCTTTTTCAGTATAAACTTATGACAAATGAGGAGAGTGCTAGAGTTCTTAGCAAGAAGGAACTGGCACAAATGTCGGAATTTATTTTGTTTGTCAGAAGAAATTCCGACATTTGCACCAGTTCCTTCTTCCTTTTTCAGTATAAACTTATGACAAATGAGGAGAGTTCTAGAGTTCTTAGCAAGAAGGAACTGGCACAAATGTCGGAATTTATTTTGTTTGTCAGAAGAAATTCCGACATTTGCACCAGTTCCTTCTCCCTTTTTCAGTATAAACTTATGACAAATGAGGTGAGTGCTAGAGTTCTTAGCAAGAAGGAACTGGCACAAATGTCGGAATTTATTTTGTTTGTCAGAAGAAATTCCGACATTTGCACCAGTTCCTTCTCCCTTTTTCAGTATAAACTTATGACAAATGAGGAGAGTGCTAGAGTTCTTAGCAAGAAGGAACTGGCACAAATGTTGGAATTTATTTTGTATGTCAAAAGAAATTCCGACATTTGCACCAGTTCCTTCTTCCTTTTTCAGTATAAACTTATGACAAATGAGGAGAGTGCTAGAGTTCTTAGCAAGAAGGAACTGGCACAAATGTCGGAATTTATTTTGTTTGTCAGAAGAAATTCCGACATTTGCACCAGTTCCTTCTTCCTTTTTCAGTATAAACTTATGACAAATGAGGAGAGTGCTAGAGTTCTTAGCAAGAAGGAACTGGCACAAATGTCGGAATTTATTTTGTTTGTCAGAAGAAATTCCGACATTTGCACCAGTTCCTTCTTCCTTCTTCAGTATGAACTTATGACAAATAAAAAGAGTTCTAGAGCTTACCGAGTTCTAGAGTTCTTAGCAAGAAGGAACTGGCACAAATGTTGGAATTTATTTTGTATGTCAAAAGAAATTCCGACATTTGCACCAGTTCCTTCTTCCTTCTTCAGTATAAACTTATGACAAATGAGGAGAGTTCTAGAGCTTACCGAGTTCTAGAGTTCTTTGCCAGAAGGAACTAGCACAAATGTCGGAATTTATTTTGTATGTCAGAAGAAATTCCGACATTTGCACCAGTTCCTTCTTCCTTCTTCCAAATAAGGAGAGTTCTAGAGCTTACCGAGTTCTAGAGTTCTTAGCAAGAAGGAACTGGCACAAATGTCGGAATTTATTTTGTATGTCAGAAGAAATTCCGACATTTGCACCAGTTCCTTCTTCCTTCTTCCAAATAAGGAGAGTTCTAGAGCTTACCGAGTTCTAGAGTTCTTAGCAAGAAGGAACTGGCACAAATGTCGGAATTTATTTTGTTTGTCAGAAGAAATTCCGACATTTGCACCAGTTCCTTCTTCCTTTTTCAGTATAAACTTATGACAAATGAGGAGAGTGCTAGAGTTCTTAGCAAGAAGGAACTGGCACAAATGTTGGAATTTATATTGTATGTCAAAAGAAATTCCGACATTTGCACCAGTTCCTTCTTCCTTCTTCAGTATAAACTTATGACAAATGAGGAGAGTTCTAGAGCTTACCGAGTTCTAGAGTTCTTTGCCAGAAGGAACTAGCACAAATGTCGGAATTTATTTTGTATGTCAGAAGAAATTCCGACATTTGCACCAGTTCCTTCTTCCTTCTTCCAAATAAGGAGAGTTCTAGAGCTTACCGAGTTCTAGAGTTCTTAGCAAGAAGGAACTGGCACAAATGTCGGAATTTATTTTGTATGTCAGAAGAAATTCCGACATTTGCACCAGTTCCTTCTTCCTTCTTCCAAATAAGGAGAGTTCTAGAGCTTACCGAGTTCTAGAGTTCTTAGCAAGAAGGAACTGGCACAAATGTCGGAATTTATTTTGTTTGTCAGAAGAAATTCCGACATTTGCACCAGTTCCTTCTTCCTTTTTCAGTATAAACTTATGACAAATGAGGAGAGTTCTAGAGTTCTTAACAAGAAGGAACTGGCACAAATGTCGGAATTTATTTTGTTTGTCGGAAGAAATTCCGACATTTGCACCAGTTCCTTCTCCCTTTTTCAGTATAAACTTATGACAAATGAGGAGAGTTCTAGAGTTCTTAGCAAGAAGGAACTGGCACAAATGTCGGAATTTATTTTGTTTGTCAGAAGAAATTCCGACATTTGCACCAGTTCCTTCTTCCTTTTTCAGTATAAACTTATGACAAATGAGGAGAGTGCTAGAGTTCTTAGCAAGAAGGAACTGGCACAAATGTCGGAATTTATTTTGTTTGTCAGAAGAAATTCCGACATTTGCACCAGTTCCTTCTTCCTTTTTCAGTATAAACTTGTGACAAATGAGGAGAGTTCTAGAGTTCTTAGCAAGAAGGAACTGGCACAAATGTCGGAATTTATTTTGTTTGTCAGAAGAAATTCCGACATTTGCACCAGTTCCTTCTCCCTTTTTCAGTATAAACTTATGACAAATGAGGAGAGTGCTAGAGTTCTTAGCAAGAAGGAACTGGCACAAATGTCGGAATTTATTTTGTTTGTCAGAAGAAATTCCGACATTTGCACCAGTTCCTTCTTCCTTTTTCAGTATAAACTTATGACAAATGAGGAGAGTTCTAGAGTTCTTAGCAAGAAGGAACTGGCACAAATGTCGGAATTTATTTTGTTTGTCAGAAGAAATTCCGACATTTGCACCAGTTCCTTCTTCCTTTTTCAGTATAAACTTATGACAAATGAGGAGAGTGCTAGAGTTCTTAGCAAGAAGGAACTGGCACAAATGTCGGAATTTATTTTGTTTGTCAGAAGAAATTCCGACATTTGCACCAGTTCCTTCTTCCTTCTTCAGTATGAACTTATGACAAATAAAAAGAGTTCTAGAGCTTACCGAGTTCTAGAGTTCTTAGCAAGAAGGAACTGGCACAAATGTTGGAATTTATTTTGTATGTCAAAAGAAATTCCAACATTTGCACCAGTTCCTTCTTCAGGATAAACTTATGACAAATGAGGAGAGTTCTAGATCTTACCGAGTTCTAGAGTTCTTTGCCAGAAGGAACTAGCACAAATGTCGGAATTTATTTTGTATGTCAGAAGAAATTCCGACATTTGCACCAGTTCCTTCTTCAGTATAAACTTATGACAAATGAAGAGAGTTCTAGAGCTTACCGAGTTCTAGAGTTCTTAGCAAGAAAGAACTGGCACATATGTCGGAATTTATTTTGTTTGTCAGAAGAAATTCCGACATTTGCACCAGTTCCTTCTTCCTTCTTCAGTATGAACTTATGACAAATAAAAAGAGTTCTAGAGCTTACCGAGTTCTAGAGTTCTTAGCAAGAAGGAACTGGCACAAATGTCGGAATTTATTTTGTATGTCAGAAGAAATTCCGACATTTGCACCAGTTCCTTCTTCAGTATAAACTTATGACAAATGAGGAGAGTTCTAGAGCTTACCGAGTTCTAGAGTTCTTAGCAAGAAGGAACTGGCACAAATGTCGGAATTTATTTTGTTTGTCAGAAGAAATTCCGACATTTGCACCAGTTCCTTCTTCCTTCTTCAGTATGAACTTATGACAAATAAAAAGAGTTCTAGAGCTTACCGAGTTCTAGAGTTCTTAGCAAGAAGGAACTGGCACAAATGTCGGAATTTATTTTGTATGTCAGAAGAAATTCCGACATTTGCACCAGTTCCTTCTTCCTTCTTCCAAATAAGGAGAGTTCTAGAACTTACCGAGTTCTAGAGTTCTTAGCAAGAAGGAACTGGTACAAATGTCGGAATTTATTTTGTATGTCAGAAGAAATTCCGACATTTGCACCAGTTCCTTTTTCCTTTTTCAGTATAAACTTATGACAAATGAGGAGAGTTCTAGAGTTCTTAGCAAGAAGGAACTGGCACAAATGTCGGAATTTATTTTGTTTGTCAGAAGAAATTCCGACATTTGCACCAGTTCCTTCTTCCTTTTTCAGTATAAACTTATGACAAATGAGGAGAGTGCTAGAGTTCTTAGCAAGAAGGAACTGGCACAAATGTCGGAATTTATTTTGTTTGTCAGAAGAAATTCCGACATTTGCACCAGTTCCTTCTTCCTTCTTCAGTATGAACTTATGACAAATAAAAAGAGTTCTAGAGCTTACCGAGTTCTAGAGTTCTTAGCAAGAAGGAACTGGCACAAATGTTGGAATTTATTTTGTATGTCAAAAGAAATTCCGACATTTGCACCAGTTCCTTCTTCCTTCTTCAGCATAAACTTATGACAAATGAGGAGAGTTCTAGAGCTTACCGAGTTCTAGAGTTCTTTGCCAGAAGGAACTAGCACAAATGTCGGAATTTATTTTGTATGTCAGGAGAAATTCCGACATTTGCACCAGTTCCTTCTTCCAAATAAGGAGAGTTCTAGAGCTTACCGAGTTCTAGAGTTCTTAGCAAGAAGGAACTGGCACAAATGTCGGAATTTATTTTGTATGTCAGAAGAAATTCCGACATTTGCACCAGTTCCTTCTTCCTTCTTCCAAATAAGGAGAGTTCTAGAGCTTACCGAGTTCTAGAGTTCTTAGCAAGAAGGAACTGGCACAAATGTCGGAATTTATTTTGTTTGTCAGAAGAAATTCCGACATTTGCACCAGTTCCTTCTTCCTTTTTCAGTATAAACTTATGACAAATGAGAAGAGTGCTAGAGTTCTTAGCAAGAAGGAACTGGCACAAATGTTGGAATTTATTTTGTATGTCAAAAGAAATTCCGACATTTGCACCAGTTCCTTCTTCCTTCTTCAGTATAAACTTATGACAAATGAGGAGAGTTCTAGAGCTTACCGAGTTCTAGAGTTCTTTGCCAGAAGGAACTAGCACAAATGTCGGAATTTATTTTGTATGTCAGAAGAAATTCCGACATTTGCACCAGTTCCTTCTTCCTTCTTCCAAATAAGGAGAGTTCTAGAGCTTACCGAGTTCTAGAGTTCTTAGCAAGAAGGAACTGGCACAAATGTCGGAATTTATTTTGTATGTCAGAAGAAATTCCGACATTTGCACCAGTTCCTTCTTCCTTCTTCCAAATAAGGAGAGTTCTAGAGCTTACCGAGTTCTAGAGTTCTTAGCAAGAAGGAACTGGCACAAATGTCGGAATTTATTTTGTTTGTCAGAAGAAATTCCGACATTTGCACCAGTTCCTTCTTCCTTTTTCAGTATAAACTTATGACAAATGAGGAGAGTGCTAGAGTTCTTAGCAAGAAGGAACTGGCACAAATGTCGGAATTTATTTTGTTTGTCAGAAGAAATTCCGACATTTGCACCAGTTCCTTCTTCCTTTTTCAGTATAAACTTATGACAAATGAGGAGAGTTCTAGAGTTCTTAGCAAGAAGGAACTGGCACAAATGTCGGAATTTATTTTGTTTGTCAGAAGAAATTCCGACATTTGCACCAGTTCCTTCTCCCTTTTTCAGTATAAACTCATGACAAATGAGGAGAGTGCTAGAGTTCTTAGCAAGAAGGAACTGGCACAAATGTCGGAATTTATTTTGTTTGTCAGAAGAAATTCCGACATTTGCACCAGTTCCTTCTTCCTTTTTCAGTATAAACTTATGACAAATGAGGAGAGTGCTAGAGTTCTTAGCAAGAAGGAACTGGCACAAATGTCGGAATTTATTTTGTTTGTCAGAAGAAATTCCGACATTTGCACCAGTTCCTTCTTCCTTTTTCAGTATAAACTTATGACAAATGAGGAGAGTTCTAGAGTTCTTAGCAAGAAGGAACTGGCACAAATGTCGGAATTTATTTTGTTTGTCAGAAGAAATTCCGACATTTGCACCAGTTCCTTCTCCCTTTTTCAGTATAAACTTATGACAAATGAGGTGAGTGCTAGAGTTCTTAGCAAGAAGGAACTGGCACAAATGTCGGAATTTATTTTGTTTGTCAGAAGAAATTCCGACATTTGCACCAGTTCCTTCTCCCTTTTTCAGTATAAACTTATGACAAATGAGGAGAGTGCTAGAGTTCTTAGCAAGAAGGAACTGGCACAAATGTTGGAATTTATTTTGTATGTCAAAAGAAATTCCGACATTTGCACCAGTTCCTTCTTCCTTTTTCAGTATAAACTTATGACAAATGAGGAGAGTGCTAGAGTTCTTAGCAAGAAGGAACTGGCACAAATGTCGGAATTTATTTTGTTTGTCAGAAGAAATTCCGACATTTGCACCAGTTCCTTCTTCCTTTTTCAGTATAAACTTATGACAAATGAGGAGAGTGCTAGAGTTCTTAGCAAGAAGGAACAGGCACAAATGTCGGAATTTATTTTGTTTGTCAGAAGAAATTCCGACATTTGCACAAGTTCCTTCTTCCTTTTTCAGTATAAACTTATGACAAATGAGGAGAGTTCTAGAGTTCTTAACAAGAAGGAACTGGCACAAATGTCGGAATTTATTTTGTTTGTCGGAAGAAATTCCGACATTTGCACCAGTTCCTTCTCCCTTTTTCAGTATAAACTTATGACAAATGAGGAGAGTTCTAGAGTTCTTAGCAAGAAGGAACTGGCACAAATGTCGGAATTTATTTTGTTTGTCAGAAGAAATTCCGACATTTGCACCAGTTCCTTCTTCCTTTTTCAGTATAAACTTATGACAAATGAGGAGAGTGCTAGAGTTCTTAGCAAGAAGGAACTGGCACAAATGTCGGAATTTATTTTGTTTGTCAGAAGAAATTCCGACATTTGCACCAGTTCCTTCTTCCTTTTTCAGTATAAACTTGTGACAAATGAGGAGAGTTCTAGAGTTCTTAGCAAGAAGGAACTGGCACAAATGTCGGAATTTATTTTGTTTGTCAGAAGAAATTCCGACATTTGCACCAGTTCCTTCTCCCTTTTTCAGTATAAACTTATGACAAATGAGGAGAGTGCTAGAGTTCTTAGCAAGAAGGAACTGGCACAAATGTCGGAATTTATTTTGTTTGTCAGAAGAAATTCCGACATTTGCACCAGTTCCTTCTTCCTTTTTCAGTATAAACTTATGACAAATGAGGAGAGTTCTAGAGTTCTTAGCAAGAAGGAACTGGCACAAATGTCGGAATTTATTTTGTTTGTCAGAAGAAATTCCGACATTTGCACCAGTTCCTTCTTCCTTTTTCAGTATAAACTTATGACAAATGAGGAGAGTGCTAGAGTTCTTAGCAAGAAGGAACTGGCACAAATGTCGGAATTTATTTTGTTTGTCAGAAGAAATTCCGACATTTGCACCAGTTCCTTCTTCCTTCTTCAGTATGAACTTATGACAAATAAAAAGAGTTCTAGAGCTTACCGAGTTCTAGAGTTCTTAGCAAGAAGGAACTGGCACAAATGTTGGAATTTATTTTGTATGTCAAAAGAAATTCCAACATTTGCACCAGTTCCTTCTTCAGGATAAACTTATGACAAATGAGGAGAGTTCTAGATCTTACCGAGTTCTAGAGTTCTTTGCCAGAAGGAACTAGCACAAATGTCGGAATTTATTTTGTATGTCAGAAGAAATTCCGACATTTGCACCAGTTCCTTCTTCAGTATAAACTTATGACAAATGAAGAGAGTTCTAGAGCTTACCGAGTTCTAGAGTTCTTAGCAAGAAAGAACTGGCACATATGTCGGAATTTATTTTGTTTGTCAGAAGAAATTCCGACATTTGCACCAGTTCCTTCTTCCTTCTTCAGTATGAACTTATGACAAATAAAAAGAGTTCTAGAGCTTACCGAGTTCTAGAGTTCTTAGCAAGAAGGAACTGGCACAAATGTCGGAATTTATTTTGTATGTCAGAAGAAATTCCGACATTTGCACCAGTTCCTTCTTCAGTATAAACTTATGACAAATGAGGAGAGTTCTAGAGCTTACCGAGTTCTAGAGTTCTTAGCAAGAAGGAACTGGCACAAATGTCGGAATTTATTTTGTTTGTCAGAAGAAATTCCGACATTTGCACCAGTTCCTTCTTCCTTCTTCAGTATGAACTTATGACAAATAAAAAGAGTTCTAGAGCTTACCGAGTTCTAGAGTTCTTAGCAAGAAGGAACTGGCACAAATGTCGGAATTTATTTTGTATGTCAGAAGAAATTCCGACATTTGCACCAGTTCCTTCTTCCTTCTTCCAAATAAGGAGAGTTCTAGAACTTACCGAGTTCTAGAGTTCTTAGCAAGAAGGAACTGGTACAAATGTCGGAATTTATTTTGTATGTCAGAAGAAATTCCGACATTTGCACCAGTTCCTTTTTCCTTTTTCAGT
Source organism: Troglohyphantes excavatus (assembly GCA_963932185.1). Lineage (NCBI taxonomy): Eukaryota > Metazoa > Arthropoda > Arachnida > Araneae > Linyphiidae > Troglohyphantes > Troglohyphantes excavatus. Next base: position 32,207,401 of record OZ010670.1, on the reverse strand, counting down.
ATAAACTTATGACAAATGAGGAGAGTGCTAGAGTTCTTAGCAAGAAGGAACTGGCACAAATGTCGGAATTTATTTTGTTTGTCAGAAGAAATTCCGACATTTGCACCAGTTCCTTCTTCCTTTTTCAGTATAAACTTATGACAAATGAGGAGAGTGCTAGAGTTCTTAGCAAGAAGGAACTGGCACAAATGTCGGAATTTATTTTGTTTGTCAGAAGAAATTCCGACATTTGCACCAGTTCCTTCTTCCTTTTTCAGTATAAACTTATGACAAATGAGGAGAGTTCTAGAGTTCTTAGCAAGAAGGAACTGGCACAAATGTCGGAATTTATTTTGTTTGTCAGAAGAAATTCCGACATTTGCACCAGTTCCTTCTCCCTTTTTCAGTATAAACTTATGACAAATGAGGTGAGTGCTAGAGTTCTTAGCAAGAAGGAACTGGCACAAATGTCGGAATTTATTTTGTTTGTCAGAAGAAATTCCGACATTTGCACCAGTTCCTTCTCCCTTTTTCAGTATAAACTTATGACAAATGAGGAGAGTGCTAGAGTTCTTAGCAAGAAGGAACTGGCACAAATGTTGGAATTTATTTTGTATGTCAAAAGAAATTCCGACATTTGCACCAGTTCCTTCTTCCTTTTTCAGTATAAACTTATGACAAATGAGGAGAGTGCTAGAGTTCTTAGCAAGAAGGAACTGGCACAAATGTCGGAATTTATTTTGTTTGTCAGAAGAAATTCCGACATTTGCACCAGTTCCTTCTTCCTTTTTCAGTATAAACTTATGACAAATGAGGAGAGTGCTAGAGTTCTTAGCAAGAAGGAACAGGCACAAATGTCGGAATTTATTTTGTTTGTCAGAAGAAATTCCGACATTTGCACAAGTTCCTTCTTCCTTTTTCAGTATAAACTTATGACAAATGAGGAGAGTTCTAGAGTTCTTAACAAGAAGGAACTGGCACAAATGTCGGAATTTATTTTGTTTGTCGGAAGAAATTCCGACATTTGCACCAGTTCCTTCTCCCTTTTTCAGTATAAACTTATGACAAATGAGGAGAGTTCTAGAGTTCTTAGCAAGAAGGAACTGGCACAAATGTCGGAATTTATTTTGTTTGTCAGAAGAAATTCCGACATTTGCACCAGTTCCTTCTTCCTTTTTCAGTATAAACTTATGACAAATGAGGAGAGTGCTAGAGTTCTTAGCAAGAAGGAACTGGCACAAATGTCGGAATTTATTTTGTTTGTCAGAAGAAATTCCGACATTTGCACCAGTTCCTTCTTCCTTTTTCAGTATAAACTTGTGACAAATGAGGAGAGTTCTAGAGTTCTTAGCAAGAAGGAACTGGCACAAATGTCGGAATTTATTTTGTTTGTCAGAAGAAATTCCGACATTTGCACCAGTTCCTTCTCCCTTTTTCAGTATAAACTTATGACAAATGAGGAGAGTGCTAGAGTTCTTAGCAAGAAGGAACTGGCACAAATGTCGGAATTTATTTTGTTTGTCAGAAGAAATTCCGACATTTGCACCAGTTCCTTCTTCCTTTTTCAGTATAAACTTATGACAAATGAGGAGAGTTCTAGAGTTCTTAGCAAGAAGGAACTGGCACAAATGTCGGAATTTATTTTGTTTGTCAGAAGAAATTCCGACATTTGCACCAGTTCCTTCTTCCTTTTTCAGTATAAACTTATGACAAATGAGGAGAGTGCTAGAGTTCTTAGCAAGAAGGAACTGGCACAAATGTCGGAATTTATTTTGTTTGTCAGAAGAAATTCCGACATTTGCACCAGTTCCTTCTTCCTTCTTCAGTATGAACTTATGACAAATAAAAAGAGTTCTAGAGCTTACCGAGTTCTAGAGTTCTTAGCAAGAAGGAACTGGCACAAATGTTGGAATTTATTTTGTATGTCAAAAGAAATTCCAACATTTGCACCAGTTCCTTCTTCAGGATAAACTTATGACAAATGAGGAGAGTTCTAGATCTTACCGAGTTCTAGAGTTCTTTGCCAGAAGGAACTAGCACAAATGTCGGAATTTATTTTGTATGTCAGAAGAAATTCCGACATTTGCACCAGTTCCTTCTTCAGTATAAACTTATGACAAATGAAGAGAGTTCTAGAGCTTACCGAGTTCTAGAGTTCTTAGCAAGAAAGAACTGGCACATATGTCGGAATTTATTTTGTTTGTCAGAAGAAATTCCGACATTTGCACCAGTTCCTTCTTCCTTCTTCAGTATGAACTTATGACAAATAAAAAGAGTTCTAGAGCTTACCGAGTTCTAGAGTTCTTAGCAAGAAGGAACTGGCACAAATGTCGGAATTTATTTTGTATGTCAGAAGAAATTCCGACATTTGCACCAGTTCCTTCTTCAGTATAAACTTATGACAAATGAGGAGAGTTCTAGAGCTTACCGAGTTCTAGAGTTCTTAGCAAGAAGGAACTGGCACAAATGTCGGAATTTATTTTGTTTGTCAGAAGAAATTCCGACATTTGCACCAGTTCCTTCTTCCTTCTTCAGTATGAACTTATGACAAATAAAAAGAGTTCTAGAGCTTACCGAGTTCTAGAGTTCTTAGCAAGAAGGAACTGGCACAAATGTCGGAATTTATTTTGTATGTCAGAAGAAATTCCGACATTTGCACCAGTTCCTTCTTCCTTCTTCCAAATAAGGAGAGTTCTAGAACTTACCGAGTTCTAGAGTTCTTAGCAAGAAGGAACTGGTACAAATGTCGGAATTTATTTTGTATGTCAGAAGAAATTCCGACATTTGCACCAGTTCCTTTTTCCTTTTTCAGTATAAACTTATGACAAATGAGGAGAGTTCTAGAGTTCTTAGCAAGAAGGAACTGGCACAAATGTCGGAATTTATTTTGTTTGTCAGAAGAAATTCCGACATTTGCACCAGTTCCTTCTTCCTTTTTCAGTATAAACTTATGACAAATGAGGAGAGTGCTAGAGTTCTTAGCAAGAAGGAACTGGCACAAATGTCGGAATTTATTTTGTTTGTCAGAAGAAATTCCGACATTTGCACCAGTTCCTTCTTCCTTCTTCAGTATGAACTTATGACAAATAAAAAGAGTTCTAGAGCTTACCGAGTTCTAGAGTTCTTAGCAAGAAGGAACTGGCACAAATGTTGGAATTTATTTTGTATGTCAAAAGAAATTCCGACATTTGCACCAGTTCCTTCTTCCTTCTTCAGCATAAACTTATGACAAATGAGGAGAGTTCTAGAGCTTACCGAGTTCTAGAGTTCTTTGCCAGAAGGAACTAGCACAAATGTCGGAATTTATTTTGTATGTCAGGAGAAATTCCGACATTTGCACCAGTTCCTTCTTCCAAATAAGGAGAGTTCTAGAGCTTACCGAGTTCTAGAGTTCTTAGCAAGAAGGAACTGGCACAAATGTCGGAATTTATTTTGTATGTCAGAAGAAATTCCGACATTTGCACCAGTTCCTTCTTCCTTCTTCCAAATAAGGAGAGTTCTAGAGCTTACCGAGTTCTAGAGTTCTTAGCAAGAAGGAACTGGCACAAATGTCGGAATTTATTTTGTTTGTCAGAAGAAATTCCGACATTTGCACCAGTTCCTTCTTCCTTTTTCAGTATAAACTTATGACAAATGAGAAGAGTGCTAGAGTTCTTAGCAAGAAGGAACTGGCACAAATGTTGGAATTTATTTTGTATGTCAAAAGAAATTCCGACATTTGCACCAGTTCCTTCTTCCTTCTTCAGTATAAACTTATGACAAATGAGGAGAGTTCTAGAGCTTACCGAGTTCTAGAGTTCTTTGCCAGAAGGAACTAGCACAAATGTCGGAATTTATTTTGTATGTCAGAAGAAATTCCGACATTTGCACCAGTTCCTTCTTCCTTCTTCCAAATAAGGAGAGTTCTAGAGCTTACCGAGTTCTAGAGTTCTTAGCAAGAAGGAACTGGCACAAATGTCGGAATTTATTTTGTATGTCAGAAGAAATTCCGACATTTGCACCAGTTCCTTCTTCCTTCATCCAAATAAGGAGAGTTCTAGAGCTTACCGAGTTCTAGAGTTCTTAGCAAGAAGGAACTGGCACAAATGTCGGAATTTATTTTGTTTGTCAGAAGAAATTCCGACATTTGCACCAGTTCCTTCTTCCTTTTTCAGTATAAACTTATGACAAATGAGGAGAGTGCTAGAGTTCTTAGCAAGAAGGAACTGGCACAAATGTCGGAATTTATTTTGTTTGTCAGAAGAAATTCCGACATTTGCACCAGTTCCTTCTTCCTTTTTCAGTATAAACTTATGACAAATGAGGAGAGTTCTAGAGTTCTTAGCAAGAAGGAACTGGCACAAATGTCGGAATTTATTTTGTTTGTCAGAAGAAATTCCGACATTTGCACCAGTTCCTTCTCCCTTTTTCAGTATAAACTCATGACAAATGAGGAGAGTGCTAGAGTTCTTAGCAAGAAGGAACTGGCACAAATGTCGGAATTTATTTTGTTTGTCAGAAGAAATTCCGACATTTGCACCAGTTCCTTCTTCCTTTTTCAGTATAAACTTATGACAAATGAGGAGAGTGCTAGAGTTCTTAGCAAGAAGGAACTGGCACAAATGTTGGAATTTATTTTGTATGTCAAAAGAAATTCCGACATTTGCACCAGTTCCTTCTTCCTTTTTCAGTATAAACTTATGACAAATGAGGAGAGTGCTAGAGTTCTTAGCAAGAAGGAACTGGCACAAATGTCGGAATTTATTTTGTTTGTCAGAAGAAATTCCGACATTTGCACCAGTTCCTTCTTCCTTTTTCAGTATAAACTTATGACAAATGAGGAGAGTGCTAGAGTTCTTAGCAAGAAGGAACAGGCACAAATGTCGGAATTTATTTTGTTTGTCAGAAGAAATTCCGACATTTGCACAAGTTCCTTCTTCCTTTTTCAGTATAAACTTATGACAAATGAGGAGAGTTCTAGAGTTCTTAACAAGAAGGAACTGGCACAAATGTCGGAATTTATTTTGTTTGTCGGAAGAAATTCCGACATTTGCACCAGTTCCTTCTCCCTTTTTCAGTATAAACTTATGACAAATGAGGAGAGTTCTAGAGTTCTTAGCAAGAAGGAACTGGCACAAATGTCGGAATTTATTTTGTTTGTCAGAAGAAATTCCGACATTTGCACCAGTTCCTTCTTCCTTTTTCAGTATAAACTTATGACAAATGAGGAGAGTGCTAGAGTTCTTAGCAAGAAGGAACTGGCACAAATGTCGGAATTTATTTTGTTTGTCAGAAGAAATTCCGACATTTGCACCAGTTCCTTCTTCCTTTTTCAGTATAAACTTGTGACAAATGAGGAGAGTTCTAGAGTTCTTAGCAAGAAGGAACTGGCACAAATGTCGGAATTTATTTTGTTTGTCAGAAGAAATTCCGACATTTGCACCAGTTCCTTCTCCCTTTTTCAGTATAAACTTATGACAAATGAGGAGAGTGCTAGAGTTCTTAGCAAGAAGGAACTGGCACAAATGTCGGAATTTATTTTGTTTGTCAGAAGAAATTCCGACATTTGCACCAGTTCCTTCTTCCTTTTTCAGTATAAACTTATGACAAATGAGGAGAGTTCTAGAGTTCTTAGCAAGAAGGAACTGGCACAAATGTCGGAATTTATTTTGTTTGTCAGAAGAAATTCCGACATTTGCACCAGTTCCTTCTTCCTTTTTCAGTATAAACTTATGACAAATGAGGAGAGTGCTAGAGTTCTTAGCAAGAAGGAACTGGCACAAATGTCGGAATTTATTTTGTTTGTCAGAAGAAATTCCGACATTTGCACCAGTTCCTTCTTCCTTCTTCAGTATGAACTTATGACAAATAAAAAGAGTTCTAGAGCTTACCGAGTTCTAGAGTTCTTAGCAAGAAGGAACTGGCACAAATGTTGGAATTTATTTTGTATGTCAAAAGAAATTCCAACATTTGCACCAGTTCCTTCTTCAGGATAAACTTATGACAAATGAGGAGAGTTCTAGATCTTACCGAGTTCTAGAGTTCTTTGCCAGAAGGAACTAGCACAAATGTCGGAATTTATTTTGTATGTCAGAAGAAATTCCGACATTTGCACCAGTTCCTTCTTCAGTATAAACTTATGACAAATGAAGAGAGTTCTAGAGCTTACCGAGTTCTAGAGTTCTTAGCAAGAAAGAACTGGCACATATGTCGGAATTTATTTTGTTTGTCAGAAGAAATTCCGACATTTGCACCAGTTCCTTCTTCCTTCTTCAGTATGAACTTATGACAAATAAAAAGAGTTCTAGAGCTTACCGAGTTCTAGAGTTCTTAGCAAGAAGGAACTGGCACAAATGTCGGAATTTATTTTGTATGTCAGAAGAAATTCCGACATTTGCACCAGTTCCTTCTTCAGTATAAACTTATGACAAATGAGGAGAGTTCTAGAGCTTACCGAGTTCTAGAGTTCTTAGCAAGAAGGAACTGGCACAAATGTCGGAATTTATTTTGTTTGTCAGAAGAAATTCCGACATTTGCACCAGTTCCTTCTTCCTTCTTCAGTATGAACTTATGACAAATAAAAAGAGTTCTAGAGCTTACCGAGTTCTAGAGTTCTTAGCAAGAAGGAACTGGCACAAATGTCGGAATTTATTTTGTATGTCAGAAGAAATTCCGACATTTGCACCAGTTCCTTCTTCCTTCTTCCAAATAAGGAGAGTTCTAGAACTTACCGAGTTCTAGAGTTCTTAGCAAGAAGGAACTGGTACAAATGTCGGAATTTATTTTGTATGTCAGAAGAAATTCCGACATTTGCACCAGTTCCTTTTTCCTTTTTCAGTATAAACTTATGACAAATGAGGAGAGTGCTAGAGTTCTTAGCAAGAAGGAACTGGCACAAATGTCGGAATTTATTTTGTTTGTCAGAAGAAATTCCGACATTTGCACCAGTTCCTTCTTCCTTTTTCAGTATAAACTTATGACAAATGAGGAGAGTGCTAGAGTTCTTAGCAAGAAGGAACTGGCACAAATGTCGGAATTTATTTTGTTTGTCAGAAGAAATTCCGACATTTGCACCAGTTCCTTCTTCCTTTTTCAGTATAAACTTATGACAAATGAGGAGAGTTCTAGAGTTCTTAGCAAGAAGGAACTGGCACAAATGTCGGAATTTATTTTGTTTGTCAGAAGAAATTCCGACATTTGCACCAGTTCCTTCTCCCTTTTTCAGTATAAACTTATGACAAATGAGGTGAGTGCTAGAGTTCTTAGCAAGAAGGAACTGGCACAAATGTCGGAATTTATTTTGTTTGTCAGAAGAAATTCCGACATTTGCACCAGTTCCTTCTCCCTTTTTCAGTATAAACTTATGACAAATGAGGAGAGTGCTAGAGTTCTTAGCAAGAAGGAACTGGCACAAATGTTGGAATTTATTTTGTATGTCAAAAGAAATTCCGACATTTGCACCAGTTCCTTCTTCCTTTTTCAGTATAAACTTATGACAAATGAGGAGAGTGCTAGAGTTCTTAGCAAGAAGGAACTGGCACAAATGTCGGAATTTATTTTGTTTGTCAGAAGAAATTCCGACATTTGCACCAGTTCCTTCTTCCTTTTTCAGTATAAACTTATGACAAATGAGGAGAGTGCTAGAGTTCTTAGCAAGAAGGAACAGGCACAAATGTCGGAATTTATTTTGTTTGTCAGAAGAAATTCCGACATTTGCACAAGTTCCTTCTTCCTTTTTCAGTATAAACTTATGACAAATGAGGAGAGTTCTAGAGTTCTTAACAAGAAGGAACTGGCACAAATGTCGGAATTTATTTTGTTTGTCGGAAGAAATTCCGACATTTGCACCAGTTCCTTCTCCCTTTTTCAGTATAAACTTATGACAAATGAGGAGAGTTCTAGAGTTCTTAGCAAGAAGGAACTGGCACAAATGTCGGAATTTATTTTGTTTGTCAGAAGAAATTCCGACATTTGCACCAGTTCCTTCTTCCTTTTTCAGTATAAACTTATGACAAATGAGGAGAGTGCTAGAGTTCTTAGCAAGAAGGAACTGGCACAAATGTCGGAATTTATTTTGTTTGTCAGAAGAAATTCCGACATTTGCACCAGTTCCTTCTTCCTTTTTCAGTATAAACTTGTGACAAATGAGGAGAGTTCTAGAGTTCTTAGCAAGAAGGAACTGGCACAAATGTCGGAATTTATTTTGTTTGTCAGAAGAAATTCCGACATTTGCACCAGTTCCTTCTCCCTTTTTCAGTATAAACTTATGACAAATGAGGAGAGTGCTAGAGTTCTTAGCAAGAAGGAACTGGCACAAATGTCGGAATTTATTTTGTTTGTCAGAAGAAATTCCGACATTTGCACCAGTTCCTTCTTCCTTTTTCAGTATAAACTTATGACAAATGAGGAGAGTTCTAGAGTTCTTAGCAAGAAGGAACTGGCACAAATGTCGGAATTTATTTTGTTTGTCAGAAGAAATTCCGACATTTGCACCAGTTCCTTCTTCCTTTTTCAGTATAAACTTATGACAAATGAGGAGAGTGCTAGAGTTCTTAGCAAGAAGGAACTGGCACAAATGTCGGAATTTATTTTGTTTGTCAGAAGAAATTCCGACATTTGCACCAGTTCCTTCTTCCTTCTTCAGTATGAACTTATGACAAATAAAAAGAGTTCTAGAGCTTACCGAGTTCTAGAGTTCTTAGCAAGAAGGAACTGGCACAAATGTTGGAATTTATTTTGTATGTCAAAAGAAATTCCAACATTTGCACCAGTTCCTTCTTCAGGATAAACTTATGACAAATGAGGAGAGTTCTAGATCTTACCGAGTTCTAGAGTTCTTTGCCAGAAGGAACTAGCACAAATGTCGGAATTTATTTTGTATGTCAGAAGAAATTCCGACATTTGCACCAGTTCCTTCTTCAGTATAAACTTATGACAAATGAAGAGAGTTCTAGAGCTTACCGAGTTCTAGAGTTCTTAGCAAGAAAGAACTGGCACATATGTCGGAATTTATTTTGTTTGTCAGAAGAAATTCCGACATTTGCACCAGTTCCTTCTTCCTTCTTCAGTATGAACTTATGACAAATAAAAAGAGTTCTAGAGCTTACCGAGTTCTAGAGTTCTTAGCAAGAAGGAACTGGCACAAATGTCGGAATTTATTTTGTATGTCAGAAGAAATTCCGACATTTGCACCAGTTCCTTCTTCAGTATAAACTTATGACAAATGAGGAGAGTTCTAGAGCTTACCGAGTTCTAGAGTTCTTAGCAAGAAGGAACTGGCACAAATGTCGGAATTTATTTTGTTTGTCAGAAGAAATTCCGACATTTGCACCAGTTCCTTCTTCCTTCTTCAGTATGAACTTATGACAAATAAAAAGAGTTCTAGAGCTTACCGAGTTCTAGAGTTCTTAGCAAGAAGGAACTGGCACAAATGTCGGAATTTATTTTGTATGTCAGAAGAAATTCCGACATTTGCACCAGTTCCTTCTTCCTTCTTCCAAATAAGGAGAGTTCTAGAACTTACCGAGTTCTAGAGTTCTTAGCAAGAAGGAACTGGTACAAATGTCGGAATTTATTTTGTATGTCAGAAGAAATTCCGACATTTGCACCAGTTCCTTTTTCCTTTTTCAGTATAAACTTATGACAAATGAGGAGAGTTCTAGAGTTCTTAGCAAGAAGGAACTGGCACAAATGTCGGAATTTATTTTGTTTGTCAGAAGAAATTCCGACATTTGCACCAGTTCCTTCTTCCTTTTTCAGTATAAACTTATGACAAATGAGGAGAGTGCTAGAGTTCTTAGCAAGAAGGAACTGGCACAAATGTCGGAATTTATTTTGTTTGTCAGAAGAAATTCCGACATTTGCACCAGTTCCTTCTTCCTTCTTCAGTATGAACTTATGACAAATAAAAAGAGTTCTAGAGCTTACCGAGTTCTAGAGTTCTTAGCAAGAAGGAACTGGCACAAATGTTGGAATTTATTTTGTATGTCAAAAGAAATTCCGACATTTGCACCAGTTCCTTCTTCCTTCTTCAGCATAAACTTATGACAAATGAGGAGAGTTCTAGAGCTTACCGAGTTCTAGAGTTCTTTGCCAGAAGGAACTAGCACAAATGTCGGAATTTATTTTGTATGTCAGGAGAAATTCCGACATTTGCACCAGTTCCTTCTTCCAAATAAGGAGAGTTCTAGAGCTTACCGAGTTCTAGAGTTCTTAGCAAGAAGGAACTGGCACAAATGTCGGAATTTATTTTGTATGTCAGAAGAAATTCCGACATTTGCACCAGTTCCTTCTTCCTTCTTCCAAATAAGGAGAGTTCTAGAGCTTACCGAGTTCTAGAGTTCTTAGCAAGAAGGAACTGGCACAAATGTCGGAATTTATTTTGTTTGTCAGAAGAAATTCCGACATTTGCACCAGTTCCTTCTTCCTTTTTCAGTATAAACTTATGACAAATGAGAAGAGTGCTAGAGTTCTTAGCAAGAAGGAACTGGCACAAATGTTGGAATTTATTTTGTATGTCAAAAGAAATTCCGACATTTGCACCAGTTCCTTCTTCCTTCTTCAGTATAAACTTATGACAAATGAGGAGAGTTCTAGAGCTTACCGAGTTCTAGAGTTCTTTGCCAGAAGGAACTAGCACAAATGTCGGAATTTATTTTGTATGTCAGAAGAAATTCCGACATTTGCACCAGTTCCTTCTTCCTTCTTCCAAATAAGGAGAGTTCTAGAGCTTACCGAGTTCTAGAGTTCTTAGCAAGAAGGAACTGGCACAAATGTCGGAATTTATTTTGTATGTCAGAAGAAATTCCGACATTTGCACCAGTTCCTTCTTCCTTCATCCAAATAAGGAGAGTTCTAGAGCTTACCGAGTTCTAGAGTTCTTAGCAAGAAGGAACTGGCACAAATGTCGGAATTTATTTTGTTTGTCAGAAGAAATTCCGACATTTGCACCAGTTCCTTCTTCCTTTTTCAGTATAAACTTATGACAAATGAGGAGAGTGCTAGAGTTCTTAGCAAGAAGGAACTGGCACAAATGTCGGAATTTATTTTGTTTGTCAGAAGAAATTCCGACATTTGCACCAGTTCCTTCTTCCTTTTTCAGTATAAACTTATGACAAATGAGGAGAGTTCTAGAGTTCTTAGCAAGAAGGAACTGGCACAAATGTCGGAATTTATTTTGTTTGTCAGAAGAAATTCCGACATTTGCACCAGTTCCTTCTCCCTTTTTCAGTATAAACTCATGACAAATGAGGAGAGTGCTAGAGTTCTTAGCAAGAAGGAACTGGCACAAATGTCGGAATTTATTTTGTTTGTCAGAAGAAATTCCGACATTTGCACCAGTTCCTTCTTCCTTTTTCAGTATAAACTTATGACAAATGAGGAGAGTGCTAGAGTTCTTAGCAAGAAGGAACTGGCACAAATGTCGGAATTTATTTTGTTTGTCAGAAGAAATTCCGACATTTGCACCAGTTCCTTCTTCCTTTTTCAGTATAAACTTATGACAAATGAGGAGAGTTCTAGAGTTCTTAGCAAGAAGGAACTGGCACAAATGTCGGAATTTATTTTGTTTGTCAGAAGAAATTCCGACATTTGCACCAGTTCCTTCTCCCTTTTTCAGTATAAACTTATGACAAATGAGGTGAGTGCTAGAGTTCTTAGCAAGAAGGAACTGGCACAAATGTCGGAATTTATTTTGTTTGTCAGAAGAAATTCCGACATTTGCACCAGTTCCTTCTCCCTTTTTCAGTATAAACTTATGACAAATGAGGAGAGTGCTAGAGTTCTTAGCAAGAAGGAACTGGCACAAATGTTGGAATTTATTTTGTATGTCAAAAGAAATTCCGACATTTGCACCAGTTCCTTCTTCCTTCTTCAGTATAAACTTATGACAAATGAGGAGAGTTCTAGAGCTTACCGAGTTCTAGAGTTCTTTGCCAGAAGGAACTAGCACAAATGTCGGAATTTATTTTGTATGTCAGAAGAAATTCCGACATTTGCACCAGTTCCTTCTTCCTTCTTCCAAATAAGGAGAGTTCTAGAGCTTACCGAGTTCTAGAGTTCTTAGCAAGAAGGAACTGGCACAAATGTCGGAATTTATTTTGTATGTCAGAAGAAATTCCGACATTTGCACCAGTTCCTTCTTCCTTCTTCCAAATAAGGAGAGTTCTAGAGCTTACCGAGTTCTAGAGTTCTTAGCAAGAAGGAACTGGCACAAATGTCGGAATTTATTTTGTTTGTCAGAAGAAATTCCGACATTTGCACCAGTTCCTTCTTCCTTTTTCAGTATAAACTTATGACAAATGAGGAGAGTGCTAGAGTTCTTAGCAAGAAGGAACTGGCACAAATGTCGGAATTTATTTTGTTTGTCAGAAGAAATTCCGACATTTGCACCAGTTCCTTCTTCCTTTTTCAGTATAAACTTATGACAAATGAGGAGAGTTCTAGAGTTCTTAGCAAGAAGGAACTGGCACAAATGTTGGAATTTATTTTGTATGTCAAAAGAAATTCCAACATTTGCACCAGTTCCTTCTTCAGGATAAACTTATGACAAATGAGGAGAGTTCTAGATCTTACCGAGTTCTAGAGTTCTTTGCCAGAAGGAACTAGCACAAATGTCGGAATTTATTTTGTTTGTCAGAAGAAATTCCGACATTTGCACCAGTTCCTTCTTCCTTTTTCAGTATAAACTTATGACAAATGAGGAGAGTGCTAGAGTTCTTAGCAAGAAGGAACTGGCACAAATGTTGGAATTTATTTTGTATGTCAAAAGAAATTCCGACATTTGCACCAGTTCCTTCTTCCTTCTTCAGTATAAACTTATGACAAATGAGTAGAGTTCTAGAGCTTACCGAGTTCTAGAGTTCTTTGCCAGAAGGAACTAGCACAAATGTCGGAATTTATTTTGTATGTCAGGAGAAATTCCGACATTTGCACCAGTTCCTTCTTCCTTCTTCCAAATAAGGAGAGTTCTAGAGCTTACCGAGTTCTAGAGTTCTTAGCAAGAAGGAACTGGCACAAATGTCGGAATTTATTTTGTATGTCAGAAGAAATTCCGACATTTGCACCAGTTCCTTCTTCCTTTTTCAGTATAAACTTATGACAAATGAGGAGAGTGCTAGAGTTCTTAGCAAGAAGGAACTGGCACAAATGTTGGAATTTATTTTGTATGTCAAAAGAAATTCCGACATTTGCACCAGTTCCTTCTTCCTTCTTCAGTATAAACTTATGACAAATGAGGAGAGTTCTAGAGCTTACCGAGTGCTAGAGTTCTTTGCCAGAAGGAACTAGCACAAATGTCGGAATTTATTTTGTATGTCAGAAGAAATTCCGACATTTGCACCAGTTCCTTCTTCCTTCTTCCAAATAAGGAGAGTTCTAGAGCTTACCGAGTTCTAGAGTTCTTAGCAAGAAGGAACTGGCACAAATGTCGGAATTTATTTTGTATGTCAGAAGAAATTCCGACATTTGCACCAGTTCCTTCTTCCTTCTTCCAAATAAGGAGAGTTCTAGAGCTTACCGAGTTCTAGAGTTCTTAGCAAGAAGGAACTGGCACAAATGTCGGAATTTATTTTGTTTGTCAGAAGAAATTCCGACATTTGCACCAGTTCCTTCTTCCTTTTTCAGTATAAACTTATGACAAATGAGGAGAGTGCTAGAGTTCTTAGCAAGAAGGAACTGGCACAAATGTCGGAATTTATTTTGTTTGTCAGAAGAAATTCCGACATTTGCACCAGTTCCTTCTTCCTTTTTCAGTATAAACTTGTGACAAATGAGGAGAGTTCTAGAGTTCTTAGCAAGAAGGAACTGGCACAAATGTCGGAATTTATTTTGTTTGTCAGAAGAAATTCCGACATTTGCACCAGTTCCTTCTTCCTTTTTCAGTATAAACTTGTGACAAATGAGGAGAGTGCTAGAGTTCTTAGCAAGAAGGAACTGGCACAAATGTCGGAATTTATTTTGTTTGTCAGAAGAAATTCCGACATTTGCACCAGTTCCTTCTTCCTTTTTCAGTATAAACTTATGACAAATGAGGAGAGTTCTAGAGTTCTTAGCAAGAAGGAACTGGCACAAATGTCGGAATTTATTTTGTTTGTCAGAAGAAATTCCGACATTTGCACCAGTTCCTTCTCCCTTTTTCAGTATAAACTTATGACAAATGAGGAGAGTGCTAGAGTTCTTAGCAAGAAGGAACTGGCACAAATGTCGGAATTTATTTTGTTTGTCAGAAGAAATTCCGACATTTGCACCAGTTCCTTCTTCCTTTTTCAGTATAAACTTATGACAAATGAGGAGAGTGCTAGAGTTCTTAGCAAGAAGGAACTGGCACAAATGTCGGAATTTATTTTGTTTGTCAGAAGAAATTCCGACATTTGCACCAGTTCCTTCTTCCTTTTTCAGTATAAACTTATGACAAATGAGGAGAGTTCTAGAGTTCTTAGCAAGAAGGAACTGGCACAAATGTCGGAATTTATTTTGTTTGTCAGAAGAAATTCCGACATTTGCACCAGTTCCTTCTCCCTTTTTCAGTATAAACTTATGACAAATGAGGTGAGTGCTAGAGTTCTTAGCAAGAAGGAACTGGCACAAATGTCGGAATTTATTTTGTTTGTCAGAAGAAATTCCGACATTTGCACCAGTTCCTTCTTCCTTTTTCAGTATAAACTTATGACAAATGAGGAGAGTGCTAGAGTTCTTAGCAAGAAGGAACTGGCACAAATGTCGGAATTTATTTTGTTTGTCAGAAGAAATTCCGACATTTGCACCAGTTCCTTCTTCCTTCTTCAGTATGAACTTATGACAAATAAAAAGAGTTCTAGAGCTTACCGAGTTCTAGAGTTCTTAGCAAGAAGGAACTGGCACAAATGTTGGAATTTATTTTGTATGTCAAAAGAAATTCCAACATTTGCACCAGTTCCTTCTTCAGGATAAACTTATGACAAATGAGGAGAGTTCTAGATCTTACCGAGTTCTAGAGTTCTTTGCCAGAAGGAACTAGCACAAATGTCGGAATTTATTTTGTTTGTCAGAAGAAATTCCGACATTTGCACCAGTTCCTTCTTCCTTTTTCAGTATAAACTTATGACAAATGAGGAGAGTGCTAGAGTTCTTAGCAAGAAGGAACTGGCACAAATGTTGGAATTTATTTTGTATGTCAAAAGAAATTCCGACATTTGCACCAGTTCCTTCTTCCTTCTTCAGTATAAACTTATGACAAATGAGTAGAGTTCTAGAGCTTACCGAGTTCTAGAGTTCTTTGCCAGAAGGAACTAGCACAAATGTCGGAATTTATTTTGTATGTCAGGAGAAATTCCGACATTTGCACCAGTTCCTTCTTCCTTCTTCCAAATAAGGAGAGTTCTAGAGCTTACCGAGTTCTAGAGTTCTTAGCAAGAAGGAACTGGCACAAATGTCGGAATTTATTTTGTATGTCAGAAGAAATTCCGACATTTGCACCAGTTCCTTCTTCCTTCTTCCAAATAAGGAGAGTTCTAGAGCTTACCGAGTTCTAGAGTTCTTAGCAAGAAGGAACTGGCACAAATGTCGGAATTTATTTTGTTTGTCAGAAGAAATTCCGACATTTGCACCAGTTCCTTCTTCCTTTTTCAGTATAAACTTATGACAAATGAGGAGAGTGCTAGAGTTCTTAGCAAGAAGGAACTGGCACAAATGTTGGAATTTATTTTGTATGTCAAAAGAAATTCCGACATTTGCACCAGTTCCTTCTTCCTTCTTCAGTATAAACTTATGACAAATGAGGAGAGTTCTAGAGCTTACCGAGTGCTAGACTTCTTTGCCAGAAGGAACTAGCACAAATGTCGGAATTTATTTTGTATGTCAGAAGAAATTCCGACATTTGCACCAGTTCCTTCTTCCTTCTTCCAAATAAGGAGAGTTCTAGAGCTTACCGAGTTCTAGAGTTCTTAGCAAGAAGGAACTGGCACAAATGTCGGAATTTATTTTGTATGTCAGAAGAAATTCCGACATTTGCACCAGTTCCTTCTTCCTTCTTCCAAATAAGGAGAGTTCTAGAGCTTACCGAGTTCTAGAGTTCTTAGCAAGAAGGAACTGGCACAAATGTCGGAATTTATTTTGTTTGTCAGAAGAAATTCCGACATTTGCACCAGTTCCTTCTTCCTTTTTCAGTATAAACTTATGACAAATGAGGAGAGTGCTAGAGTTCTTAGCAAGAAGGAACTGGCACAAATGTCGGAATTTATTTTGTTTGTCAGAAGAAATTCCGACATTTGCACCAGTTCCTTCTTCCTTTTTCAGTATAAACTTGTGACAAATGAGGAGAGTGCTAGAGTTCTTAGCAAGAAGGAACTGGCACAAATGTTGGAATTTATTTTGTATGTCAAAAGAAATTCCGACATTTGCACCAGTTCCTTCTTCCTTCTTCAGTATAAACTTATGACAAATGAGGAGAGTTCTAGAGCTTACCGAGTGCTAGAGTTCTTTGCCAGAAGGAACTAGCACAAATGTCGGAATTTATTTTGTATGTCAGAAGAAATTCCGACATTTGCACCAGTTCCTTCTTCCTTCTTCCAAATAAGGAGAGTTCTAGAGCTTACCGAGTTCTAGAGTTCTTAGCAAGAAGGAACTGGCACAAATGTCGGAATTTATTTTGTATGTCAGAAGAAATTCCGACATTTGCACCAGTTCCTTCTTCCTTCTTCCAAATAAGGAGAGTTCTAGAGCTTACCGAGTTCTAGAGTTCTTAGCAAGAAGGAACTGGCACAAATGTCGGAATTTATTTTGTTTGTCAGAAGAAATTCCGACATTTGCACCAGTTCCTTCTTCCTTTTTCAGTATAAACTTATGACAAATGAGGAGAGTGCTAGAGTTCTTAGCAAGAAGGAACTGGCACAAATGTCGGAATTTATTTTGTTTGTCAGAAGAAATTCCGACATTTGCACCAGTTCCTTCTTCCTTTTTCAGTATAAACTTGTGACAAATGAGGAGAGTTCTAGAGTTCTTAGCAAGAAGGAACTGGCACAAATGTCGGAATTTATTTTGTTTGTCAGAAGAAATTCCGACATTTGCACCAGTTCCTTCTTCCTTTTTCAGTATAAACTTGTGACAAATGAGGAGAGTGCTAGAGTTCTTAGCAAGAAGGAACTGGCACAAATGTCGGAATTTATTTTGTTTGTCAGAAGAAATTCCGACATTTGCACCAGTTCCTTCTTCCTTTTTCAGTATAAACTTATGACAAATGAGGAGAGTTCTAGAGTTCTTAGCAAGAAGGAACTGGCACAAATGTCGGAATTTATTTTGTTTGTCAGAAGAAATTCCGACATTTGCACCAGTTCCTTCTCCCTTTTTCAGTATAAACTTATGACAAATGAGGAGAGTGCTAGAGTTCTTAGCAAGAAGGAACTGGCACAAATGTCGGAATTTATTTTGTTTGTCAGAAGAAATTCCGACATTTGCACCAGTTCCTTCTTCCTTTTTCAGTATAAACTTATGACAAATGAGGAGAGTGCTAGAGTTCTTAGCAAGAAGGAACTGGCACAAATGTCGGAATTTATTTTGTTTGTCAGAAGAAATTCCGACATTTGCACCAGTTCCTTCTTCCTTTTTCAGTATAAACTTATGACAAATGAGGAGAGTTCTAGAGTTCTTAGCAAGAAGGAACTGGCACAAATGTCGGAATTTATTTTGTTTGTCAGAAGAAATTCCGACATTTGCACCAGTTCCTTCTCCCTTTTTCAGTATAAACTTATGACAAATGAGGTGAGTGCTAGAGTTCTTAGCAAGAAGGAACTGGCACAAATGTCGGAATTTATTTTGTTTGTCAGAAGAAATTCCGACATTTGCACCAGTTCCTTCTTCCTTTTTCAGTATAAACTTATGACAAATGAGGAGAGTGCTAGAGTTCTTAGCAAGAAGGAACTGGCACAAATGTCGGAATTTATTTTGTTTGTCAGAAGAAATTCCGACATTTGCACCAGTTCCTTCTTCCTTCTTCAGTATGAACTTATGACAAATAAAAAGAGTTCTAGAGCTTACCGAGTTCTAGAGTTCTTAGCAAGAAGGAACTGGCACAAATGTTGGAATTTATTTTGTATGTCAAAAGAAATTCCAACATTTGCACCAGTTCCTTCTTCAGGATAAACTTATGACAAATGAGGAGAGTTCTAGATCTTACCGAGTTCTAGAGTTCTTTGCCAGAAGGAACTAGCACAAATGTCGGAATTTATTTTGTTTGTCAGAAGAAATTCCGACATTTGCACCAGTTCCTTCTTCCTTTTTCAGTATAAACTTATGACAAATGAGGAGAGTGCTAGAGTTCTTAGCAAGAAGGAACTGGCACAAATGTTGGAATTTATTTTGTATGTCAAAAGAAATTCCGACATTTGCACCAGTTCCTTCTTCCTTCTTCAGTATAAACTTATGACAAATGAGTAGAGTTCTAGAGCTTACCGAGTTCTAGAGTTCTTTGCCAGAAGGAACTAGCACAAATGTCGGAATTTATTTTGTATGTCAGGAGAAATTCCGACATTTGCACCAGTTCCTTCTTCCTTCTTCCAAATAAGGAGAGTTCTAGAGCTTACCGAGTTCTAGAGTTCTTAGCAAGAAGGAACTGGCACAAATGTCGGAATTTATTTTGTATGTCAGAAGAAATTCCGACATTTGCACCAGTTCCTTCTTCCTTCTTCCAAATAAGGAGAGTTCTAGAGCTTACCGAGTTCTAGAGTTCTTAGCAAGAAGGAACTGGCACAAATGTCGGAATTTATTTTGTTTGTCAGAAGAAATTCCGACATTTGCACCAGTTCCTTCTTCCTTTTTCAGTATAAACTTATGACAAATGAGGAGAGTGCTAGAGTTCTTAGCAAGAAGGAACTGGCACAAATGTTGGAATTTATTTTGTATGTCAAAAGAAATTCCGACATTTGCACCAGTTCCTTCTTCCTTCTTCAGTATAAACTTATGACAAATGAGGAGAGTTCTAGAGCTTACCGAGTGCTAGACTTCTTTGCCAGAAGGAACTAGCACAAATGTCGGAATTTATTTTGTATGTCAGAAGAAATTCCGACATTTGCACCAGTTCCTTCTTCCTTCTTCCAAATAAGGAGAGTTCTAGAGCTTACCGAGTTCTAGAGTTCTTAGCAAGAAGGAACTGGCACAAATGTCGGAATTTATTTTGTATGTCAGAAGAAATTCCGACATTTGCACCAGTTCCTTCTTCCAAATAAGGAGAGTTCTAGAGCTTACCGAGTTCTAGAGTTCTTAGCAAGAAGGAACTGGCACAAATGTCGGAATTTATTTTGTTTGTCAGAAGAAATTCCGACATTGGCACCAGTTCCTTCTTCCTTTTTCAGTATAAACTTATGACAAATGAGGAGAGTGCTAGAGTTCTTAGCAAGAAGGAACTGGCACAAATGTCGGAATTTATTTTGTTTGTCAGAAGAAATTCCGACATTTGCACCAGTTCCTTCTTCCTTTTTCAGTATAAACTTGTGACAAATGAGGAGAGTTCTAGAGTTCTTAGCAAGAAGGAACTGGCACAAATGTCGGAATTTATTTTGTTTGTCAGAAGAAATTCCGACATTTGCACCAGTTCCTTCTCCCTTTTTCAGTATAAACTTATGACAAATGAGGAGAGTGCTAGAGTTCTTAGCAAGAAGGAACTGGCACAAATGTCGGAATTTATTTTGTTTGTCAGAAGAAATTCCGACATTTGCACCAGTTCCTTCTTCCTTTTTCAGTATAAACTTATGACAAATGAGGAGAGTTCTAGAGTTCTTAGCAAGAAGGAACTGGCACAAATGTCGGAATTTATTTTGTTTGTCAGAAGAAATTCCGACATTTGCACCAGTTCCTTCTTCCTTTTTCAGTATAAACTTATGACAAATGAGGAGAGTGCTAGAGTTCTTAGCAAGAAGGAACTGGCACAAATGTCGGAATTTATTTTGTTTGTCAGAAGAAATTCCGACATTTGCACCAGTTCCTTCTTCCTTCTTCAGTATGAACTTATGACAAATAAAAAGAGTTCTAGAGCTTACCGAGTTCTAGAGTTCTTAGCAAGAAGGAACTGGCACAAATGTTGGAATTTATTTTGTATGTCAAAAGAAATTCCAACATTTGCACCAGTTCCTTCTTCAGGATAAACTTATGACAAATGAGGAGAGTTCTAGATCTTACCGAGTTCTAGAGTTCTTTGCCAGAAGGAACTAGCACAAATGTCGGAATTTATTTTGTATGTCAGAAGAAATTCCGACATTTGCACCAGTTCCTTCTTCAGTATAAACTTATGACAAATGAAGAGAGTTCTAGAGCTTACCGAGTTCTAGAGTTCTTAGCAAGAAGGAACTGGCACAAATGTCAAAATTTATTTTGTTTGTCAGAAGAAATTCCGACATTTGCACCAGTTCCTTCTTCCTTCTTCAGTATGAACTTATGACAAATAAAAAGAGTTCTAGAGCTTACCGAGTTCTAGAGTTCTTAGCAAGAAGGAACTGGCACAAATGTCGGAATTTATTTTGTATGTCAGAAGAAATTCCGACATTTGCACCAGTTCCTTCTTCAGTATAAACTTATGACAAATGAGGAGAGTTCTAGAGCTTACCGAGTTCTAGAGTTCTTAGCAAGAAGGAACTGGCACAAATGTCGGAATTTATTTTGTTTGTCAGAAGAAATTCCGACATTTGCACCAGTTCCTTCTTCCTTCTTCAGTATGAACTTATGACAAATAAAAAGAGTTCTAGAGCTTACCGAGTTCTAGAGTTCTTAGCAAGAAGGAACTGGCACAAATGTCGGAATTTATTTTGTATGTCAGAAGAAATTCCGACATTTGCACCAGTTCCTTCTTCCTTCTTCCAAATAAGGAGAGTTCTAGAACTTACCGAGTTCTAGAGTTCTTAGCAAGAAGGAACTGGTACAAATGTCGGAATTTATTTTGTATGTCAGAAGAAATTCCGACATTTGCACCAGTTCCTTTTTCCTTTTTCAGTATAAACTTATGACAAATGAGGAGAGTTCTAGAGTTCTTAGCAAGAAGGAACTGGCACAAATGTCGGAATTTATTTTGTTTGTCAGAAGAAATTCCGACATTTGCACCAGTTCCTTCTTCCTTTTTCAGTATAAACTTATGACAAATGAGGAGAGTGCTAGAGTTCTTAGCAAGAAGGAACTGGCACAAATGTCGGAATTTATTTTGTTTGTCAGAAGAAATTCCGACATTTGCACCAGTTCCTTCTTCCTTCTTCAGTATAAACTTATGACAAATGAGGAGAGTTCTAGAGCTTACCGAGTGCTAGAGTTCTTTGCCAGAAGGAACTAGCACAAATGTCGGAATTTATTTTGTATGTCAGAAGAAATTCCGACATTTGCACCAGTTCCTTCTTCCTTCTTCCAAATAAGGAGAGTTCTAGAGCTTACCGAGTTCTAGAGTTCTTAGCAAGAAGGAACTGGCACAAATGTCGGAATTTATTTTGTATGTCAGAAGAAATTCCGACATTTGCACCAGTTCCTTCTTCCTTCTTCCAAATAAGGAGAGTTCTAGAGCTTACCGAGTTCTAGAGTTCTTAGCAAGAAGGAACTGGCACAAATGTCGGAATTTATTTTGTTTGTCAGAAGAAATTCCGACATTTGCACCAGTTCCTTCTTCCTTTTTCAGTATAAACTTATGACAAATGAGGAGAGTGCTAGAGTTCTTAGCAAGAAGGAACTGGCACAAATGTCGGAATTTATTTTGTTTGTCAGAAGAAATTCCGACATTTGCACCAGTTCCTTCTTCCTTTTTCAGTATAAACTTGTGACAAATGAGGAGAGTTCTAGAGTTCTTAGCAAGAAGGAACTGGCACAAATGTCGGAATTTATTTTGTTTGTCAGAAGAAATTCCGACATTTGCACCAGTTCCTTCTTCCTTTTTCAGTATAAACTTTTGACAAATGAGGAGAGTGCTAGAGTTCTTAGCAAGAAGGAACTGGCACAAATGTCGGAATTTATTTTGTTTGTCAGAAGAAATTCCGACATTTGCACCAGTTCCTTCTTCCTTTTTCAGTATAAACTTATGACAAATGAGGAGAGTTCTAGAGTTCTTAGCAAGAAGGAACTGGCACAAATGTCGGAATTTATTTTGTTTGTCAGAAGAAATTCCGACATTTGCACCAGTTCCTTCTCCCTTTTTCAGTATAAACTTATGACAAATGAGGAGAGTGCTAGAGTTCTTAGCAAGAAGGAACTGGCACAAATGTCGGAATTTATTTTGTTTGTCAGAAGAAATTCCGACATTTGCACCAGTTCCTTCTTCCTTTTTCAGTATAAACTTATGACAAATGAGGAGAGTGCTAGAGTTCTTAGCAAGAAGGAACTGGCACAAATGTCGGAATTTATTTTGTTTGTCAGAAGAAATTCCGACATTTGCACCAGTTCCTTCTTCCTTTTTCAGTATAAACTTATGACAAATGAGGAGAGTTCTAGAGTTCTTAGCAAGAAGGAACTGGCACAAATGTCGGAATTTATTTTGTTTGTCAGAAGAAATTCCGACATTTGCACCAGTTCCTTCTCCCTTTTTCAGTATAAACTTATGACAAATGAGGTGAGTGCTAGAGTTCTTAGCAAGAAGGAACTGGCACAAATGTCGGAATTTATTTTGTTTGTCAGAAGAAATTCCGACATTTGCACCAGTTCCTTCTTCCTTTTTCAGTATAAACTTATGACAAATGAGGAGAGTGCTAGAGTTCTTAGCAAGAAGGAACTGGCACAAATGTCGGAATTTATTTTGTTTGTCAGAAGAAATTCCGACATTTGCACCAGTTCCTTCTTCCTTCTTCAGTATGAACTTATGACAAATAAAAAGAGTTCTAGAGCTTACCGAGTTCTAGAGTTCTTAGCAAGAAGGAACTGGCACAAATGTTGGAATTTATTTTGTATGTCAAAAGAAATTCCAACATTTGCACCAGTTCCTTCTTCAGGATAAACTTATGACAAATGAGGAGAGTTCTAGATCTTACCGAGTTCTAGAGTTCTTTGCCAGAAGGAACTAGCACAAATGTCGGAATTTATTTTGTTTGTCAGAAGAAATTCCGACATTTGCACCAGTTCCTTCTTCCTTTTTCAGTATAAACTTATGACAAATGAGGAGAGTGCTAGAGTTCTTAGCAAGAAGGAACTGGCACAAATGTTGGAATTTATTTTGTATGTCAAAAGAAATTCCGACATTTGCACCAGTTCCTTCTTCCTTCTTCAGTATAAACTTATGACAAATGAGTAGAGTTCTAGAGCTTACCGAGTTCTAGAGTTCTTTGCCAGAAGGAACTAGCACAAATGTCGGAATTTATTTTGTATGTCAGGAGAAATTCCGACATTTGCACCAGTTCCTTCTTCCTTCTTCCAAATAAGGAGAGTTCTAGAGCTTACCGAGTTCTAGAGTTCTTAGCAAGAAGGAACTGGCACAAATGTCGGAATTTATTTTGTATGTCAGAAGAAATTCCGACATTTGCACCAGTTCCTTCTTCCTTCTTCCAAATAAGGAGAGTTCTAGAGCTTACCGAGTTCTAGAGTTCTTAGCAAGAAGGAACTGGCACAAATGTCGGAATTTATTTTGTTTGTCAGAAGAAATTCCGACATTTGCACCAGTTCCTTCTTCCTTTTTCAGTATAAACTTATGACAAATGAGGAGAGTGCTAGAGTTCTTAGCAAGAAGGAACTGGCACAAATGTTGGAATTTATTTTGTATGTCAAAAGAAATTCCGACATTTGCACCAGTTCCTTCTTCCTTCTTCAGTATAAACTTATGACAAATGAGGAGAGTTCTAGAGCTTACCGAGTGCTAGAGTTCTTTGCCAGAAGGAACTAGCACAAATGTCGGAATTTATTTTGTATGTCAGAAGAAATTCCGACATTTGCACCAGTTCCTTCTTCCTTCTTCCAAATAAGGAGAGTTCTAGAGCTTACCGAGTTCTAGAGTTCTTAGCAAGAAGGAACTGGCACAAATGTCGGAATTTATTTTGTATGTCAGAAGAAATTCCGACATTTGCACCAGTTCCTTCTTCCTTCTTCCAAATAAGGAGAGTTCTAGAGCTTACCGAGTTCTAGAGTTCTTAGCAAGAAGGAACTGGCACAAATGTCGGAATTTATTTTGTTTGTCAGAAGAAATTCCGACATTTGCACCAGTTCCTTCTTCCTTTTTCAGTATAAACTTATGACAAATGAGGAGAGTGCTAGAGTTCTTAGCAAGAAGGAACTGGCACAAATGTCGGAATTTATTTTGTTTGTCAGAAGAAATTCCGACATTTGCACCAGTTCCTTCTTCCTTTTTCAGTATAAACTTGTGACAAATGAGGAGAGTTCTAGAGTTCTTAGCAAGAAGGAACTGGCACAAATGTCGGAATTTATTTTGTTTGTCAGAAGAAATTCCGACATTTGCACCAGTTCCTTCTCCCTTTTTCAGTATAAACTTATGACAAATGAGGAGAGTGCTAGAGTTCTTAGCAAGAAGGAACTGGCACAAATGTCGGAATTTATTTTGTTTGTCAGAAGAAATTCCGACATTTGCACCAGTTCCTTCTTCCTTTTTCAGTATAAACTTATGACAAATGAGGAGAGTGCTAGAGTTCTTAGCAAGAAGGAACTGGCACAAATGTCGGAATTTATTTTGTTTGTCAGAAGAAATTCCGACATTTGCACCAGTTCCTTCTTCCTTCTTCAGTATGAACTTATGACAAATAAAAAGAGTTCTAGAGCTTACCGAGTTCTAGAGTTCTTAGCAAGAAGGAACTGGCACAAATGTTGGAATTTATTTTGTATGTCAAAAGAAATTCCAACATTTGCACCAGTTCCTTCTTCAGGATAAACTTATGACAAATGAGGAGAGTTCTAGATCTTACCGAGTTCTAGAGTTCTTTGCCAGAAGGAACTAGCACAAATGTCGGAATTTATTTTGTATGTCAGAAGAAATTCCGACATTTGCACCAGTTCCTTCTTCAGTATAAACTTATGACAAATGAAGAGAGTTCTAGAGCTTACCGAGTTCTAGAGTTCTTAGCAAGAAGGAACTGGCACAAATGTCGGAATTTATTTTGTTTGTCAGAAGAAATTCCGACATTTGCACCAGTTCCTTCTTCCTTCTTCAGTATGAACTTATGACAAATAAAAAGAGTTCTAGAGCTTACCGAGTTCTAGAGTTCTTAGCAAGAAGGAACTGGCACAAATGTCGGAATTTATTTTGTATGTCAGAAGAAATTCCGACATTTGCACCAGTTCCTTCTTCAGTATAAACTTATGACAAATGAGGAGAGTTCTAGAGCTTACCGAGTTCTAGAGTTCTTAGCAAGAAGGAACTGGCACAAATGTCGGAATTTATTTTGTTTGTCAGAAGAAATTCCGACATTTGCACCAGTTCCTTCTTCCTTCTTCAGTATGAACTTATGACAAATAAAAAGAGTTCTAGAGCTTACCGAGTTCTAGAGTTCTTAGCAAGAAGGAACTAGCACAAATGTCGGAATTTATTTTGTATGTCAGAAGAAATTCCGACATTTGCACCAGTTCCTTCTTCCTTCTTCCAAATAAGGAGAGTTCTAGAGCTTACCGAGTTCTAGAGTTCTTAGCAAGAAGGAACTGGCACAAATGTCGGAATTTATTTTGTATGTCAGAAGAAATTCCGACATTTGCACCAGTTCCTTCTTCCTTCTTCCAAATAAGGAGAGTTCTAGAGCTTACCGAGTTCTAGAGTTCTTAGCAAGAAGGAACTGGCACAAATGTCGGAATTTATTTTGTTTGTCAGAAGAAATTCCGACATTTGCACCAGTTCCTTCTTCCTTTTTCAGTATAAACTTATGACAAATGAGGAGAGTGCTAGAGTTCTTAGCAAGAAGGAACTGGCACAAATGTCGGAATTTATTTTGTTTGTCAGAAGAAATTCCGACATTTGCACCAGTTCCTTCTTCCTTTTTCAGTATAAACTTGTGACAAATGAGGAGAGTTCTAGAGTTCTTAGCAAGAAGGAACTGGCACAAATGTCGGAATTTATTTTGTTTGTCAGAAGAAATTCCGACATTTGCACCAGTTCCTTCTCCCTTTTTCAGTATAAACTTATGACAAATGAGGAGAGTGCTAGAGTTCTTAGCAAGAAGGAACTGGCACAAATGTCGGAATTTATTTTGTTTGTCAGAAGAAATTCCGACATTTGCACCAGTTCCTTCTTCCTTTTTCAGTATAAACTTATGACAAATGAGGAGAGTGCTAGAGTTCTTAGCAAGAAGGAACTGGCACAAATGTCGGAATTTATTTTGTTTGTCAGAAGAAATTCCGACATTTGCACCAGTTCCTTCTTCCTTCTTCAGTATGAACTTATGACAAATAAAAAGAGTTCTAGAGCTTACCGAGTTCTAGAGTTCTTAGCAAGAAGGAACTGGCACAAATGTTGGAATTTATTTTGTATGTCAAAAGAAATTCCAACATTTGCACCAGTTCCTTCTTCAGGATAAACTTATGACAAATGAGGAGAGTTCTAGATCTTACCGAGTTCTAGAGTTCTTTGCCAGAAGGAACTAGCACAAATGTCGGAATTTATTTTGTATGTCAGAAGAAATTCCGACATTTGCACCAGTTCCTTCTTCAGTATAAACTTATGACAAATGAAGAGAGTTCTAGAGCTTACCGAGTTCTAGAGTTCTTAGCAAGAAGGAACTGGCACAAATGTCGGAATTTATTTTGTTTGTCAGAAGAAATTCCGACATTTGCACCAGTTCCTTCTTCCTTCTTCAGTATGAACTTATGACAAATAAAAAGAGTTCTAGAGCTTACCGAGTTCTAGAGTTCTTAGCAAGAAGGAACTGGCACAAATGTCGGAATTTATTTTGTATGTCAGAAGAAATTCCGACATTTGCACCAGTTCCTTCTTCAGTATAAACTTATGACAAATGAGGAGAGTTCTAGAGCTTACCGAGTTCTAGAGTTCTTAGCAAGAAGGAACTGGCACAAATGTCGGAATTTATTTTGTTTGTCAGAAGAAATTCCGACATTTGCACCAGTTCCTTCTTCCTTCTTCAGTATGAACTTATGACAAATAAAAAGAGTTCTAGAGCTTACCGAGTTCTAGAGTTCTTAGCAAGAAGGAACTGGCACAAATGTCGGAATTTATTTTGTATGTCAGAAGAAATTCCGACATTTGCACCAGTTCCTTCTTCCTTCTTCCAAATAAGGAGAGTTCTAGAACTTACCGAGTTCTAGAGTTCTTAGCAAGAAGGAACTGGTACAAATGTCGGAATTTATTTTGTATGTCAGAAGAAATTCCGACATTTGCACCAGTTCCTTTTTCCTTTTTCAGTATAAACTTATGACAAATGAGGAGAGTTCTAGAGTTCTTAGCAAGAAGGAACTGGCACAAATGTCGGAATTTATTTTGTTTGTCAGAAGAAATTCCGACATTTGCACCAGTTCCTTCTTCCTTTTTCAGTATAAACTTATGACAAATGAGGAGAGTGCTAGAGTTCTTAGCAAGAAGGAACTGGCACAAATGTCGGAATTTATTTTGTTTGTCAGAAGAAATTCCGACATTTGCACCAGTTCCTTCTTCCTTCTTCAGTATGAACTTATGACAAATAAAAAGAGTTCTAGAGCTTACCGAGTTCTAGAGTTCTTAGCAAGAAGGAACTGGCACAAATGTTGGAATTTATTTTGTATGTCAAAAGAAATTCCGACATTTGCACCAGTTCCTTCTTCCTTCTTCAGTATAAACTTATGACAAATGAGGAGAGTTCTAGAGCTTACCGAGTTCTAGAGTTCTTTGCCAGAAGGAACTAGCACAAATGTCGGAATTTATTTTGTATGTCAGAAGAAATTCCGACATTTGCACCAGTTCCTTCTTCCTTCTTCCAAATAAGGAGAGTTCTAGAGCTTACCGAGTTCTAGAGTTCTTAGCAAGAAGGAACTGGCACAAATGTCGGAATTTATTTTGTATGTCAGAAGAAATTCCGACATTTGCACCAGTTCCTTCTTCCTTCTTCCAAATTAGGAGAGTTCTAGAGCTTACCGAGTTCTAGAGTTCTTAGCAAGAAGGAACTGGCACAAATGTCGGAATTTATTTTGTTTGTCAGAAGAAATTCCGACATTTGCACCAGTTCCTTCTTCCTTTTTCAGTATAAACTTATGACAAATGAGGAGAGTGCTAGAGTTCTTAGCAAGAAGGAACTGGCACAAATGTTGGAATTTATATTGTATGTCAAAAGAAATTCCGACATTTGCACCAGTTCCTTCTTCCTTCTTCAGTATAAACTTATGACAAATGAGGAGAGTTCTAGAGCTTACCGAGTTCTAGAGTTCTTTGCCAGAAGGAACTAGCACAAATGTCGGAATTTATTTTGTATGTCAGAAGAAATTCCGACATTTGCACCAGTTCCTTCTTCCTTCTTCCAAATAAGGAGAGTTCTAGAGCTTACCGAGTTCTAGAGTTCTTAGCAAGAAGGAACTGGCACAAATGTCGGAATTTATTTTGTATGTCAGAAGAAATTCCGACATTTGCACCAGTTCCTTCTTCCTTCTTCCAAATAAGGAGAGTTCTAGAGCTTACCGAGTTCTAGAGTTCTTAGCAAGAAGGAACTGGCACAAATGTCGGAATTTATTTTGTTTGTCAGAAGAAATTCCGACATTTGCACCAGTTCCTTCTTCCTTTTTCAGTATAAACTTATGACAAATGAGGAGAGTGCTAGAGTTCTTAGCAAGAAGGAACTGGCACAAATGTCGGAATTTATTTTGTTTGTCAGAAGAAATTCCGACATTTGCACCAGTTCCTTCTTCCTTTTTCAGTATAAACTTATGACAAATGAGGAGAGTGCTAGAGTTCTTAGCAAGAAGGAACAGGCACAAATGTCGGAATTTATTTTGTTTGTCAGAAGAAATTCCGACATTTGCACAAGTTCCTTCTTCCTTTTTCAGTATAAACTTATGACAAATGAGGAGAGTTCTAGAGTTCTTAACAAGAAGGAACTGGCACAAATGTCGGAATTTATTTTGTTTGTCGGAAGAAATTCCGACATTTGCACCAGTTCCTTCTCCCTTTTTCAGTATAAACTTATGACAAATGAGGAGAGTTCTAGAGTTCTTAGCAAGAAGGAACTGGCACAAATGTCGGAATTTATTTTGTTTGTCAGAAGAAATTCCGACATTTGCACCAGTTCCTTCTTCCTTTTTCAGTATAAACTTATGACAAATGAGGAGAGTGCTAGAGTTCTTAGCAAGAAGGAACTGGCACAAATGTCGGAATTTATTTTGTTTGTCAGAAGAAATTCCGACATTTTCACCAGTTCCTTCTTCCTTTTTCAGTATAAACTTGTGACAAATGAGGAGAGTTCTAGAGTTCTTAGCAAGAAGGAACTGGCACAAATGTCGGAATTTATTTTGTTTGTCAGAAGAAATTCCGACATTTGCACCAGTTCCTTCTCCCTTTTTCAGTATAAACTTATGACAAATGAGGAGAGTGCTAGAGTTCTTAGCAAGAAGGAACTGGCACAAATGTCGGAATTTATTTTGTTTGTCAGAAGAAATTCCGACATTTGCACCAGTTCCTTCTTCCTTTTTCAGTATAAACTTATGACAAATGAGGAGAGTTCTAGAGTTCTTAGCAAGAAGGAACTGGCACAAATGTCGGAATTTATTTTGTTTGTCAGAAGAAATTCCGACATTTGCACCAGTTCCTTCTTCCTTTTTCAGTATAAACTTATGACAAATGAGGAGAGTGCTAGAGTTCTTAGCAAGAAGGAACTGGCACAAATGTCGGAATTTATTTTGTTTGTCAGAAGAAATTCCGACATTTGCACCAGTTCCTTCTTCCTTCTTCAGTATGAACTTATGACAAATAAAAAGAGTTCTAGAGCTTACCGAGTTCTAGAGTTCTTAGCAAGAAGGAACTGGCACAAATGTTGGAATTTATTTTGTATGTCAAAAGAAATTCCAACATTTGCACCAGTTCCTTCTTCAGGATAAACTTATGACAAATGAGGAGAGTTCTAGATCTTACCGAGTTCTAGAGTTCTTTGCCAGAAGGAACTAGCACAAATGTCGGAATTTATTTTGTATGTCAGAAGAAATTCCGACATTTGCACCAGTTCCTTCTTCAGTATAAACTTATGACAAATGAAGAGAGTTCTAGAGCTTACCGAGTTCTAGAGTTCTTAGCAAGAAGGAACTGGCACAAATGTCGGAATTTATTTTGTTTGTCAGAAGAAATTCCGACATTTGCACCAGTTCCTTCTTCCTTCTTCAGTATGAACTTATGACAAATAAAAAGAGTTCTAGAGCTTACCGAGTTCTAGAGTTCTTAGCAAGAAGGAACTGGCACAAATGTCGGAATTTATTTTGTATGTCAGAAGAAATTCCGACATTTGCACCAGTTCCTTCTTCAGTATAAACTTATGACAAATGAGGAGAGTTCTAGAGCTTACCGAGTTCTAGAGTTCTTAGCAAGAAGGAACTGGCACAAATGTCGGAATTTATTTTGTTTGTCAGAAGAAATTCCGACATTTGCACCAGTTCCTTCTTCCTTCTTCAGTATGAACTTATGACAAATAAAAAGAGTTCTAGAGCTTACCGAGTTCTAGTGTTCTTAGCAAGAAGGAACTGGCACAAATGTCGGAATTTATTTTGTATGTCAGAAGAAATTCCGACATTTGCACCAGTTCCTTCTTCCTTCTTCCAAATAAGGAGAGTTCTAGAACTTACCGAGTTCTAGAGTTCTTAGCAAGAAGGAACTGGTACAAATGTCGGAATTTATTTTGTATGTCAGAAGAAATTCCGACATTTGCACCAGTTCCTTTTTCCTTTTTCAGTATAAACTTATGACAAATGAGGAGAGTTCTAGAGTTCTTAGCAAGAAGGAACTGGCACAAATGTCGGAATTTATTTTGTTTGTCAGAAGAAATTCCGACATTTGCACCAGTTCCTTCTTCCTTTTTCAGTATAAACTTATGACAAATGAGGAGAGTGCTAGAGTTCTTAGCAAGAAGGAACTGGCACAAATGTCGGAATTTATTTTGTTTGTCAGAAGAAATTCCGACATTTGCACCAGTTCCTTCTTCCTTCTTCAGTATGAACTTATGACAAATAAAAAGAGTTCTAGAGCTTACCGAGTTCTAGAGTTCTTAGCAAGAAGGAACTGGCACAAATGTTGGAATTTATTTTGTATGTCAAAAGAAATTCCGACATTTGCACCAGTTCCTTCTTCCTTCTTCAGTATAAACTTATGACAAATGAGGAGAGTTCTAGAGCTTACCGAGTTCTAGAGTTCTTTGCCAGAAGGAACTAGCACAAATGTCGGAATTTATTTTGTATGTCAGAAGAAATTCCGACATTTGCACCAGTTCCTTCTTCCTTCTTCCAAATAAGGAGAGTTCTAGAGCTTACCGAGTTCTAGAGTTCTTAGCAAGAAGGAACTGGCACAAATGTCGGAATTTATTTTGTATGTCAGAAGAAATTCCGACATTTGCACCAGTTCCTTCTTCCTTCTTCCAAATAAGGAGAGTTCTAGAGCTTACCGAGTTCTAGAGTTCTTAGCAAGAAGGAACTGGCACAAATGTCGGAATTTATTTTGTTTGTCAGAAGAAATTCCGACATTTGCACCAGTTCCTTCTTCCTTTTTCAGTATAAACTTATAACAAATGAGGAGAGTGCTAGAGTTCTTAGCAAGAAGGAACTGGCACAAATGTTGGAATTTATATTGTATGTCAAAAGAAATTCCGACATTTGCACCAGTTCCTTCTTCCTTCTTCAGTATAAACTTATGACAAATGAGGAGAGTTCTAGAGCTTACCGAGTTCTAGAGTTCTTTGCCAGAAGGAACTAGCACAAATGTCGGAATTTATTTTGTAGGTCAGAAGAAATTCCGACATTTGCACCAGTTCCTTCTTCCTTCTTCCAAATAAGGAGAGTTCTAGAGCTTACCGAGTTCTAGAGTTCTTAGCAAGAAGGAACTGGCACAAATGTCGGAATTTATTTTGTATGTCAGAAGAAATTCCGACATTTGCACCAGTTCCTTCTTCCTTCTTCCAAATAAGGAGAGTTCTAGAGCTTACCGAGTTCTAGAGTTCTTAGCAAGAAGGAACTGGCACAAATGTCGGAATTTATTTTGTTTGTCAGAAGAAATTCCGACATTTGCACCAGTTCCTTCTTCCTTTTTCAGTATAAACTTATGACAAATGAGGAGAGTGCTAGAGTTCTTAGCAAGAAGGAACTGGCACAAATGTCGGAATTTATTTTGTTTGTCAGAAGAAATTCCGACATTTGCACCAGTTCCTTCTTCCTTTTTCAGTATAAACTTATGACAAATGAGGAGAGTGCTAGAGTTCTTAGCAAGAAGGAACAGGCACAAATGTCGGAATTTATTTTGTTTGTCAGAAGAAATTCCGACATTTGCACAAGTTCCTTCTTCCTTTTTCAGTATAAACTTATGACAAATGAGGAGAGTTCTAGAGTTCTTAACAAGAAGGAACTGGCACAAATGTCGGAATTTATTTTGTTTGTCGGAAGAAATTCCGACATTTGCACCAGTTCCTTCTCCCTTTTTCAGTATAAACTTATGACAAATGAGGAGAGTTCTAGAGTTCTTAGCAAGAAGGAACTGGCACAAATGTCGGAATTTATTTTGTTTGTCAGAAGAAATTCCGACATTTGCACCAGTTCCTTCTTCCTTCTTCAGTATGAACTTATGACAAATAAAAAGAGTTCTAGAGCTTACCGAGTTCTAGAGTTCTTAGCAAGAAGGAACTGGCACAAATGTTGGAATTTATTTTGTATGTCAAAAGAAATTCCGACATTTGCACCAGTTCCTTCTTCAGTATAATCTTATGACAAATGAGGAGAGTTCTAGAGCTTACCGAGTTCTAGAGTTCTTAGCAAGAAGGAACTGGCACAAATGTCGGAATTTATTTTGTATGTCAAAAGAAATTCCGACATTTGCACCAGTTCCTTCTTCAGTATAAACTTATGACAAATGAGGAGAGTTCTAGAGCTTACCGAGTTCTAGAGTTCTTAGCAAGAAGGAACTGGCACAAATGTCGGAATTTATTTTGTATGTCAAAAGAAATTCCGACATTTGCACCAGTTCCTTCTTCAGTATAAACTTATGACAAATGAGGAGAGTTCTAGAGCTTACCGAGTTCTAGAGTTCTTAGCAAGAAGGAACTGGCACAAATGTCGGAATTTATTTTGTATGTCAAAAGAAATTCCGACATTTGCACCAGTTCCTTCTTCAGTATAAACTTATGACAAATGAGGAGAGTTCTAGATCTTACAGAGTTCTAGAGTTTATTGCCAGAAGGAACTAGCACAAATGTCGGAATTTATTTTGTATGTCAGAAGAAATTCCGACATTTGCACCAGTTCCTTCTTCAGTATAAACTTATGACAAATGAGGAGAGTTCTAGAGCTTACCGAGTTCTAGAGTTCTTAGCAAGAAGGAACTGGCACAAATGTCGGAATTTATTTTGTTTGTCAGAAGAAATTCCGACATTTGCACCAGTTCCTTCTTCCTTCTTCAGTATGAACTTATGACAAATAAAAAGAGTTCTAGAGCTTACCGAGTTCTAGAGTTCTTAGCAAGAAGGAACTGGCACAAATGTCGGAATTTATTTTGTATGTCAGAAGAAATTCCGACATTTGCACCAGTTCCTTCTTCAGTATAAACTTATGACAAATGAGGAGAGTTCTAGATCTTACCGAGTTCTAGAGTTCTTTGCCAGAAGGAACTAGCACAAATGTCGGAATTTATTTTGTTTGTCAGAAGAAATTCCGACATTTGCACCAGTTCCTTCTTCCTTCTTCAGTATGAACTTATGACAAATAAAAAGAGTTCTAGAGCTTACCGAGTTCTAGAGTTCTTAGCAAGAAGGAACTGGCACAAATGTCGGAATTTATTTTGTATGTCAGAAGAAATTCCGACATTTGCACCAGTTTCTTCTTCAGTATAAACTTATGACAAATGAGGAGAGTTCTAGAGCTTACCGAGTTTTAAAGTTCTTAGCAAGAAGGAACTGGCACAAATGTCGGAATTTATTTTGTTTGTTAGAAGAAATTCCGACATTTGCACCAGTTCCTTCTTCCTTCTTCAGTATGAACTTATGACAAATAAAAAGAGTTCTAGAGCTTACCGAGTTCTAGAGTTCTTAGCAAGAAGGAACTGGCACAAATGACGGAATTTATTTTGTATGTCAGAAGAAATTCCGACATTTGCACCAGTTCCTTCTTCAGTATAAACTTATGACAAATGAGGAGAGTTCTAGAGCTTACCGAGTTCTAGAGTTCTTAGCAAGAAGGAACTGGCACAAATGTCGGAATTTATTTTGTTTGTCAGAAGAAATTCCGACATTTGCACCAGTTCCTTCTTCCTTCTTCAGTATGAACTTATGACAAATAAAAAGAGTTCTAGAGCTTACCGAGTTCTAGAGTTCTTAGCAAGAAGGAACTGGCACAAATGTCGGAATTTATTTTGTATGTCAGAAGAAATTCCGACATTTGCACCAGTTCCTTCTTCAGTATAAACTTATGACAAATGAGGAGAGTTCTAGAGCTTACCGAGTTCTAGAGTTCTTAGCAAGAAGGAACTGGCACAAATGTCGGAATTTATTTTGTTTGTCAGAAGAAATTCCGACATTTGCACCAGTTCCTTCTTCCTTCTTCAGTATGAACTTATGACAAATAAAAAGAGTTCTTAGCAAGAAGGAACTGGCACAAATGTCGGAATTTATTTTGTATGTCAAAAGAAATTCCGACATTTGCACCAGTTCCTTCTTCAGTATAAACTTATGACAAATGAGGAGAGTTCTAGAGCTTACCGAGTTCTAGAGTTCTTAGCAAGAAGGAACTGGCACAAATGTCGGAATTTATTTTGTATGTCAAAAGAAATTCCGACATTTGCACCAGTTCCTTCTTCAGTATAAACTTATGACAAATGAGGAGAGTTCTAGAGCTTACCGAGTTCTAGAGTTCTTAGCAAGAAGGAACTGGCACAAATGTCGGAATTTATTTTGTATGTCGAAAGAAATTCCGACATTTGCACCAGTTCCTTCTTCAGTATAAACTTATGACAAATGAGGAGAGTTCTAGAGCTTACCGAGTTCTAGAGTTCTTAGCAAGAAGGAACTGGCACAAATGTCGGAATTTATTTTGTATGTCAAAAGAAATTCCGACATTTGCACCAGTTCCTTCTTCAGTATAAACTTATGACAAATGAGGAGAGTTCTAGAGCTTACCGAGTTCTAGAGTTCTTAGCAAGAAGGAACTGGCACAAATGTCGGAATTTATTTTGTATGTCAAAAGAAATTCCGACATTTGCACCAGTTCCTTCTTCAGTATAAACTTATGACAAATGAGGAGAGTTCTAGAGCTTACCGAGTTCTAGAGTTCTTAGCAAGAAGGAACTGGCACAAATGTCGGAATTTATTTTGTATGTCAAAAGAAATTCCGACATTTGCACCAGTTCCTTCTTCCTTCTTCAGTATGAACTTATGACAAATGAGGAGAGTTCTAGAGCTTACCGAAGTCGTAAGAAGGAGCAGGTGCAAATATCGGAATATCTTCTGATATTCAAAAGAATCTTTTTAATTCAAATGCATGGTTTCGGCGTGCAACGAAAAGCAGGTAGGCGGATGATAAATGGTATATAAACATGTAAAAAAATATGTTATCTTTTGTCTACTGCTTTGAAATTTTGTACACTCCTTCCTAAATATGTATAGCATAATTTTATACAAAAAAAATTAGCAATGTTTTCAGAATATGGGACTCGGGATTGGGACTTAAGGGGGTCCGATACCTTCGACATTTTTTTCTTTATTTTTATACTTGTACAATCCAATTTTTTTTCTCTTTCTAAATATGCATAAAAAACCATTTTAAGACGCTCAATTTTTTTTTTAAATTGCACATTTATTTTTAAATTAAAATTTTAGTAAATTTTTTAACAATTTTAAAATTCCTACTCCTTTTTTGTTTTTCAATATTTTGAAGCAATTTTTTTTATTTAAGATCTTGAATAATATGTAAATAGATGTATGCATTCAAATTTTGATTCAGATACATCACTTTAAAAAAATAAAATATATTAGAAATTTTGGAAAAAAAATTGACGAAAAAAAATAAAATTCCATTTTAAGTGGTTTTAAAAAACAAATTATGGTAAAAATAGGAAATCTGAATGCATACATCTATTTAAAATATATTTATCTTGCTATACACATAAACATTATGATTTTAAGTATAATAGTAAAAAAGCCTTAGCATTTTTAGTGTTCATTAAATTTCAAAACCACGAACAGATATTTGCTTTTAAAGTTTACATATGATACAACTATGTTATAGGAACACATCATTAAAACATTCATAACTAAAAAAGTAATAGGAATTTTTTGAAGCAGTTTTTTGTGAGTTATTAAGATAAGTTTGAATATTATTTTTCAAATATAAGAAAAAAATGACTTTTTTTGCGAATTTTGGGTATCGGACCCCCTTAAGCAATTTTCAAAAACTAATAAAATGAAGTTATACGCAATTGCATAGTATCGCATAACGTTTTGTTTCTTTTAATGAAACACTAAATTAAATAAAACATTTAAAGACTGAGCTTTGTAATATATTTATCCCACAATGTTCCACCGAAAATAATACGGAAAAACATATTACTCTTGATAAAACCCTTTATTCGCATTTCTGAAATTGCTAGTTTTTTCTTTTATACTGATATTTATTTCAGCCATCAATATCTTTTCCTATGTTGCGCGTCGTTATTATGAATATTTCATCATTTTCTCGTATTGTAGGTGTGAATATTTAAGAATATCTAAACCCCCAACTATTGTTCAAAACGTTATTTCCTATTGTAATATAGCAATAAACCGTGAATATTTTAATATATTTGATCCAGAATCACCATTTTAACTTGATGAATAAGTAAATGCACATATAAAAGAATCCCATTTATGTTCTTTTAGCCGAATAGTAACTCCAGTTTCCATTATTTTCCGTGTGATCTTTGAGAATCCTGGATGACACAAATAATAATTTGTATTGGAGTTATTGAACTGGGATATTTGCAGTTAGGAAACTAATGAATTTAGACGTTTTCTAAATTAAAAAAATATGCTGTTCCTATTCACTTTGAAAAATAACCTAACACAATAACGAATCGTTTATTTTGTCAAATGAAGAGTGCGTAAAGTGAAATATCAGTTATCAAATCTAATTCAAATTTGGTTATATATAAAGATTAGTTCTCTTATAGGAATATTTAGCTGTATGCATTTCAAATTATATAATGTATTCATAGTTATTTACATTGGAATATATAAAGGTACACTGTTAAAAATAGGTAATAAAAAATAAGTAAAATGAACACATTTTTAATTACATTCGATGCTTAATAATGGCTTCAAATACTTAAATTTCAATTTTGACAAAGACATGTACTCAAAAATAAGCACAATGAATAAAAAGAGCAGATGCTAGCCTACAAAGGATGCCTTCGTAAATCACTTTCAATAAATATCAACTATTACAACTATAAGACTTACCGGGAATCGAACCCAGATCCTAAGGCAACACAGTCCAGTCCCTTAGCCGTTTTACCACCAGGGCGACGTGAAGAAGTTATAAACAAAAGAATTGTTGAAAAGGTATGCCAAAAGAATGAGAAGTAAGATAATTGAGTTGTAATAAGCAATCGACATCAAATAATGCGGAAAACCATCTTCTGAACAACTATTTTAAGTTTGTCTTGTCGCTTTGCTAAGATGACTTGAACAGAAGCTGATAAGAGCAATATAAAATAATACTGATCATTTTTGAGAAAGTACGGTTGCTTAAATTTGAGTACGTCGTCATTTATTTACGATGCAATTGTACTCAAAGAAAAACGAGTAGGTTCAGGTACTCATTTCTAAGTATCTTTTTTTTATAATGTACAAAGATAATATTTAAAATATAGTATCTCTAAAGGGAAGTAATATATTTAAATAAAAAAACAATATATATTTTCAATATTTAAATACATGTAATATCTAATTATACAAACATATATTAAACAAGATTAAAAGAGCTAAATTTTTTCATTTTATTCATCGTAAAGTAAATTTTATTTTTCCTAATACCTTATTTAAATAAAGTTGCACATGTTTAATGCAATTTATAAGTAAAAAGAAACTTTCTTTCAATAAATGTTACAAATAGCGGAAATTTAAATATTAAAATATTTTACGTTACTCAAAACATAATTGCAACGCTTCCATTTGAAAGGTTCTATCATATATCTTTAAAGAATAAACTTCACCCTTATTGCTTAAAACCACAAAAAAAATTGTTAAATGGCAGCAATTCATGTTTGATTAATAAAAATTTTTGATACAGAGTTACTTTTTAAATTTATCTTTCTGTTAATCTTATGTATAGATTTTAAACGAAGCACTGAAAAGAAACATATATTTTAATTCGTGTCTTCATTAATATTTTGAACTTTGCAATGTTTTTTTAATATCGTTTCTTGTCGTCATTTTTTGGATGTATCACATTTAGCTGTATTCGACATAATAAAATATGAGCCTCAGTTGCTCAGTGGATAAAGGCGTTCAGCTACTAATCAGAGGATTGGTGGCTCGAATCCGTGCGATGGACTTAACAAAGAAAAGTAAAAAAGTAGCGAAGTAGTGATCTTGCGATCGGAAGGTTACCAGCTTCGCTACAAAAATACTAGAAAGTCGTCCAGAACATTACAAATTATACGGGCGTGTATACGGGAGTAATGCACGATACATCTGATCGGGGTCCAATGTCCTGACAACTATTGAGGTTGCGTCGGGTGCCAGCTCAGGTGTTGTCCCCGTCATCTGACCATGGTTCAAAAATACGAGGCATCGTTCCCGGGTCTTTCCTTCGAGATAGGCCCCGAACCTTCGCCAATAGCCTACTGTGCAGCTCTAGTGTGACGTTAATAAACCAACCAACCACACCAAACCATAATAAAATATTGTTTTTGCCCAACTACTTCTCTTATATTTTCAAAAACTCATTTAGCTTTAGAAACAACGAACAAAGTAGTTAAAGTATAGAAAAAACAATGATTTACAATGTGTAAACATCCAGACAATTACTATCACTCACAATGTATAACCAATCTTAATAAAAACACTGCAAATTTTGAAAGGAATTCAAAAAATTATATCTCTTTCAGCAGCTTTCACAATAAAGTTACCGTACAGTGCTATTAATATCTCTGAAAAAGCCATTTTTAAGTAAAAATCGAATTGAACCTAAACATAAATCCTTAAATTGAACTCCTACACTATAAAAAACGGTACTTAAAAATGAGTACAGGAACCTATTCGTTTTTTCTTTAAGTACAATTGCATCGTAAAAGAGCGTCGACGTACTCGAATTTAAGCAACCGTACTTTCGCAGAAATGAGCAGTGCAATTTCATATTGCTAATCTCAGCTTCTGTTCAGGCCACCTTCACAAAGCAACCTGACACACTTATAGATGTCCAGACGACAGTTTTCCACATTATTTGATGTCGATTTCTTAAATGGAAACTAAGTTATTGCAACAGAATTATCTTACTTCTCATTCTTATGGCACACCTTTTTAGCAAGTCTTCTGTTTATAACTTCTTCACGTCACCGTGATAGTACAATAAGAAACTGGACTGTGGTGCCTGAGGATCTGGATTCGATTCCCGTTAAGTCTTTGTTGTAATTGTCGATATTCATTTAAAGTTATTCATAAAGGCAGCCTATGTAGTCCCACATTTACTTTTTTATTCATTGTGTATATTTTTGAGAACATGTCTTTTTTTAAATTGAAACTTATGTATTCGGAGCCATGATAAGCATCGGATTACTCAAAAATTAAAGCATTTAATTATTTTTGGGTACCTATTTTTAACAGTGCATGAAAGTTCTGATTGTTGATTTGAATATATACAAGTGCTAGGAGCCTAATGTTTGAGTAGAGCGTCAAAAGGATGCTTATGTTTGGAACCAATAGGCTTAGTTTGGTTAATTAACATTTCACTAGAGCTGAACAGTGGGCTATTGGCGACAGTTCGGGACCTACCTCAAAGGGAAGACCCGGGAACGATGCCTCGAATGTTTTAACCATGGTCAGATGACGAGGACAGCATCTGAGCTGGCACCGGACGCAACCTCAATTGGCGACAGGACATTAGACCCCGATCAGATATATCGTGCACCAGTCCCGTACACACGCCAGTATAATTTGTTGGATGTTCTGGACGACTTTCTAGTATTTTTGTAGCGAAGCTGGCAATCCTCCGATTGCAAGATCCCTACTTTTTTTTTAACTTTTTTTTGTCAAGTCCTTCGCACGGGTTCGAACCACCAATCCTCCAATGACCTGAACGCTTTTATTCACTGAGCAACTGGGGCTCCTTGGAACCAATAGCAGTAAACCAAGAGGAAAGTGATAATTGGTTAATTTTTGTGTGTTATTGTGTCCACACACAAACCAATTTTCAATAAATGTTTTGATCTCAATGTACAGCCGGGGATAAAAAAAAACGAACCACCAATGATTATTTCGTTAGTTTTTATAATAGAGCTAAACTTAATATACCATTTTGTAAGGAATAACGTCTACTATACATTGATATACAAAACATTTGCGTAGGGGACTATCTCTATACTCGAATTCGCACCAACTTTAAAATTTTAATAGCAACACCTACTTTTGATAACGCAGAATAGTTCCCCGCCCTCAAAATAATCTAAATATACATTTTCGTTAATTTCCTACATTTATATGCATAGATATTAGACAATATGTATCGATCTTTTTCGAGTGGCTACCTCCACATTGAACAAAGTATTAGTTGGACCTCCGCGAGTTGGACTATGAAATGAAGGTCGCGGGTAGAAAATGTTTTGGCGTTATCCGTGGTTCTTCTTTGGTTATTCATTCCCCCACTCCCGGATACCCCTCGCCTTTGTATAAGAATTTAGAATTTTATGCAAACGCGACCACAGTGCTTTTAATTCTTAAAATTAGTGAAGATTTCTGTTAAGTTTTGTAGATTTAAATTTGTGTATGACCCCTGAAATGATCATTTGATGCACATTTTAATATAGCAAAAAAAACTACAAAAAGGAAAATCATGAAATTTTAGATGCGCATATAAAGCGTTTTTCTGAATCCATGACTATCAATATATAGCATGGTTGCTATTCATAAATATTATGAATATTAATATCCTAATTTAAATAAAATTAAAAAATATACATATAAGTAATGCAAGTTAGTGTATTTTATTTGGGTCGTTTAGAAGTAACACCGATAAAAATTTCAGCTTAATAAAATTATTATTTCGATAGATATGATTAAAAGTTTAAGAAATTCATTTAACATTACGAGTTCTAAATTTTCGATATTCATAATTAAAAAACTACTTAACCAAATGACTTGCAAATTGATATTCAACGATAAATTTTGTCGTAGATTCTAAATATTGAATCAAAATTGGGTGTTGCTATTCGAAATTTTAAAGTTGGCGCGGATTTTAATATGAAGATAATCCCCTATGCAAATTTTTTGTATATCAATGTGTAGTAGACTTTATTACCTAAAAATGGTATATTAAGTTTAGTTCTACTATAAAAACTAACGAAATAATCATTGGCGGTTCGTTTTTTTTTCCAGGCTGTACATTCGAATTTTGTATTAAATCTCATCCTTTACACCTAAAATCCCATTAACGTAACTTAAAGTATCAACATACCCTTTACCCAATAAAAAGAAAACTAAACCCTCTTTTAACATTTTTTTTTCATCACTTTTTTGTAGTGTAGAGCATTTACCTTAAAGAACATACTTTCGCACCCACCACATAACACGGTATTTTTATTATAATTTAACGCTCACACCGTTACGGTCATGGAATTACTTTTCCAACGCTTAACTAATCTCGCCGCTTTAAAAAGGGTATTAAAATCTCGAAAAACAAAAAGTGCCCCAGTGTTGCATTAGAGAAAAAAATTCGCTAATGTTTCTTCTACTGCGAGAGACGGGAGATTTTATGGACAGAAAATTTAGTCCGAAATTATACTTTTAAGAGTTTTTACTCGGGTTCTTTTCTTTGTAGATAACGAATAAGGCTGTTTTAATTTAGTTTAGAACGGTTTTCTAATTAAAAGTGTACACGAAAAATATTATGTTACATATTTCGTAAAAATAATGCAAGCGCTTGAGATTGTTTTAATTAAAAATCAATTTAGTATATTACGGACTAGTAGGAAAGATCGTTCTTAGCACGGTTTAAAAAAAATAACGTTAGAATATTGGAATAAATTAAACAAAACATAAATTAATCGAGACTTTCATCTAATTGAAAATTAATTGAAACTTTCACTTTTGAAGTTTCTTTAAGTATAATTTAATATTTAAATATAACCATATGTAAATATAGCCATTCCTGGATTGAAATGATGTTTCAGCACTGTAAAAAAATTTACTTAAAAATAAGTATCTGAACCTACTTATTTTTCATTGAGTACAATTGCATTATAAAAGAATGATGGCGTGCTCAAATTTAAGTAACAGTACTTTGTCAAAAATAAGCCATGTGATTTCATGTTTCCAATATCAGCTTCTGTTCAACCCATCTTAACAAAGCGAGCTGACAAACTTAAAATAGCTGTTCAGAAGATGGTTTTCCACAATATTTGATGTCGATTGCTTAAATGAAAACTGAGTTATTACAACTCAATTATTTTACTTCTCATTGTTTTGGCACACGTTTTAACATTCCTTCTGTTTATAACTTTTTCACGTCGCCCTAATAGTACAACGGATTAGGCATTGGGCTGCGATCCCTGAGGACTTGGTGCGATTCCCGGTAAGTCAGTTGTAATTGTCGATATTTATTGATTATTAATCGTTGATATTTATGAAGGCAGCCAATGTAAATGGCTTCTGCTCTTTTTATTCATATTTACTCATTGTACTTATGTTTGAGTGCATGTATTTTTTTAATCGAAACTTATGTCTTCAAAGCTATGATAAGCATCGAATATACTCAAAAAAGAGTAAAGAGTACATTTTACTTATTTTTGATTACCTATTTTAAACATTGAGGGGTATACTATTATCTAACGAGGATATAATATAATTTGGCGATTAAAGACCAACACCTGTAACTATATAATCTGTTAAAATGTCGTAACACGTTAAACAGTTTAAACCTAGCACACATTATTTCTATCAAACAAAATTATGAGAGTTATCGCATTCGTGCACCAATCTCCAATGAACGGGCTTACGGGACTTCGCACAATCCATCTATCTCCAGGCTGACGCTGAGCCCCAGTTTCTCAGTTGGTAAGGCGTTCAGCTACTAATCAGAGGATTGGTGGTTCGAATCAGTGAAATGGACTTGACATAGAAAATTTAAAAAAAAAGTAGTGATCTTGCGATCGGAGGGTTGCCAGCTTCGCTACAAAAATACTAGAGAGTCGTCCAGAATATCCAACAAATTATACTGGCGTGTATACGGGACTGGTGCACGATACATCTGATCGGGGTCCAAAGTCCCTACGTCTATTGAAGGCGTTGGGTGCCAGTTCAGGTGCTTCCTCGTCATCTGGCCATGGTTCTAAAATAACGAGGTGCATGTATGAATGTGTGTGTGAATGAATGTGTGTTCCCGGGTCTTTCCTTCGAGATTGACCCCGAACCGTCGCCAATAGCCCACTGTGCAGCTCTAGTGCGACGTTAATTAACAAAACCAAACCAAACCCGGTAAGGAGTCTGCCAATTCATCCGGCAGAATCTGCCAAGTCGTCCAGCATGGAGTCTGCCAAGTCCTCTAGCACAAAGTCTGCCAAGTCCTCCATCGCAGAGTCTACAAGAACCCCTGAACAAAGTCTTCAACTTCCCCGGCACAAAATACCATCTATCCCTTTTCATATTTTAGATTCTTTCATAAACTCAGGTTTTGGTTTTGTTAAATAACGTCGCACTAGAGCTGCACAGTGGGCTATTGGCGACGGTTCGGGGTCAATCTCGAAGGAAAGACCCGGGAACACATACACATTCACACACACAT
This sequence comes from Troglohyphantes excavatus, assembly GCA_963932185.1. Classification (NCBI taxonomy): domain Eukaryota; kingdom Metazoa; phylum Arthropoda; class Arachnida; order Araneae; family Linyphiidae; genus Troglohyphantes; species Troglohyphantes excavatus. The sequence continues at coordinate 32,163,403 of OZ010670.1, read as the reverse complement.
TCATTCACACACAGATTCATACATGCACCTCGTTATTTTAGAACCATGGTCAGATGACGAGGAAACACCTGAACTGACACCCAACGCCTTCAATAGACGTCGGGACTTTGGACCCCGATCAGATGTATCGTGCACCAGTCCCGTATACACGCCAGTATAATTTGTTGGATATTCTGGACGACTTTCTAGTATTTTTGTAGCGAAGCTGGCAACCCTCCGATCGCAAGATCACTACTTTTTTACTTTTCTATGTCAAGTCCATTTCCCGGATTCGAACCACCAATCCTCTGATTAGTAGCTGAACGCCTTACCAACTGAGCAACTGGGGCTCCCGTTCTCATTGCAGCGTCAGCCTGATTTTGTTTGGTTTGGTTTTGTTAAAAAACGTCGCACTAGAGCTACACAGTGGGCTATTATCGACGGTTCGGGGTCTATCTCGAAGGAAAGACCCGGAACACATACACATTCACACACACATTCATACCCACATCCAAGTCCATTGCACGGATTCGAACCACCAATCCTCTGATTAGTAGCTGAATGCCTTACCAACTGAGCAACTGGGGCTCTCTGAAACTCGGGAGTTTCAGGGACGGGGAGTATGTTCGCGCACGCCATCCAGGCGGCTTTGCCAGAGTGGCCACAGTTCAAGGTCGGCAATACAGGTCACTAGTCTAATCCTTGCCAACCAGGCAACGCCCACTTTCCAATTCCAGCTGGCAACGGCTGAACCTTCAAAAGAGAACACTTCTCTTCAAACTTCTAAGTTTTTCGACCAATCTTGCTCAGTGGTGGAACATGGCATTGTTACTCCTCCCCATTCTGTGTCCTTTATTTGAAACGTACCTTTATTTCGTCGTTCAAATTTTGTAAATAAAAGTTGTTTTAGTAGACCACCACCCAGCCTTTGCATTCTTTCCGGTCCAGTTTCTAGAACCTGTACAGAACGCACATGCAACTCACGTAATTATATTTGAAGTAAGTTTTTAAAATGGCTTATTTTAAAGTTTAATTCTAACTTGATGTTCATTTGTATAGTGTGGTAAAATAAAGTGTCCATTGTGATATAATACAACTATAAGCATTGGAGCGTGGAATCCCAATGAGCGATAATGTACTTTACCGTGCCGCACGGATGCACACAATTCGGAAGAAAGATTGACAAAACATTCGTCCTTGGCTATGCGGGAGTTTCTCGTGACGTCACAGAAATGCTTAAAACTTGTTTTTTCAGTGCATTTTGTCTTTTCTTTCTTGTAATCCGATAATTCAAGGAAAAATTAATCACAAGCGCCGTATTAAAACTCAGAGTGAGAATAAATATGATGCAGCGTCGCCTCGCTCTCACAAAATAAAAATATAGTATAAATTTTCTCATGTACAATTTTTTTTTATCTGAACAAATAGAATTTTTCACAAATGCGATATAAAAAACTTTATTTGTTATTTTTTTGTATAGAAAAAATATTTTTTGACAATTTTTATTGTACTTCTATTCAGTTTCAATAAATATAACGTTGCTAATTTCTCAAACATGAAGCCTTCCTCTTGTGTAAACATGGTGAAATAGACAAGTTCAAACAGAAGAAAAGCTCGATGTTTGTGAAATTTACTTCTCATAATTTAAAAATACCATGTTTTATACTTTACCAACGTGGCAGTCCAGTGTGCACTTGCTTTTCATAGGCTTGATTTCCACAAATTGTAGTATTATTCACCAACATGGGTACCCGCGCCGGTGCAAATGTTAAATTGCACTTACATTCGCACCGGTGCAGGCACTTACGTCAGAGAAATTCAATTGTCGTCTTTCACTCGGAGGGTTGTGAATCCGATCCTTCATATCCGCCATGCAGAGGGCCCTTGTGTACGTTAAATCTGTTTGGAGAGTAGTGTGCCAACTTGAGTACTACCCTTCGACAGTGTTTTTTCTTCAAGATTCTGAACCATCACCGATATTCGAGTAGCTCCAGATTAATTCGATCAACCTGTCTAGCTGCAAGATTACAACTAATTGCAGCACATGGCCCTACTCCTGTGCGAATGTTGCACAGCATGCGTTTTGTTGCAACAACAAAACTATGTTTAAGAACATACGTTGAATCGTTTTGACTTTCTTTCACTCTTTTTTCCAGTACCCCTAGTAAAAATTTGAAAAAGTAATTTAATTAAGTTTTTTTTTTAACTACATAGCATTGCAGAGCATATTTCAACCAAATTTGAAGAAAATCGGAGCATTATAAAAAAAGTTAGTAAATTTGGTGCGAAAATGTTTTTTAAAAATTAATATTGTAATAATCTCAAGTTATTTGTAACTTTTTAAATTTTGGCCAAATTTCTTGAAATTTTGCAAGGATGCTATTCACTACAGGAAATGTCTATTTTTCAAATCAAAAGTAAATCGAACAGTATTTGATTAATTAGAATACAAGGTACTGGGAAATTGTGCATTTCCAAATACATTTGTAAACACAAAACAGCGAGCCTTTTTCTGGTTTAATGATATTCGAGAGTTGGAACACCCTAGCAGCAGATTCAACACATATACGAAGATGATTGTAATGACCATTACATAATTTAAAAAAAAATTTTAATAAGGAGGAGAAAGGCAGAAATGTATTATAGTCATAAAGGGAGGAAAAAATTATTTTTGCTATAGTAAGGGAAAAAGGGACCATATTCTGAAAAAAAGGACTTTTAAGTACCTCAAGTAACAAAAAGGACTTTTAGGGAAAAAAGGGACCTGTTGCGAGGACTGTATCAGTCCTTATACATTACTTCTACAGAAGTTTTCCATCTTTAACCCTATACATAAATGTATTAGTTGATCTATAGCGAAAAGCTTCAAAACATATATTTTAACCTTTACATGCCTTCTGACACTAATAATTTTCGAATAGACCTTGGTTTAGATAATTCTTTTATTTATTCATTTATTCCAAGTTACGTCATTTTATTTAACCCTGTGCAAAAAATTATTATTTCTTCACGTTATATATAAACTTATTAATTAAACTTTAACTAACTTTATTATTAAACTTTATTTAACAACTTTTAAAAATGAAGTACTTGTATTGCTTGTGTGGAACCTCATCAAGCTGATAAAGATTGTCCTCAACTTTAAAATAATCACAAACCATGCAAGCATTTGGTGTTAGAACTGGTATGGCCTATGCCATACAAAAAGTGTTGTAAAAGGATTCCATAAATAACACTTAAACATAAAAATATTAGAATGCTAGTTTTCTTCTTTCTGCCCTACTTTCTAAAAATAAATTACGGCTCCACTGCATGCAAGCCAAACCTACGCTATGGAAAAACATTAAATGTGTAACAGTTAATGCCTTTTTAAAAGCCAGTTTTTAAATCTACGCAAACTTATGCGAAAGGGATTTTTTTTTCTAACTTCGCTCAAAAAGGGAGTAAAGGGGTCGACAACGCTTAGCCATCGTTTCGGTGCTTATAGTATTAATATTATAGCTCAGTTATGAGAACCTCTAGCGGGAAAAGAGGGTACTTTTCGTGAAACCGCAGATCAAACTACTGACGATCTACCTGACTAGTGCAGAAGACAGTGGTATTGGTCTGTAACTCAGACACATTAAATATTCTAATTTTTCAATAGGATGTATTTTGAGCAATAGCCAATATGTCTGTTATGCGACCTTGCCTCTTATCATTTCTATAGAATATATACATATTTAAGCGTCTTACAGAAACAAATCTTAACAACAGAATCTTAACCAAAGAAAGATAATTTCACGAAGTACTGACAAATTAAATTTTAATAACGCTCTGACCCCCAGAAATTTCGAAAAAAAAATTTTAAAAGAACTTTTTTCATTAAATTTACCCATAAAATTTGAGTGTGGCAACAGTTTAATGAGTTGAAATTTAAATTTTTTCTACGGCGTCGTGGTAACTACTTTATGTAATTTAATATTCTAAATTCACAGAATACTTTGAAAAATTATAATTTTAATGTCACCATTTATAAATATGTACGATGTTCCGTTCGAAAGTTATGAGATTTTTTTAATGTATTCCATCGAAGTTACACGAAGGTGACAAAAGATATCAATTTAACGAAAACCGAATAAATAAAATTAAAATTTGGTGAACAAAATTTTTTTTGGCGATATATCTTTCCTTAAGTTTTAACAAAATACCTCCCAATCCGAAACGGTTCGTTTGATATTGGTAATCGATTTTGAATAGATTCTGAAAAATTGACCATACAATGACTACATGCATCCATAATTATCTCACGTTCAATGTTCGCAAATCTCGTTTTTTATACCCATTCCTTTTGAAACACAACACTACTTCTAACGTAGTACGCAAGCACTTTTCTTTTTTTCAAAAAACCTTTTTCGCCCTCTGGGAGGGAACAGTGTGACGTCATAGCGCTTTTAACTAAAAATGTCAGGTGGTCATAATATTTTGGCCACTTATTGTGTATAACAACGATATTATGACAGATAGATAGTTATATAACAATTTTACACATACTACTTGTTTCTATGTACACATTTATACACGATACCCCAAATGCAACCAAGAACCTGTTGACTTAAAGCCTCCTATCCATATATAACTAGCGCCTCACACCCTTTCTATCCGGCAGTCCGGCAGAATGACAATGGGCGATGGATCTCCTCTTAGAAAGGCACTTCGGCAGTCCGGGAACCGGACGCATCAACAGTCCCGGACCTCATTTGCAAAGCGCATCACGTGCATTCATAGCGAAACGAGGATTTCCGGTCGGAACCGGTTAATCAAGAGAACGGAAAATCGGTCCTTGGAGACGGTCGGATGCTGCAATTGGCTATTTCTGTCACCAAACCGTTGATCACTGGGACTTGTTGAATATAAATGAGGGTTTTGTTTAAGGTTTACCATGTATTTGCTTTTAGAGATGAGAGAGAAAGAGAGTGAGAGATAGAGAGATAGATAGAGATAGATAGATAGATATAGAGAGAGAGATATAGAGAGATAGATATAGAGAGATAGATATAGAGAGATAGATATAGAGAGATAGATATAGAGAGATAGATATAGAGAGATAGATATAGATATAGAGAGATAGATACAGATATAGAGAGATAGATATAGATATAAAGAGATTGATATAGATATAGAGAGATAGGTATAGATATTGAGATATATAGATATAGATATAGAGAGATAGATATATATAGAGAGAGATATATAGAGAGATATATAGATATATATAGAGAGATATATAGATATATATAGAGAGATATATAGATATATATAGAGAGAGATATAGATATATATAGAGAGAGATATAGATAGATATAGATATATATATATATATATATATATATATAGAGAGAGAGATATATAGAGATATATAGATATATATAGATATATATAGATATATATAGAGATATATAGATATATATAGAGATATATAGATATATATAGAGAGATATATAGATATATATAGAGATATATAGATATATATAGAGATATATAGATATATATAGAGAGATATATAGATATATATAGAGAGATATATAGATATATATAGAGAGATATATAGATATATATAGAGATATATATAGATATATATAGAGATATATATAGATATATATAGAGAGAGATATAGATATATATAGAGAGATATATAGACATATATAGAGAGAGATATAGATATATAGAGAGAGATATAGAGAGATAGATTGATAGATAGATATATAAAGAGATAAGATATATATAGAGAGAGAGACTATATATCTATATAATCTCTCTATATATAAGATAGATATATAGAAAGATAATATAGATATATAGAGATATTAGATAGATATATAGAGAGATTAGATGGATATATATAGAAAGATAATATAGATAATAGAGAGATAAGATAGATATAGACAGATAAGATAGATATAGAGAGAGTTGGATATATAAATATCGAGTGATATATAAACATATATATAGATATAAAGAGAGAATATAGATATAAAGAGAGAATATAGATATAGAGAGATAGATACATATATGTAGAGATAGAGAATGAAAAATAAAGTAACATAGGATCATTTATACTTATAACGATATTATAAATATAAACTTTAAAAATTACAGATGAATCGCGTGATTCTATTAAGTGATTATGCACAAATGTAAGAAACAATTTATACAATATTTTTTTGTGTATAATTTTATCGGGTCCCGCGCAATTTTGTTTGATAGCAGGATGCTTTTAGCAGTCACACGGTCGGTCCGGAATCGAGCACGGGACCTTTCGTGACATTACGCCGACATTTTAATTGTCCGGCTAAAGTAACTACTGGAGCCCAAGGAAAAATATCGGGTATTTAAAGTTACCATTATAGTTTATTATTACTGGAAACTACTGAATGGGTTGGAAAACATCTAATAAAAGTTCAGTTAAAATCAAAATCATAATTTCCGAAATGATCTAAGATGGTTGGTTGGCTGATGTTTTATGGCGCAAGAGCTAGATTTGGCTATGCTGCGCCAAACATTTGTCATGTTCCGAAACTATATAAAATCTAAATACATTTATTAAACTATCATTTAAAAAAAATAAAACAACAAGTATAAAATAAAAAGTGAAACATAAATCTGCGTAATGAAGACTGATTAAAAAAATACTGACAATGATATTCATGTTTTTAATGTGTTGATCATTTTAAAATAGATAAAGTATGAGAGTAAAAATTTATGTGATTTTAAGAAGGCACAAAGCTTCAAACGGAACAATTTCACATACATTTTCCCAAAACTCACATTTAATGCGTATAATATATTAGCAAATTTACACCTTCTGTAAGAACCATTACAAACATATAAAATCTAAAAATGGGGTTCAATTGCATGAAATTGTATTCCTTTTTGCAAAAAGTTTGGAATTCCCATTTATTATTTTTTATTTGTATAAAAAAAGCTTACATTTTATTGATTTATTTTTTTAAATAACACAACATTTTGATTCAACAAAAGTTCCTCGGACCATTTCAGACTCTCCCTGACCACAGGTTGGCAATCGCACAGTTAAACCGATATACGGCATAAATTCTAAAATTTTCTGCTTTGGCTTTCAAACAGTAAGAAGTTCCTGTCACCAAATTTCTATCAAATAGTTTTTGAACAAACGTAAGTTCTAATATGGGAAAATAAGACATAAATTGTTTTCTAAAAGTTGTTTTAGAATTTTCCTCTATTGTCCTAAGGAATTTCATTTTTTCATGCAATCCAGTTAAGCAAAACTCTGCTTTTAAAGCCTTTACACAATAAAAGATTTGGACACCTTTTATATTTTACACTTAAAAGATCACACTAAAAAATTTTATTTAAAAATGCATTTATTTCTGTTCACAGATTATGCTTAACAATTCTACAGCACACACAAATATTCCTTTTAAAAACATTTAGTTTTAAATATCCCTTGATCCCATTTCTACTGATTCGAAACAGCAGAAGCTTACATTCGTTTAAACATGTAAAGTTTGCCATCACACACAAAAAAATGGCTTGGGAATATATTGAAATTCGAAGCCATTAGCAAGAAATAAACAGCTCCTCTAATCCTTTGTTCAAAAGGATTCTTTTTAAAAAAATTTATTTTAGATTTTCTATAATAAATCCCTCCATTATCGGCTAAGCGTCTAATGGACAATTCACTGAAAAGGTGCATTAAATAATTCCACACAAAACATTCATTCGAATTGTTCTGCCAAATATAGACATTTTGACATATTTAGTAATCTGATAATATGAAGTTGAAAATAAATTAATTAGTATTTTTTAGTTACAAATATTTTAGTAAGTTCAATTCAATACTCGCATATTACTGTGCCAAAATTGAGCGATTAGTTACATTGAGAACCAATAATATTGTGGGATTCATGCGTAGTTGAAATCTGAATATTAATGTATCTGAATATTAATATATTACAGTACCAAAATTGAGCGATTAGTTACATTGAGAACCAATAATATTGTGGGATTCATGCGTAGTTGAAATCTGAATATTATTGTATCTGAATATTAATATATTACAGTGCCAAAATTGAGCGATTAGTTACATTGAGAACCAATAATATTGTGGGATTCATGCGTAGTTGAAATCTGAATATTAATGTATCTGAATAATAATATATTACAGTGCCAAAATTGAGCGATTAGTTACATTGAGAACCAATAATATTGTGGGATTCATGCGTAGTTGAAATCTGAATATTATTGTACCTGAATATTAATATATTACAGTGCCAAAATTGAGCGATTAGTTACATTGAGAACCAATAATATTGTGGGATTCATGCGTAGTTGAAATCTGAATATTATTGTACCTGAATATTAATATATTACAGTGCCAAAATTGAGCGATTAGTTACATTGAGAACCAATAATATTGTGGGATTCATGCGTAGTTGAAATCTGAATATTATTGTACCTGAATATTAATATATTACAGTGCCAAAATTGAGCGATTAGTTACATTGAGAACAAATAATATTGTGGGATTCATGCGTAGTTGAAATCTGAATATTATTGTACCTGAATATTAATATATTACAGTGCCAAAATTGAGCGATTAGTTACATTGAGAACCAATAATATTGTGGGGTTCATGCGTAGTTGAAATCTGAATATTATTGTACCTGAATATTAATATATTACAGTGCCAAAATTGAGCGATTAGTTACATTGAGAACCAATAATATTGTGGGATTCATGCGTAGTTGAAATCTGAATATTATTGTATCTGAATATTATTGTATCTGAATATTAATATATTACAGTGCCAAAATTGAGCGATTAGTTACATTGAGAACCAATAATATTGTGGGATTCATGCGTAGTTGAAATCTGAATATTAATGTATCTGAATAATAATATATTACAGTGCCAAAATTGAGCGATTAGTTACATTGAGAACCACTAATATTGTGGGATTCATGCGTAGTTGAAATCTGAATATTATTGTACCTGAATATTAATATATTACAGTGCCAAAATTGAGCGATTAGTTACATTGAGAACCAATAATATTGTGGGATTCATGCGTAGTTGAAATCTGAATGTTATTGTACCTGAATAATAATATATTACAGTGCCAAAATTGAGCGATTAGTTACATTGAGAACCAATAATATTGTGGGATTCATGCGTAGTTGAAATCTGAATATTAATGTATCTGAATAATAATATATTACAGTGCCAAAATTGAGCGATTAGTTACATTGAGAACCAATAATATTGTGGGATTCATGCGTAGTTGAAATCTGAATATTATTGTACCTGAATATTAATATATTACAGTGCCAAAATTGAGCGATTAGTTACATTGAGAACCAATAATATTGTGGGATTCATGCGTAGTTGAAATCTGAATATTATTGTATCTGAATATTAATATATTACAGTGCCAAAATTGAACGATTAGTTACATTGAGAACCAATAATATTGTGGGATTCATGCGTAGTTGAAATCTGAATATTAATGTATCTGAATAATATTATATTACAGTGCCAAAATTGAGCGATTAGTTACATTGAGAACCAATAATATTGTGGGATTCATGCGTAGTTGAAATCTGAATATTATTGTATCTGAATATTAATATATTACAGTACCAAAATTGAGCGATTAGTTACATTGAGAACCAATAATATTGTGGGATTCATGCGTAGTTGAAATCTGAATATTATTGTATCTGAATATTAATATATTACAGTGCCAAAATTGAGCGATTAGTTACATTGAGAACCAATAATATTGTGGGATTCATGCGTAGTTGAAATCTGAATATTAATGTATCTGAATAATAATATATTACAGTGCCAAAATTGAGCGATTAGTTACATTGAGAACCAATAATATTGTGGGATTCATGCGTAGTTGAAATCTGAATATTATTGTACCTGAATATTAATATATTACAGTGCCAAAATTGAGCGATTAGTTACATTGAGAACCAATAATATTGTGGGATTCATGCGTAGTTGAAATCTGAATATTATTGTACCTGAATATTAATATATTACAGTGCCAAAATTGAGCGATTAGTTACATTGAGAACCAATAATATTGTGGGATTCATGCGTAGTTGAAATCTGAATATTATTGTACCTGAATATTAATATATTACAGTGCCAAAATTGAGCGATTAGTTACATTGAGAACCAATAATATTGTGGGATTCATGCGTAGTTGAAATCTGAATATTATTGTACCTGAATATTAATATATTACAGTGCCAAAATTGAGCGAATAGTTACATTGAGAACCAATAATATTGTGGGATTCATGCGTAGTTGAAATCTGAATATTATTGTACCTGAATATTAATATATTACAGTGCCAAAATTGAGCGATTAGTTACATTGAGAACCAATAATATTGTGGGATTCATGCGTAGTTGAAATCTGAATATTATTGTATCTGAATATTAATATATTACAGTGCCAAAATTGAGCGATTAGTTACATTGAGAACCAATAATATTGTGGGATTCATGCGTAGTTGAAATCTGAATATTAATGTATCTGAATAATAATATATTACAGTGCCAAAATTGAGCGATTAGTTACATTGAGAACCAATAATATTGTGGGATTCATGCGTAGTTGAAATCTGAATATTAATGTATCTGAATATTAATATATTACAGTGCCAAAATTGAGCGATTAGTTACATTGAGAACCAATAATATTGTGGGATTCATGCGTAGTTGAAATCTGAATATTATTGTACCTGAATATTAATATATTACAGTGCCAAAATTGAGCGATTAGTTACATTGAGAACCAATAATATTGTGGGATTCATGCGTAGTTGAAATCTGAATATTATTGTACCTGAATATTAATATATTACAGTGCCAAAATTGAGCGATTAGTTACATTGAGAACCAATAATATTGTGGGATTCATGCGTAGTTGAAATCTGAATATTATTGTACCTGAATATTAATATATTACAGTGCCAAAATTGAGCGATTAGTTACATTGAGAACCAATAATATTGTGGGATTCATGCGTAGTTGAAATCTGAATATTATTGTACCTGAATATTAATATATTACAGTGCCAAAATTGAGCGATTAGTTACATTGAGAACCAATAATATTGTGGGATTCATGCGTAGTTGAAATCTGAATATTAATGTATACGATCATTGATAAAAAAAAACTAATTTATGAATGCATCAGGAAATTAGAGTCGAACATATGAATATATGCCACAATGTATAAATTTTTGTTTTAAAAAATTATGTTAGAACCTCAATGCTCAGCTGAGTAAAAAATGTACTTTTTTCTACTATACTTAACAAAAGTGTGATGCAAAGATGCAAAGTGTGCCAAAGCAGTGATTATGACTTATCACTGCAGTCCTAGGCCCCCGATCTATACCGAAGGTTAACAGGTATTGGCCCAAGACTGCCCCAAAGCAATGATGCAAAAATATATAGTGATTTGTAAAGGTATAAGCCACTGAGCTATAATAACATTACTATAAGCACTGGATGGAGGACAAAGCGTGGCCGACCACTTTACTCCTTTTTCATCGAAGGTAAAAAATATACTCCTTTTGCATGGGATTTTGTATATTAAAAAACGTGTTTATGACTTTTAAAAATACATTAAATATTAGACATTTAATATTTTTCACTGATTACTTACCAGAAAAAGAAAACAAAAGGCACAGAAAAATCTGTTTTAAACATTTCTGTGACGTCACGTAAGACACCGGCATAGCCAAGGACGTATGTTTTTTCAACCTTTCTTCCAAATTGCTTTGCGCTGTAAAGTACATTGTCGCTCAATGGGAGTCTTCTCTCTAGTGCTTGCAGTTGATATTATATTCTATCTCAGCGATATAAGCAAGGTATACTTCTAGACATATCTATTATCATTTTATTCAAATGTATGCAAATATAGATGTATTTCAAACATATAAAATGACTATTTTCGTGAAGTTACTTGTAAATAAGTAAAAAATGGGTAACTTTTCATTTAACTTGAACGTAATGGCTAACTTTTCAATCAGACGTTACATAAAATATGTAACATTTATTTAATGCCGACTTCACCTAAAACGGTACCTCAATGACTTCGCAACAGTCTGGAAGATTTTTTTATTTATGAATATATTTCAGCTCTAAAATGTTGAATTTCTGTCTTCTTCTTCTTTAAAAAAAAGACAAGTTCGATCACTTGCCCTCTCTTTTCCGTCGACATCAAAAGTTTCTTCGAAGAAATTGCTTTTCGTGTTCAAGTGACTCTTCATTACCCCTTTTCCAAGTCTTTTATTCATTCCATTTACTTCATTTTTACATTCATATTCCAGCATTTTTTTTCCACTCCAAAAAGAAAAAGTTATCTTTTTTTTTTTATTGAAAAATAAAAGTTTTCATTGACATTTGGTAGCGATCGTCGATTCTCTACGTGCGATAAAATTCCGTATGCTGGAAGGAAGGATTATTTTCGTTTCTGGATGGAGGGGAACCTAAACAAAGTTTGGGAAAGACAGAGTTGAAGTTTAAATACATTTCCCTTGCGCTAAGTGTGGGGCAGCCGTGAGGAATGTAATAGAGATCAAAGAAGAGCAGAACGGAATTTCTATGTTGGGATCCAGAAATAAGTTACTCTACTCACGATATTATAGGAAATCCAGAATATATTTGTTGCTGCTCCTAAATGTTGCATAAAGTCATAAGAATACCTTCAAATAGTATACTTAGATAGTATAATAGTATACTGTGACTGTGACTGCGTGTGTAACTGTATGTGACTGTGTGTGTGACTGTGTGACTGACTGTGTGTGTGACTGTGTGACTGACTGTGTGTGTGACTGTGTGACTGACTGTGTGTGTGACTGTGTGACTGACTGTGTGTGTGACTGTGTGACTGACTGTGTGTGTGACTGTGTGTGACTGTGTGTTTGACTGTGTGTGTGACTGTGAATGTGTGTGACAGTATGTGACTGTGTTGGTGACTGTATGTGACTGTGTATGTGACTGTATGTGACTGTGTCTGGTTGTATGTGTGTGACTGAGCGTCTATGACTGAGCGTGTATGACTGTGTGTATGACTGTGTGTGTGACTGTGTGTGTGACTGTGTGTGTGACTGTGTGTGTGTGACTGTAACAACTATAACATTACTTAGAGCAGCAGGAAAGTAAATGAAGGGATAAACAAAGATTTTTTTTTATGTTAACTAGGGCTATCAGATATCTGGGTGCCGCCGGGACAGCCCCGGTTTTTCACCCTGCAATGTTAAAAATAAGTACTCAAAAATATATAAAATTTACTCATTTTTGAGTACATTCGATGCTTATCGGGGCTTGACATTCAAAGCATTATTAGGCAACCTTACAAAACTTGGAGTCACACCACTTGATCTAATCTTCCTGCCTAACACTACAATTAATGATAAATGGGGTTAGTTAATTTTCGGATTTTTTGTGACTTATACCACTATACTCGGGGACAACCTAAGTTGAGCCTAAAGCAATTGAATATTTATACATACCATAGCTTCCGCTTCAGGTTCAACTTAGGTTGTCCTCGAGTATAGGCATCCAAGCTCCATACTATAAATACTTTATTTATTTAATTTCTTATATAAATTATCATTTCTAGACATTTTTATTTTGCATATTACGCAATATAATATCTTTCTCTATATATAGAGTGGATGTGGGTTTGTTTTTTCATACAAATCTACAGTTTTATTCCAAGATTGATGAAATTTTGCACACTTGACCTTCGAAACAAGAGGAAGGTCGCTTGCCTACATGAAATTTCGAAAAACCACCACCATCTTTCTTTCCAACCCTTAAAGCAGAAATTACTTCTTTCTAAATCCGACAGATGGCGCCACGTTGAAGAAATCAGTGAGCACTCTGCGTAATGCCCGGGCAACGCCAAGTACTTCACCTAGTTCCTTATATAAATCTTTGAAGGCTATATACTACATCAACGTTCATTTTTATTTTACCGAAATAAAAAAGGTATCGAGATTCGGAATTCCATAGCTGATGAAAGATTTATTTTTTCGCCAAAAAGGCCTAACCGTGTGTCTTCCTTCCCCATCATTTTCTCGGCAGGGTAGAAGATTAAGCATTCAATAGAGGGACCAGCAGCGATTTCTTATTATCCGCTACACTTCTGCCCGACAAAAGGACTTAATCCAAACGTGTTTAAGAGAGTTAAAATATAATTCGAAAAAGAGGAAATTCTTAAAAAAGGACATCCAGAGAGTTTCTTTATGCGAAGTAAAATCCTTTTAAGATAGGGCTCTTAGTGCTAAAAGGTGAAGGCACGTGGAGATATAAAATAAAAAGTTTTAAAATGTTTTTTTTTTGCCATTCCTGTAGAAAGAGTAATTTTCTAAGTGATTTTCTTCTTCGTAATCTCGCATTGAATTTCTTTTTAAGCGGCATTTACTGACAGAGACAAATTCCGCGATTTGGTATAGAGGAACCATCAATGTTTTGTTTGACAACATTCATTAAGCTTTTAATGGAATGACCCGGGCCAAAGAAACTTCAGAATCAATTCGTAATTTTTTTTTTTTAAATCTTACTATTTGTTTTACGCGTTTTCATTTCAGATAAAAGTGTTTTTTTTTTTTTCAAATGATAGCTTTCCTGTAATGGAATTTTTAGAAATTGAACTACTATCTGATTGATTAGTTAGGTTTATAGGTGTAAATACATGAGATACATTCTAAGCAAATTTCTATTCAAAAGATAAATGTTGGTAAGGCGTTCAGCTACTAATCAGAGAATTGGTGGTTCGAATCCGTGAAATGGACTTGACATAGAAAAGTAAAAAAGTAGTGATCTTGCGATCGGAGGGTTACCAGCTTCGCTACAAAAATACTAGAAAGTCGTCCAGAATATCCCACAAATTATACTGGCGTGTATACGGGACTGGTGCACGATACATCTGATCGGGGTTCAAAGTCCCGACGTCTATTGAAGGCGTTGGGTGCAGTTCAGATGTTTCCTCGTCATCTGACCATGGTTCTAGGTGTGTGTATGAATGTGTGGTTGAATGTGTATGTGTTCCCGGGTCTTTCCTTTGAGATTGACCCCGAACCGTCGCCAATAGCCCACTGTGCAGCTCTAGTGCGACGTTAATTAACAAACCAAACCAAACCAAAAGATAAATAACTAAAATTAAAATTTATAAAAAAAATACTTCAATAATAGGGTAAGGTGAAATTTGATTCAAAGGGGAATTTGGATATCTTGAAATTAAATATTAAGTTACACATAGTTAAACTTGTATTTTGATCTCGTTCTTTTTTTTTTAAATTTATTTCTGTTAATGAAGCACAATTTAGCAAAAAAAATACATTTCTGGATGATTTAATTCAAGTATAACAGACGATTTGTTTGAGTATACAAAAAAACTTGCGATAGTTTGATGTATGCAAACATATATAAAAACTATAAAACTCGAATTATTTAACATTATTCATTGATGTATAAAATTAAACCTTTTATTATAAAAAAAAATTAGAAATATTTCTAATTTACGTAGATTTTTTTTCCAATGTTTTGCAAAATTCGAAAAAGGAATTTTCGAATTACTATGCTAAAGAATGGGAAATTTGTAAAAATGTAACTATCTTCGGCAAAGTGCAATTATTCTAAAAAAATATGATTTTCGAATCTTATATAAATGACAAGAATTAAATGCATCATGTGTAACACTAATTATATGTTAGTATAAGAAAGTTACATATCTGTTTTTTTTTTCCTAATAAACGGTCAACACAAAAACATATTTCGATACGTAAATAGCCACCATTTGCTTGTTTTATTTTAAATTAAGTATAATGTTTTAAATGGAATAAAAAATGGTCTGCGAAACAAATTAAAAATTAAGTAAATATCTGATAGGTTCCTGAATCAAAATAAACCAAGAATAGTATTAGCAAGTGTTCTATTTCGAAGGAAATAAATAATTCAATATAGTTGATTTTTCAAAATGGCGAATGGCGCATTACAGCTTGCTTTTGTGAAGAAAGATATTCCATTATTAATCAAATGTATTGAATTTTTTAAATATTTTAAGGTTGTTATTTATTCTATTGTATTCAAGTTACCATTTTCATTGGAGAGTTCGTTCTAATATTTCCTTTTTATACTAAAAATTCCATAATTCCTACTGGTGCCCAATTTACCCCATCTATGGTTCGTATTGGTTTACCTTAAAAATTAATAATTATAAAATATTTATAAACATTAGAATTAAAAAATATATATACGATTCTGTTTCCAATAAATAAGTGAACGTTTTTGCAAAACAATTATAATTTTACAATTTTTTTTCTGAAAGAAATTCTACTTTGAACGTCAAGAATCGAGTTTTAATACCCAAATTCCCTTACTCTTACCCTACTTGTAATATAAAAAATATAGAATGAAAAATAATAAAATAATTGTGATAACTGACTTAACTTATACTTTCGAAACTAAATATTAATTTGAGGAGCAAATATTCCAAACGTTTTTTGTCACATTAAGGAAGATATTTGAAAAACGCAAATAACTTAAGCATTGACTCATGTACAGATTCCAAACTTTAAAAGTTAATTTAATTGGGACCAAATGTGCTTTAAAGGAATAAAATTAGCCAGTTCTATAAAAATTGGGAGGCGAATTCAGCAGTATAATAATATAATCTTAGAAAGTACGGACAAAACACGTTTTGTTCTTGATTCGAAAACGTGAAATAGATTTTGATTGAAAGGATAGAGGTAGCTCTTTTAAAAATAAATTTAATATATTTTGTAAACTGTTTTTTGTCGCAGTATGACCTAGTCAAACATCAAAGTTACTTCTTGAATGAAAAACTCTTACCGACTCGTGAGAGTTTAATTATAAAACGAGTGTATGACAAAGTTTAAATGTTAGTTTTCATGTATAATTCCTAATAGCGTCAATTTCAAATTTTGTTTACGTAAATATCAGCTTTTGTTTTGTCATTGCGTAGGTGAAACTTGACATAATACCAAATAATAATTCAAAATAAGTTTTTTTCCGTTACACAGGGTGATCACAAATTGTTGGACGATCATTCATTGTTTGGCTGGAACATATTTTGCTGAAACGGCAAAATAAAACATTATTTTTGCCAAACTATTTCATATATTCTAAACTATATCGCGGACAACCTAAGTTGAACCTGAAGCGGAAGCTAAGATATGTATAAATATTCAATTGCTTTAGGCTCAACTTAGGTTGTCCCCGAGTATAGACATTTTGCTTAAGTTGCAACCAAAATAATAGTTAATATATAGAAAAAATAATGGCTTGTGATGTGTAGTTAAACAACCAAGTAATGACCATCGCCTAACAGTTTGTGACTACCCTGTAGTGTTACAATTTTTTTTAAAGAAGGAAGTGAGTTATTACTACTTACTTCCCTTACTTCATAAATTTTAAGTATAACCTTTTCTTATGTCTCACAATTTTGTCCTGCAAATATGTCTTACAATTTTGTCTTTCAAATATGTCTTACAAATATGTCTTACAATTTTGTCTTACAAATATGTCTTACTATTTTGTCTTACAAATATGTCTTACTATTTTGTCTTACAAATATGTCCCTCAAATATGTCCCGCAAATATGTCCCGCAAATATGTCCCGCAAAATGTCCCGCAAATATGTCCCGCAAAATGTCCCGCAAATATGTCCCGCAAATATGTCTTACAATTTTGTCTTACAAATATGTCTTACTATTTTGTCTTACAAATATGTCCCACCAATATGTCCCACCAATATGTCCCTCAAATATGTCTTACAAATATGTCTTACAATTTTGTCTTACAAATATGTCTTACAAATATGTCTTACAATTTTGTCTTACAAATATGTCTTACAATTTTGGTAATTTTGAATTATAGAGAATGATCCTAGATGGTTTCATAACATATACATTTTTAAAGCAAATAAAGAACTTATGAAATTTTGAAAACCACCAATAAAATTATCATAAATAAAACTTTTTACTTTTGATTTAGGGAAAAACGGGGATTTTCTGTAGTACCAAAATAAAATGCGACTTTAATTTTCCCTTTTATGTATATTATTCCCAAACCTTACCCAACTTTTCTGCTCGACTATTAATATCATTCCCGTCACTCTCCCTATACCAAAATCCTCGAGATTAAAACTAACCTCTTCTTCCCCTATGAATTTCTCGTGTCACATCCGCTTCCGACAACAAGCTGAGTACTTTTTCAAACACTTCTCCCCTCTAAGTGGCAACACCGACTCTCTTTCACACACTGCGGGGAAGTGCTGCCTCTAGCCGGTGTCTCACTCTCTCTATCTCCCTCCAAGTTCCATTAAAGGGCTTTTTAAACGTCGCCCTTCGTTTGTTTCGGAGGGATTTTAAATGCATTTCATCGACGTTTTGGGGAAGGTGAATTTTTTTTTCCCGTTTCAAAAAGGATGTTGATGACACGTATGGTGTCGAATGTCAGGTTTTTAGGATTGGAAAAAAAAAATTCGGATTTTTTATGCATTGGTTTTAAAAGAATATTTTATTAATTATATAATACACTTTAAAATATCTTTAAAATTATTATCTGGGACTGCTAGGTATTATTTAAGTACAATTACAACGTACATTAATACATTTGAACACATTTTAGTAACTGCATGTTCCAAAAGGACAAAGCAATGAGCTACACTCTTTAAACAACCCAAGATCTATTCCTATTGTTGACGACAGTATGGTCAAGAAATCCCTCTAAACCAACTACACAGAAATAATAAAACCACAAACACTCAAGTACAATTTCATTTTCTTCTATTCTAAACACTCACTTTTTACTGTGTAGGTATAATTAGCAGAATATTCCTAACCTGTGAACATAATTCTGATAATAATGCAACTCTTAAATACTCCTAGTATAATAATGTCGAATACTTTTAAATGGTTTACAAATACAAATGGTTTTCAAAAACACAGAAATAATGAAAGCACAAAAACTCAAATACAATTTCATTTTGTTCTATTCTAAACACTCACTTATTACTGTGTAGATATAATTAATGGAATATTTCTAACCTGTGAACATAATACTGTTAATGATGCAAGTCTTAAATACTCCTAAGATGATAATGCCGGATAGTTTTAAATGGTTTACAAATACAAATGGTTTTCAAAAACACAGAAATAATGAAAGCACAAAAACTCAAATACAATTTCATTTTGTTCTATTCTAAACACTCACTTATTTCTGTGTAGATATAATTAATGGAATATTTCTAACCTGTGAACATAATACTGATAATGATGCAAGTCTTAAATACTCCTAAGATGATAATGCCGGATAGTTTTAAATGGTTTACATTACAAATAATGGCGACCAACTACAGCCTCTCTACACTGTTAAACATTTCAGCTCAACCTTGCATCATACCTTGGTGCTCTGCAGCCACTTACACCATATCATGGTGCAATCTAGGTTGAACCAAAAATCCTTGATCGCGAAGAGCGTAGCTTTTACCAAAAAATAAATGGTGCAATCTCCTAAACTGCAACCGAAACCTTCGCTGAATCTGCAAATCGGGGAATCCCATCAATCATCTTTCATTAGGGGCCCGGTTGCCCAGTGGATATAGACGTTCAGCTGGTAATCAGCGGATTTCTAATTCTAGCCCGTGCTGTGGACTTGACAAAAAAAGTAGTGACCTTGCGATCAAAGGGGGTTGCCAGCTTCGCTACAAAAATACACCAGAAATCGTCCAGAACATCCGACAAATTTTACCAGCGATTCACCATGTGGCGAAAACGCGAATTTTGGTTCAACGTTTTACCATAAAATGGGGCAGCGGGAACGCGAATTTTGGTTCACCGTTTCATCATAAAATAGTGACGCGAAAATATCAGTTTTGGTGCAATGTTTCGTCACTAAATTCTAACTGTGGAAGTACCATAAAATGGTGAAACTAAGCACCAAATAACGGTTGCAGCTAAATTGGTACCAAATTTTGGTGCAAGGTCGTACAAAGTTTTTAACAATGTAGGATAGGTGATTTTGGTTCTGCCTACCTAACACATATTCACGATTCAATAATGCCTATCCAATTGCTTTTTAAACCTAAACACTCCTGAAATATTAACAACATACTTATGCAAACTTCTCTATTTGTCTATTACCCTATTAAAAAATAATGCTTTTTAAACTTCCCGATTGAGCTGTGATTTCTACAACTTGAATGGGGGAATTTCACGCCGAGAAGAAGGTCGCTGTTCCAACGGAACATGGAGAAAAATCTGCGACGCCGAAGAAGTTCCGTAGGATTAGCAAGGAACTTCAGTTCCTGTACTATAATTTTAAATTTTTGTCATTAAATAATATCTCAATATAAAAATATTTACTTCATATACTGCGATAGATTGTACTCTCCGTTTAGGAAGCATTTTTTGTGTTGAACTAAAAGTATTTTTCCTAATTTCGTTGTGATTCTAATTATATACATATATAATATAAGTATTTCTGCATTTAAATTTATTCACATATAGACTACAAATATTACTTATTTGGAAAAACAATTATTATTACCAAACTTTCCCGTAATTCCAATCGTTGCAACTAAACAAACAAAATCAAAGTTGTGTGCTGTAGGAAAGAAATTGAACTTACTAGTAAGTTACCATGTTGATACGTCACGTGAAACTCCCGTATTCATGACCTCTATAGTCCCATTTTATCCGCATCACCCAATTTAATTAAATTTGTATAGCTGAATAAATAAGGCCCCCTCTAATCCTTCTCTCCTCTTGTATGTACATTTTTTAAATTCTAATCCTATCTTCGTAATTCATTCCCTAAATACCCTTCTGTTTTTTTATATTTTAATGAACCACGTGCAAGTAATGGGTATTAGTGCTATTAATACCTTAAAAGCTGATTACCAGATCTCAATGTATTCGATACTCAATTAATCGCAAGGCGTATATGACTGTAGGCAATTGACAGTTGATACGACATTATCTAGATGAGAAGGCAATGCATGACAAAGGCTGAATGCTCTTATGCAAATTGTTAAGATAGCCTGAACAATGTTGAATTAGTCCATGAAGCAATGATAATGGAATAAACAGACTTATATTCCTATGTTATTATCACATATGAATCGTTAAAGCTCCAATTATAACTGTGTATTTTCTGCACTACGTTGATACTATTTTTAAATGACAGTATTTTTATTTGGGATCATCTGTATGAAATGTATGGTAATAAAAGTATTGTTTTTGTGTCAAAGTTTCCCTGTTTGGTTTAGTATTAGAAAGTTAAAAGGATAAGTGGATACAGGAGCTATGTAACAAAAAACAAGTTTCTATATATTTGACCTTAAAGTTTATATTGCACATTTGATTAAAAAAACATACATCCTTCACTAGGGTTGTCCTTAGGGGTGTGAGACGCGTACCACCGCACAGAGCTCCGCGCTTCTGGAAGGGCAAAATAAAAATGTTAAAGATAAAATTATAGTCTTAAAAATATTTTTTTTGACTTAATAGGTCTTTAAAACTTCTAAATGAGTATTGGAATAGAAATATAAACACCGTTACGCGTTTTTAGGGGGATCCATTCCGATACTATAACTCCACGACAAATAGCATGATTGACATATATGTAATCTCGTTTGGTTATTATTAAATTAGGATTATTTTGAATTATTAATAAAAATATTTTTAAAAAAATTTAGGTAACGAAGTTTTCTAATAAATACTATATATAAATAAAGTGTAGTATCAAGCATTTGTAACTACACCTGTAAAAGATACAAATCTGACAAACTTATTCATAAGTTTCATAATTCATAAGTTTTATTGAAACTTATTCATAAGGCCACAAATTCCGAGAATTCCTTATTTTTTTTTTCTTCATAAAACGGTGTTATGCATATTTAAAAAGATGTGTAAAAAATTCCAAAGCCGTAGAAAATAGAGAATATATGTTTTTTATATGTTTAAAAACATGTCTATATACTATTTACCATCTACTTTTCGTCTGCAACATTCGTCAATAAACACAGTTCTTATATTTATTTTAATTATTAATTTTTTTTTATTAAAAAATGCCTGGAAGGTAAATAATATAACAATGATACAACACACAATGCAAATTATTTTTTTAACATATATATTAGAAAATTATTTAAAGTTTATTATATACTCAATGTTCGGAGCTAATGTATTTTTTATTTGCATTCAGTTTCACGTAAATATCTGTTTAGAATACGAAAATATAAATTATGCATCTTGCATTATTCTGGGATGGTTGTAAAAAACACTATTTTTTACTTAATCCTCTTCATTTTTTTTAATCATACGCTTTCCACACTCAATTTTATTTGACACCCATAAAAAGATATTTAATATTAAATTTTAATATGATTAATACTATTCAATTCATAAAAAATAAAACCAATATAATAATTAAATTATACATAATTAAATAAACTAATAAAAATTATATAAGTTAGTCGATTTTTTTTAAATAGCTGCAGTTTATATCTATGTAGGGTCTTCGAACAGTTTATTATTATTCAAATTATTACATTGGTCAAATTAATAAATGGACATATTTTATTAATTCAGTTATTCAGGGTTCCCAGAAAAATACTACAATTCTTAGCTTTGGCGACAGTTAACATTGCATATTTCCAAACTGTTGAATAAAAGAATTAATTCGTAAAAGTTTTGTAGCTCGATTATTTTTCCAAAAATATTGGATAATAATTAAGTGAATCTTATCATTATTTCTAATTAGTTCAAAATTAATATCATATTTTAACTTTTTTTTGTTTACATCTCAGGTGTATTCTTAGAATAGCCGCGCACTGCCAACTATCGGACATGAAACTTAATTATATAGTTGCGTGCAATTGAAAATCTCAAATTTTATCCACTTACTCAGCGATTATCGGACAAAATATCATTTCGCTCGCTACTGCGCTAACAACTTTGGCAAATAATCGACAATGTGGCAATTTTTTATTGATTGTGGTAATACAACACATTTAATTGAGTTTCGACACTTAACAATGTTTTTTAGAATTTAAATCAAATTTTAAAATGTTTTTAATTGTATTACCTTTCACAAAATAACGAAATTATTTACTTATATATGAATCTTTAAAGAACATAAACATTAGTTTGTGATAATTCTGTGTTTTACCTTAAAAAACATAAATATCGAATCTTTTGTTCAGGGCAGACGATATTCTAATAAATATTAAAATTCGTCCATTTATATTTTACTGAAATTTACTCAATTAAATTTTTTTAATTAAATAATATATTAAAAAACAATTTGAATATTTGTATACATACGCTAATATAAAAATCGGCATCTGTGCTTATTTGTTGGAATTTTATAATTCAATATTTAATAAAAGCATTTGCATTGGGTTTTTTATCGGTCTCTAAACCATTAAAATGGTATTAATTGTTAAAATATTTCAAAAACATACCTCGTACGTTAAAAATAGTCTGTCATGTAAAAAACACTAATGTTAAAAAATATATGCGAATAGTTTAATTTATTTGATTATTGTTTCACTACAGCTGCGCAACAGACTATTAGTAACTGGATATCTATGGAATGTGTATCATGACGTATATATGATTGTTAAGGGTGATCTACAAAGCTTATTTGCATCAACGTATTTTTAACAAGTTGTTTAATTATACATGGTTCCAAACTTAATTAAACGTCTAAAATTTATTTGGTGAAATAATATAGATATAAAGGATTTTAAGAAATAAGGAAATGAAATGAAGTATAAAAAAATGAAAGAAATTCTTTTAGAAAAAGCTTTGAAGTTGAACGATTTATTATCTTTACTTTGGCAATTTCGATATCTGAAACGTGGCTGCCCTGAGTCGAATGTAAATAAAAAAAACGCTGGGAAGTAACTGAGGGATTTTTTAGTCACCCAGTTCATTATTGCCGAGCGATAATTGCACTACAATTATCGCTCGTGCATGCATAGCTTTATACTTGTTAACACATTTCAGTTAAAAAACATTTAATCACATTTTGGAATACATATGCACAATTGATGATCTATGTAATACGACAAAATTCAATAAAAATATTTCTGTGAATTTTGTTTATTGTGATACTTTATTATTAACTTCAATCTACGATCTTTTTTTTATCTTAGCTTTATTTTCAAATAGCCAAAACTTGCTAAACATATAAAATACACTAAATCACTTTTGTTATTAATATCATTACCAGACAAATCCCGTTTTTTTTAATTAAATTTAAAAGCTATGAAAACAACAAAAAAACAATTATTTTTTTTTGTTACATTATACTACATGAACTTTTAGACTTATTTCTTAGCTATCATCATACATATTATTTCTATAATAAACAACGCTTTCTTGCCCCTTGCACGTGACAAATCCTAACAATTGAGGTACCAAAAAAAAAAGAGAAATTCCCGGATCAGGGACGAATCGTTCGTGTATTTCATAAATATCCACGGTATGTTTAATAATGAGTTTAAATGAATTATTGCATAAAGAACCATATTTTTAAAAAAGATTTTAGAGATAAAAATAACGTTTTTATCCCAGTGTCAAATATAAAGTATGGCCTTATCAATACATATACATATAAGAATGGAGTGTCTGTCTGTGGAATCGAACAAAACCACTCATTTTGAGATTTTTGCGTTAATTGGGATACACTGATTAAAAAAAATCACATGAATGTTTTTGTATGTTGGTTTGTGTGTATTTTTTTATTAAAAAAAAGCACATTTTAAAATAATAAAAGTTTTCAACACACAATTGGCAGTAACATCGCCAAATGTTTTACTTTTGAAGAATACATTATTTTACCGACATTACATTTACAAGGCTAATATTCGCAAAGGCTATATTAATCATTAATTTGTAGGAATTTTTATATTACAAAAATAAACAATTTAGAAAAATATCAGTTTTAATAGTAGTCGCAATAGCATGTAAAGTCGTGAGCATTACATTAAAAAAAAGTACTAGGTTTAGGTGTCTCAAAAACTACTCAAAATAATAAATCTAAATTTTGATAAAGTTTATTTTTCACAGTGAACAGAGAATAATATGCGATAGCTACGCTAACCGAGAATTTGCGATAGCTACGCTAACAGAGAATTTGCGAAAGCTACGCTAACAGAGAATTTGCGATAGCTACGCTAACAAAGAATGATATGCAAAACCTACGCTAACAAAAACCAGTTCTTAATGCACAAAGTGATCCCGAGCAACGCCGAGCCACATTGCTAGTAACATGTATAATTTAAATAAATAAACTATAAAGACTAGAAATATATACATAAATAATATTATTTTTAAACAAACATATCTTTGAAAGTTTATTATGAAGTTGTTAAAATCAAATTAATATAACTAATTGATTAATAAAGTTCTTAAATTAATCAATATACTTAGAAATAAATTCTTCAAACTGCACCTTCCAAAATTAAACTTTCTACAGATGCCTTTGTGTTACCTTAATTTAATCCCAGTCTAAAACATTATAAATAAATTCAATTAAATATTCTTCGAACATTCCAGTCCACGAGGGAATGCCTCAGATAACTTTTCCATTGGAATGCGAAGAAAGATTGATACTATATCGAAGTTAACTAAAATTAAACTATGCCATCACCTGTAGACGCTTTTGTTTCTATTTTCACTGAAGATACTTTCACAAACTTTGGAATTCCAATTTCTTAGGAAAGTTCAATTGCAATAAAAAGAATACATATTGCAATACGTGTTTTCGATTAAAGATGCTATTCTATAATATTTATATAAGATGCACTTATAATCTTAATATAATTTGACAAATGTATGAATACATCCAATATATTTTGATGTGATGTATAAAATAAAACAAGTTTTCATCTCGATCAGAAATAAAAGTATTTGATGACAATTTCAAAGTATTGTTTACTGAAATTCAGAAAATATATTACATTTTATACTTGGAGAGAATAGAATATTTTGTTAGTAATCACAAATTGAGTATTAGTTTATTTGAAATGGTGAATAAATATATTATTATTATTGAAAAAAGATATTTCAATAAAAACCATAATAGATTTCATATAGGCGTGTTTATTATTTATTTAAAACTAGAGACAATAGAATAGTTGAATGACTGATATTTCAATACTTTGTGTGAACGTATAGTATTGTAAGTATATATTAAGAACTTTATTTCAAATAGTCAAATCATTTAAATGTAGTTTTTGTCAAAGGTATTGCATTGCAGTAAAGAGTTGTATTAAATGTTTACAATTGTTCGTGAATTTATTAAGAAGGTGTTAATAGTTAATACTCACTTTTATTGAAACATAACATTCTATATCTAGAAACTGAATTAATTATTTTGCTGTATAATAGTTTTCCTATGTATTTACTAATTAGCTGAAAACTAAATAATTTTTAATAACTGATGTGTATTTGCTACTGAATTTATTTACGAATTTGTTAATAGTTAACACTCACTTTTATTGATACATAACTATTGCTATGAACTAAATTCAAAAGAGTAAATAAATATTATTTTGCTGTAACTAAAAATATAAAAACGCATGTCGTTAATAATTATTAATAACTGATGTTTTTACAACTGTATTAGCTGTAAATAGACTATAATTATAAAATATTTCAAAAGTGTTGAAAATTATCGTTAAAAAATTTTAGAAATTATCCCATTAAAATTATTGGTTAAATTAACGTCGCTATAGACATACGTAATAAGCTATTAGCGAAGGATCGCGATTTATCCCGCAGGACATGTCAAGAAATATTCCCTGGAAGTTTTGAACAAATTTCAGATGACTAGAACAACACACGAGTTAGCCATAATTTCCAAACTTCCACAACACGTCCCAAGTAAGCCTACACAGTTCAACTTTGAGTTTGTGTTCTAGGAATCGAACTCCAGACTTACCAATCCTGTGTACAGTGTTATGCACGTCAGGTTATCACGTACCTAACATAAATAAATTTCGTATTTTAATAGTATTTTTAACTAACATTAAAATAAAGCAATTTTTCATTCAAAATTAGGTAGGTCGTGTGTATTGAGCCGACCGCAAGGTTTAAAGCGTGTAACGTACAACTCAAGTAATTGTCACCTTTTAGAATTCCGGAAAAATCTGTGCATTCTTTTTACGTTATGTTCTGTCTACGTTCTGTCTCGTTGCTAGAACGATGTTCTGTCTCGTTGCTAGAACGACGTTCTGTCTCGTTGCTAGAACGACGTTCTGTCTCGTTGCTAGAACGACTTTCTGTCTCGTTGCTAGAACGACGTTCTGTCTCGTTGGTAGTACGAAGTTCTGTCTCGTTGGTAGTACGACGTTCTGTCTCGTTGGTAGTACGACGTTCTGTCTCGTTGCTAGAACGACGTTCTGTCTCGTTGCTAGTACGACGTCCTGTCTCGTTGCTAGAACGCGTTCTGTCTCGTTGCTAGTACAACGTTCTGTCTCGTTGCTAGAACGACTTTCTGTCTCGTTGCTAGAACGACGTTCTGTCTCGTTGCTAGTACGACGTTCTGTCTCGTTGCTAGAACGACTTTCTGTCTCGTTGCTAGAACGAAGTTCTGTCTCGTTGGTAGTACGACGTTCTGTCTCGTTGCTAGTACGACGTTCTGTCTCGTTGCTAGTACAACGTTCTGTCTCGTTGCTAGAACGACTTTCTGTCTCGTTGCTAGTACGACGTTCTGTCTCGTTGCTAGAACGACTTTCTGTCTCGTTGCTAGAACGACGTTCTGTCTCGTTGGTAGTACGAAGTTCTGTCTCGTTGGTAGTACGACGTTCTGTCTCGTTGGTAGTACGACGTTCTGTCTCGTTGCTAGAACGACGTTCTGTCTCGTTGCTAGTACGACGTCCTGTCTCGTTGCTAGTACGACGTCCTGTCTCGTTGCTAGAACGCGTTCTGTCCCGCTGCTAGTACAACGTTCTGTCTCGTTGCTAGTACAACGTTCTGCTTCGTTGCTAGAACGACGTTCTGTCTCGTTGCTAGAACGACGTTCTGTCTCGTTGCTAGAACGACGTTCTGTCTCGTTGCTAGAACGACGTTCTGTCTCGTTTCTAGAACGACGTTCTGTCTCGTTGTTAGAACGACGTTTGCGAGCGTATAATAGCTTCAACCATTCCAACACTGTTACCCCACGCTCATAAAATATTTATAATTGTAAAGTTGTTTTAACTGCTTATAAATTTAATAATATTTCCTGTGTGTGCTATTTTATATAATTTAATTTTTTTTTCAATTTATTGTAAATATATAACTTGTAAGTTGTTTCTCCTACCTTTAAATTATTTTTTTTTTATAAAATGAAGTATTTTTATAAATTTAAATTTCGGAAGAATTGCAAGAAAAACTGGAGATCTATGGATGAATATATAAGGCCCCTGTGCATCAGAGGATTAAAGACGTTAAACGACAAAAAAATATTTAAATGAACTTATTTTAAGTTTTATCGTAATATTATAATTACCTAATAATTAACTATTAACAAATTAGTGAGCTTAAACTGCTTATTCAAGTACATTTAAAACGCAGTATATAAACTACTAAATTTAACTGAAACGTACATGTTCTTTTTTTTCCTTTTGAATCCCTTATTTCCTAAACGATAAACCGATTCATTTTCTAATACATAAACAACCTAACACATTATACTAACTGCCCTAATTGTTAAACACTCTAGGCAATTAAGTGGTTTACGCTGGGCAACAAAAATATAATTTCATATCGTCTGATGATAAATGGATAAGGAGAGTAAATTGAACTTCCTTATCGTTTGCCGCGCTTTCAAATTAACAGAATTAAAAATCGATGCGGAACTCTACAAGCTGCGTAATTAATTTCCTCTCCGTTCAACTAGTAGGGAATTTGAGAGACTCTTAAAACAATTAGTTAGGAGTGGGTCTTGCTGCGATACGTCTCAATGAGTCTTAAATTAGTTTTCTTAACTACGAACGCCGGATATTGCAGTCGATGAGAGACTGGCGACAAGAATTTTAAATGTCTCCATTTATTTCAATGGGAATTCGTTTTCCTTTATTTAGTATTGAGAATGTCTCCATTGAAGTCTTGTGTGTAATAAACTTTATTATTTGAATGCTTGCTTTTAGGTGTTGAATAAATATGCTGTTAAATAAATGTGCTTAATTAGTTTATATAGCCTGTATTAGTTTACATTAGTTACCCTTATTAGCTTTTATTTTATATAGAATGGATTTAAATGCTTTGAAAACAGTAATGTGTAGTAACCTTTATATTAGTTGGTGCTTAAAAAGAGCCCGATGGCCTCGTGGAACGGGGTCCGGCCACCAATCAGGGTATTGTGAGTTTGAATCGAAGCTGACTTGGCAAAAGTTAAGACCTTGCTATCGGAGGGTTGCAAGATTCACTCCTAAATCTGATCAAGATTCAAAGATTATTGCGGTTTCATTGGGTGTCATTGCAGATGTTGTCCTCGTCTTCTGACAATATACAAAAATACGAGGCAGTGTTCCCGAACTTTTCTTCGATATAGACCCCGAACCGTCGCTAACAATCCACTGTGTAGCTCTAATGCGACAATAATTAACCACTACCTTGTAATTTTTAACCATGTTGACAAGGACAACAACTGATCTGGAACCCCATACAACCTCAATCGACGTGAGGACATTGGACCAAGACGGATTTTAAATGTATCCAACATGTAGAGGAGACTATAGTCCCCTCTACATGTTGGATATTTTTTGATGCACAAAGCAAACACTGTAAAAAAGTTAGTTAAAAATTATTTTGTTTTTCCAGCAGAGGAATACGAGGGCATTGCAGACCAAAAAATTATTTAAACTTTAGTTTTAAGCTACGAATAAGAAAAGGAAAGAAGGCATTTAGTGTACTCCTAAGATACGAACCCACGCCCATGCACATCACCAACAACAGTTACAAAACATGTGCTGCCACAACATAATTGTGGTGTTTATATGGAGACAAAACGTCATTCCATTACAGAAAAGGAGGTCAGCCGAAATAAGCGTGGATTTCCTAAAATTTCCTTTTTAAAGGATATTTTCTTTATAGCAAAAACATATAAGCATGAAATTCACGGGCGGGAAAAATTAAAGGAACAACCATAAAATATAAAGTTAATAAAAAAAAGCATTGTTTTTCCGATACGAAAATGAAAATTTCACAATATTTTTATATCATATTATCTGATATATTTTTAAAGCTTAATTCATATAATCCCTTCGAGCATGGATCCTTCATAGTAGAGAAATCATATCTTTGCAATCTCGCTAACATCAAAGTGAGGCCAACATGTATGGCCTCAGACATGTGGCTAATTAAGTCATTCCCTTCATAAATTTTCACTGGTACACATTTCCCAATTCATCGGCCAATCGCGAGTATTTTTTTAATTCATAATTTTTAAAAGAAGTCACGTGTCTGAGGCCATTCGGTCTGAGATGTTGGTTTCACCATTAAGACGTCATATTCGCTCTACTACAGTCCATTCATGCTCGAAGTGTAATCCGAATAAATTACAAACATTTGTGTATTTGGCACACTTAATCCTATAGATAAGGGAATTAAAAACTAACCTTTTGATGGACACCATGTTGGCTTTTTGAACGATTCTACAATTTTATATAAGTATACGATACAAGTATATCATAGTAGTATATTATCTGAAGCAAAATTTTGATCCATATGTTTTAGACAATAGTCATGTTTATTTAAATATATATAAAACTAACTATTCCTAACTAAAACTTACACTAAACAGTACTATTTTAGTAAAACTTGTTGGATAACAAACAGACCTCTAAATATCACACAGTAACTTTAAATAATATATAGGACGAATGCATACGAAATAAAATTTGATCTCCGTTCGGATCAAAGCATTTCTAAGGAAAGTCCAAATCGTATTAAATTCCTTTGAATCCTTTGAACCAATTATTTGCATTAAATAAATATTGTTCCATAGAACTTGTTCTCTCGCTATTTTTCACAAACGTATCCCAATGAAATATACTGTAAAAGACATTTTTATATTTGTCTTTGGGATATCTGAGAATGTGCGACGTGTAAAGTAATGCTCAACATTATTTGTACGGTCTGGCTGCCAAGTGGATTAGGTTTCAAAATACAGTTCCGAGATAAGAGTATTTAATTTTATTTGCAACTTGGATTGGCTACAATGTTAGGTGGAATGACATTCAACTCATTACTGAGTAACCTATTGAAATAGTGTCGTGACTTTAACGTTTTTACCCAAGAATTGTCTGTGAGTTATATACCTTAATTTTGTCCATTTCCATAAAATGGAGTTCTTCTGTTCAATGGAAACTGATCTGTTTGAATGTTGAGTGTTTCTGCTGACTTGCATAAGTTTTGAAGTGGACTCTTTTTCGGTTCAATTGAATATCATATTTGTTTGGATGTAGTTTTTTTTGTTGCTGACTTTATTCAATTTTGGAGTGGACTCTTCTTCCGTTCAATAGAACATCTTATTTGTTTAGATATGGGTTTTTTTGCTAAATTTCATCAATTTTTTACTTTTTTTCTGTTCAATGTAATGTTTTGTTTGGATTTTTTTTTTTTTTTTGCTTACTTTATTTAATTTTGAAGTGGACTCTTCTTCCGTTCAATAGAACATCTTATTTGTTTGGATATGGAGTTTTTTTGCTGACTTTCATCAATTTTTTACTCTTTTTCTGTTCAATGTAATGTTTTGTTTGTTTGGATGTGTTTTATTTTGCTGACTTTATTCAATTTTGAAGTGGACATTTCTTCCGTTCAATAGAACATCTTATTTGTTTCGATATGGTTATTTTTGCTGACTTTCATCAATTTTTTACTCTTTTTCTGTTTAATGTAATGTTTTATTTGTTTGGATGTGTTTTTTATGCTGACTTTATTCAATTTTGAAGTGGACTCTTCTTCCGTTCAATAGAACATCTTATTTGTTTGGATATGGAGTTTTTTTTTGCTGACTTTCATCAATTTTTTACTATTTTTCTGTTCAATGTAATGTTTTGTTTGTTTGGATGTGTTTTTTTTTTGCTGACTTTTTTCAATTTTGAAGTGGACTCATCTTCCGTCAATGAAAATTCCTGTTTGTTTTAATGTGTTTTTTTTACTGAATTTCATCAATTTTGAAGAGGACTCTTCTTCTGTTCAATAGAATATCTTAATTGTTTGGATGTGTTTTTTTTTTGCTGACTTTTTTCAATTTTGAAGTGGACTCATCTTCCGTCAATGAAAATTCCTGTTTGTTTGGAAGTAGTTTTTTTTACTGAATTTCATCAATTTTGAAGAGGACTCTTCTTCTGTTCAATAGAATATCTTATTTGTTTGGTTGTGGTTTTTTTTTTGCTGACTTTTTTCAATTTTGAAGTGGACTCATCTTCCGTCAATGAAAATTCCTGTTTGTTTTAATGTGTTTTTTTTACTGAATTTCATCAATTTTGAAGAGGACTCTTCTTCTGTTCAATAGAATATCTTATTTGTTTGGATGTGTTTTTTTTTTTGCTGACTTTTTTCAATTTTGAAGTGGACTCATCTTCCGTCAATGAAAATTCCTGTTTGTTTGGAAGTAGTTTTTTTTACTGAATTTCATCAATTTTGAAGAGGACTCTTCTTCTGTTCAATAGAACATCTTATTTGTTTGGTTGTGGTTTTTTTTGCTGGGTTTATTCAACTTTGAAGTGGACTCTTTTTCTGTTCAATGGAATATCTTGTTTGTTTGGTTGTGGTTTTTTTTGCTGGGTTTATTCAACTTTGAAGTGGACTCTTCTTCTGTTCAATAGAATATCTTATTTGTTTGGTTGTGGTTTTTTTTGCTGGGTTTATTCAACTTTGAAGTGGACTCTTTTTCTGTTCAATGGAATATCTTGTTTGTTTGGTTGTGGTTTTTTTTGCTGGGTTTATTCAACTTTGAAGTGGACTCTTTTTCTGTTCAATGGAATATCTTGTTTGTTTGGTTTTTTGGTGAGTTGTTTTTGCTGACTTTCACGAATTTTGAATTGGACTCTACTTCGGTTTAATGGAATATGTTGTTTGTATGCTTAACGGAAAAGCTGACGAAAAATGTAACATTCGGAGATGTACCCAGAGATGTTTGAACGGATAATTTGCCGTCGAAAAAATAAAAGGGAAGGAATAAACGGGGGAAACGGGCCAAAAAGGTAAAAAAAAAAACTTAACGCAGATGAAACCGGGTAACATTTTATTCACTTTTTTAAAAAAAAAGCTTCTTTTTCGGAAAAAAAATAAATGAAGGATGTGCAAAAGTCCGTTTTCATACTATTCTTAGTTTGTGTGAAGACACATGAATCCCAACAATAAATTGGTCTTTTCGAACAAAACCCCGAAAATCTAAAATAGTCACGTAGCCAACTCGAAACGCTTGAGGTTCTGTTGCGAGAATTCCACCGCGCTTCAGAACGATTTTATTTTCCTTACTGGGAAACTGGAAAAAGTATGGAAAATGTTGGGAAAACACGGCTATTCCCGGCCTTTTCCGAAATTGTCATTATATTTGGTATCGACGTTTTCCGGGAATGAATGAAATATTTTGTTTTCTCAAAGACAGACTCAAATGAATTTAGAACGAAATTTAAATGGAAGCTGTCGGAGAAAATATTTTATTCATTATGAAACAGCGAGAGCATATTTGCAACTCAACTCGAGTTTGAACTGGAGGGGGAATTTCT
Organism: Troglohyphantes excavatus; assembly: GCA_963932185.1. Lineage (NCBI taxonomy): Eukaryota > Metazoa > Arthropoda > Arachnida > Araneae > Linyphiidae > Troglohyphantes > Troglohyphantes excavatus. The sequence goes on along the minus strand of OZ010670.1, from coordinate 32,129,609 downwards.
CAGAAGTGGATTTATTAGATTTTATATATAGTTTAATGGTATCTGATAAATTTATAAAATAAAATATCACAAAAGAGTTATGTAATATATCAAAGGAACAATATTCAAAATATATATATATGAAAAAATTTGTCTTCTATGTGTGATTCATTATAAATTAATCATTCTTCGATATAACATAAATTAAAAGAACGTAAATATTAAGCTTTGAATAAATTGTAGAATTTTTTTTAGTATCTTAAAATGAATAATAAATATACCAGGTTGTTTTGATTTTGATGTCTTGATAACATAAATTGTATCCTTATTCGACATCTTAGATAGTTAAGAAAAATTTCAATTTATGGAAATATTTTGTAATATTTGTAATGTACATTTTTTTTAATTCATTCGCTTTTATTCTGTAATAATACAACAAAGAGTGAAGATGAGAAAGAATTTTTAAAAAAATAAGAAACATGTAATAACTCAGTTCATTTTTAAAATATAAAAATAAATTAAAACGAACCTTTTTCCTTTCTGATATCTGTTCATATACAAAATGCAAGATACCTGTTGAACAGTGCAAACTTTGACTGGAAGAATAATAAGAAACAGACTGGAAGAATAATAACTATATTTTCTTCACAAATATAAATTACATATATAAAGGGTATGCAAACGAAATTCAATAACTGAAATCCCGAAACACTCCCTTTTTTTATTGATGATAATACTTTAATGTTCTAAACATATACCCACATTGTGAAACAATACACTGTAAAAAAGTTATTTAAAAATGAGTACCTGAACCTACTCGGTTTTCTTTGAGTACAATTGAATCCTAAATGAGCGATGACGTACTCAAATTTACGTAACCGCACTTTCTCAAAAATGAGCAGAGGGATTTAATATTGCTAATCTCGGCTTCTGTTAAAGGCATCTTAACAAAGCGACCCGGTAAACTTAAAATATTTGTTCAGAAAACGGTTTTCCATCTTATTGGATATCGATTGCTTAAATGGAAACTAAGTTATTACGACCCAATTATCTTAATTCCCATTCTTTGGCCTCGTCTTTTTAACATTACTTATGTTTATAATTTCTTCACGTAGCTCTCGTACTTAACGGATGAGGTTCTGGACTGCGGTGCCTGAAGATCTGGGTTCAATTTCCGGTAAGTCTTGGTTGTAACTGTCGATATTTATTGAAACTGATTTATGAAGACAGCCTATGATGGCAAGCAACTGCTATTTTTATTTATTTTTACTCATTCTGTACATTTTTGAGTACTTGTCATTTTCAAAACTGAAAATTAAACTTATGTATTCGGCGTCATGATAAACACCAAATGTACTCAAAAAATGAGTACATTTTACTTATTTTTGAGTATTTTTATGAATTGAACATTAATTAACAGTGTATGAATTAACAGTGAATTAACAGTGTATATATTTATATACATTCCAAACTAGTAGCAATAAGATAACGATAGAAAAACATAATTTTTTTTTATAAATGTTTTACAGTATTGAAAACTTTGGTTATGTTCAACCGATGGGGTATAGAATAGTACAATGTGTATTGAGCAAACCTTTAAAAAAATTATTGTTAATTTATTAATTTTTATTAATTCCGACAAACATTTAAAATACAAAAGTCAATTTAGTTGACAACCTTTAACCAGACATCATTTCAATTTATAACCTTTAACTAGAAGTAATTTCAGAAGATAACCTTTTATAAAAAAACAAGTTAATGAAGTGTACAATTTTAATAATTAGTTTAATCTTTTATCTGTTTGTCATAAAATGAAAACCGAAGCAATAAAAATCATTGCAACACGAAATTCCATATTTCGTATATTTCCACAAAGAATGTTCAATTCATAGTTTAACGTTAAAGTACTAAAAAAATCATAAAATACCTTCATAAACAGACCTATCGCGTACATTTTTGTTCCAAATTCCTTTATAAAAACTTAATATTAATTTAATACCCTCAGAGGAAAATATAGATATCATGTCATAAACTTTATAACATACCCTCTTTAACTCTAAAATCGGATACAGAGTTTTACAACACAAAAAAATATCTATCGAACACCTCTATTTTAAATTCATTTTTCCATCTTACATCACAAATCCATTTATTTCACGAGCAAACATATGCCCGGGGAAAATTATCCATCTACAAAATACATACATCATATCCACATCACATCCACTCCATCCGCCATTTTATCCCTAACCCCCTTGATCCCACAGCGAAGTTATGACGACGATATACAGCTGCGGATCGCATTGGATCTGAGCTGTACATCCAGTGCATCGCATAAAAAAATGCAATAATCCTATTGGCTGTCCCAGAGGAAGGACTATATATGGGTGGTGCGATACAATATTTGTGTAAGACATGAGTTTCTTATTGTTGTTGCTTTGTATATTAGGGACCATCTCTTCCGGGCATTTATGATCTATTAATCGGGCTTGTATTCTGTTTTCTGTGAAGGGTATAGGGCGAAATTGGATCTCGATTATTGTATGGTATTTATGATATTAATACATTAAAACGGAAACATGTATAAAAATCGATAACATAATGCGGAAAATTGATTGTCTGAACTGCCCGGAATAATAAGCAAACTAGTAAAAAAGTCAACGTAAAATTTCACCGAAGTTGTGAAATTGATTGTTTTCAGCAAGAAATTTGCAGAGTTTTTTAAGTTTTATTTATTTTTTTTAATTTAAATTGTAGTTACTATAGGTTTTTGTTCAAAATATTCCTTTATAAAAACTTTAAACCAAAAAAACATTCACAAATCTTTTATTAAAAAAAACCTTGAATTTTGAAACATTCAAGTTATTAAAGGGAAAATACATATTACTTTTTTAAGATTTTATGCAGAATTTTTTTTAAAAAACTGCAATTGCCTGTTCCATATTCCTTTATGAAACCTTAAAAAAAAAAACTTCAATTTTGCAACTTTGATAACTTTTGTGGTGCTTTAGCTAAGAAAGGAATACAAGAGGGTAGACATGACATTATTGAAATATATTTAAACTTTAGGTTCAAGCTTAGATAATATTAAAAAAAAAATTAAGTGGATGCCTACGAGATTGACCCACTGGGACGACACAGGACTGATTACATGAAGATTTTCAACATGAATAGGGTGTTGCCACCACTAAGTTACAAGTTTATATGCATTGGCTGCTCTATTACAAACAAGCAGGGGTGATGGAGAAAATGGGCATTGATATTCAAATTGTTTTGCTGGGACGCTTGTGTAGTCTTGTCACATGTCATACGGGAATGTAAAAATTACAATATTACATTTTTTTTACAAACTAATTAATGAAAGTATCATGCCATTAACTCGATTTACCCGGGGTAAAGCTGTCTACAAAGAAGACGCATGTCTATGGCAAAACTCACTATTATTTCACATTATGAATAAATCCCATAATTTTATTTCTCTATAACATATGGAAAGGGGTGAAAATTGAATTACAAGAGATAATGATACAAAAACTATAAATTGACATAGATAAATTCGTGAAATATTAAAAAAACAAATTCTTTTAAATAACAGACATTCCATTTTTATACAATAAAAAATATATATTTTGTTTGATATGTATATAAAGTCAGTTACAACTCCAAACTTTGGTATGCATGCTATAACTTTAAACTACTCCTTTCACTTTATTTCGCAGCATTATAATCTACGGAATTTCAATATATTCCGAAAACCAAATTAAATGTTGCATTTATCATAGGAACTTTCCTTTTAAACTAATCTAAACCCACGAATGCAATAACATTTTTATTCTTTCAAAACAAAACTACTAACTTTAACCATCACCCACACTCTTCATCAACTTTAACTTTAATCAACTCGCCGCTTGACGAATGGCTACATGTTATTTTATACACCAAACGATTTCTTTCTAAAGCTTTAGAATTAAAGTGACTTTGAAAGTGTTGAAGGTCACTTTAAAATAAAAAATGAAAGAATCTAAATATAGGCGGAGCACGTTCGGCGCCTTTATTTTTTTTATCTTGACTTTACCGCTTTTACTTTAGTTACTTCTTAGGCTAAGTTCGAGCGGTTAATCTCGAAGAAGGATTAAATCAAAACAGCCTGAGGGTAATATTCTTTGTTGATCATTCTAGACTTAGGAAGGCGCATGATTGACAGGAACACAGACACTTATTTGAGATTAAATGACGTCAGCGGTGAGATTGTTGAGCGTAGGAAGTATATTGAATATTTTTTAGTTTAGGTATATAAAAAGTATATCTGCTTAGAAAATAATTTTTTTTTTATTTCATGGAAATAGGATTTAACAAAGAAAACTAAAATAAATTTTTACCATCGTAGTAAAAAATTTAAAAAGTGTTCAAAGTATTCGTAAATTATTAACAAATGACTTTTTTTTAATAAGAATGGCTTAACACTATTTAAACACAATTAAGTATATATTTTTGACTAATTATTTTTTTTAATTAAATTTTTTTTTCCTAAAACATATTAATAATAAAAATAAAGAGTATCATAATTGCAAAATTCTATTTCGGCATTTTTGAATCGCAATCAAAAGCTAGTTAATAAATGAATTTCAATCACACTATTCGAAGAATTAAAATAGTAAATATTTTTTCGATAACAATGTATAAGTACATTAAAAAAAATTGGTATTGTAATTTGCATCATTCTATACATCAATAAAAAATGAACATATGCAGTATTGTATTAATAACTTGAACAACTTTTATAATTATCAATAATACAAAAATATTGTTAAAAAATAGAATTCACCAAAACTCGTATACAGGGTGGATATGAAGTAAAATCTCTTTTTTAACTGCATCTGTTGCTATAGAGCTAATAAACAGAATGTCATCATATTTCATATTCAGAATATTGAAGGCACGGAAGATTTTCATAAAAAAAAATTAGTACCAAAAATCCCCGAAAGGTGGATTTTGGCGCTGTCTAAGCAGAAAACATTTAATAAATAAAAAAAAGTTGCATAAATTCATTTAGTGATTAAATTCAAAAGAAATAGTCATTTTTATTCATCAGAATCAGTCTTCAAAACAGCATAGACTATTGCTGACTTTTCTTGTGTAAAAAAAATTGCATCTGATTTGCATCCTTATTATGGTGAATAAAGAATTGCTTCTTTTGAGGTTTATCATTAAATTAACTCGTATTTCAATCACAATTTTTTTTTTAATTATTGTATCTGTTTTTTGTTTGGACAATTTAAAATAAAATCCCCCCATCAATGCTTTTTGGTACTATTGTTCCAAAGATAATCTTCTCTCCACGCCTTCAATATCCTTCATGTGAAAAATTTGGAGTAATTCTATTCATTAGAAAGGTATTTAAAAATGAGTACCTAATCCTACTCGGTTTTTTTTTAGTACAATTGCATCGTAAATGAGCTACGACGTACTCAAATTTAAGCAACCATATTTTATTTTCTAAAAAATAAGAAGCGTGATTTAATATTGCTAATTTCAGCTTTTGTTCAGGTCACCTTAACAAAGCAACCTGACAAACTTATAATAGTTATTCAGAAGATGATTTTCCACATTATTTGGTGTCGATTGCTTAAATGGAAACGACTCAATTATCTTACCTTCCATTCTTTTGGCACACCTTTTAAACAATTCTTATGTTTATAACTTCTTCACGTCGCCCTGGTAGTACAACGGATAAAGAACTGGACTGCGGTGCCTTAGGATCTGGGTTCGATTCCCGGTAAGTCTTGGTTGTAATTGTTGATAAGTATTGAAAGTGATTTATGAAGCCTAGTATCTGCTTTCTTTTGTTCATTGTTCTTATTTTTAAGTGCATGTCTTTTTCAAATCTGAAACTTATGCATTAGAAGCCATGATAAACATCGAATGCAATCAAAAATTAATACATTTTACTTATATTTGATTACATATTTTTAACAATGTACTGTTATCTACATATGCCTCTAATCAGGGGAATTTATTTGATGGCCACCTTGTAGAATTTCATTGTATCATGTTTAAAAAAAAATATAATAACAACGCATTTGGAGTTGGATTGAAAAAATTGGCAATTCCTCCTTTCCTCCCAGCTACAATTGAAGGGTTTGCTGCAGAAAGGATGTAGCTCCAACCAAGGGGAATTTGGAGTTACATGTACTATCTTGTGGTAAAAAAAAACTTGTTCGTTTGGTACCAGAAAGATGTAGCTCCAATCGTTAGTTCTCGCGTTACTCAAGAAATGAAGCTATCTGTCTCATTAATTTGTTGAAATATAGAGGTAGCTCCTGGAGCTACTGCCATTTTTCCCCAAACGACTGACGTGCTTTGCTTACAGGAAGGTTACACAGCACTTATAAACAGTAGAGTTTTTGGTTCTTGGTTGACTACAACCAAACAACGCAGCATATGAGCCGGATGTTACAGAGGGGGAGTGTGATGATTAAAAATGTAATCTTCTGTTTTTAAAGCAAAGTAATATGCTATATTTCAATTGAAGTTTTCTTTAAATAAAATAATATTATAGTAAATTGTCTTTTTTTGTGAGATATTTTTCATAGAGGTAGACAGAGAATCTATTTGGTTGCAAGAAAGAAGTAGCTCCAACAATCCAACATGTGCCACGTCATCTGGAAGATATATTTTTGAGTGAAAATACTGTCATAATATGTAGGAACAATTAAGAAGATTAATCAAAAAGAATATCTTCACACAACTTGGAATTTTGAATTTTCAAACGTTTTTAAGGTTTTCTGCAAACTTGAATAATTTTAGCTTTAATAATTACATAATTTTCTTTAACTGTTCCCATGCTGTGAGTGGTACTGTTGCAGTGGGGGCCTAGTGATTACTCAATACATGCAATTTTTTAAAAAAATAAAATCAAAACTTGAAATTTGTTTTTTAAGCAAAATTTAATTATAAATAGATAAGTTTATTGTAGTGGGTCGTAGCCCATTTACAAAGGTTGGCAACATAATTTCACAGAGGCGCAAAACAATTTAATTATACTTATATGTTTTCAATACATTCAGAAAAAATTTAATTTAATTTGAATAATTTTTTAATGTTTAATCCAGCTTCTGTCCTTTTTGGCATGGAAGGCAATAAAACGTTGCCATTGTTATTACATTTCCTCAGAAACAAAACTTTTATATTATCTTTTTCGATAATGTTTACTTGTTTCCCGAACAATCTTAGTTTTGGATGTTTTTAATCTTAACTATCACAAAATATCCTATTTTTATTTCGTTGTTGCATGTGCCACTCTGAACCTGTGGAAATTCTGACTTGTGTTGTCGTTTAAATCACGGTTATATACAGAGACGGTTCAAAGAATTCTTGTGACACAAGCAAACAAAATTTTAACGACCAAATCATTTTTAATACAATTTTTCAACTTGGGTCATATTATTTAAAATTGGAATTTTCTAACTTTGTCAACTAAAAAAAAAACCTATCTTCGATTCACTAAGGTGCCAAATTTAAAGGAAATCCCTCGTCTGCAGGGCCAAGAGCCAAATCCAAACAATGTGACTTCTATAAAGTAATATACGAAAAATTATGCAGGTAGAAATATATTCAGAAATTTTGATAGATGTCAAAATAATTCATTTCATTAAAATATATAATGTAATTAATTTAATTGAAATATATTTAATTATTTTTTATTTAAATTTATTTAATTAAAATATATAATGTAATAATTTAATTGAGATATATAATGTAGTTAATTTAATTAAAATATATAATGTAATAATTTAATTGAAATATATAATGTAATTAATTTAATTGAAATATATAATGTAATTTATTTAATTGGAATATATAATGTAATTAATTTAATTGAAATATGTAGTGAAATTAATTTAATTAAAATATATAATATAATTAAAATATATAATGTGATTATTTAATTGAAATATATAATATAATTAATTAATAAAATATGTAATTTAATTAAAATATATAATGTGATTAATTAAAACATATAATGTGATTAATTTAATTAAAATATATAATGTAATTAATTTAATTAAAATATGTAGTGTAATTAATTTAATTAAAATATATAATATGATTAATTAATAAAATATGTAATTTAATTAAAATATATAATGTGATTAATTAAAACATATAATGTGATTTATTTAATTAAAATATATAATGTGATTAATTTAATTAAAATATATAATGTGATTAATTTAATTAAAATATATAATGTGATTAATTTAATTAAAATACATAATGTGATTAATTAAAACATATAAATTAAAATATATAATATAATTAATTAATATTACATAATGTGATTAATTAAAACATATAAATTAAAATATATAATATAATTAATTAATAAAATATGTAATTTAATTAAAATATATAATGTGATTAATTAAAACATATAATGTGATTAATTTAATTAAAATATATAATGTGATTAATTTAATTAAAATACATAATGTGATTAATTAAAACATATAATGTGATTAATTTAATTAAAATATATTATGTAATTAATTTAATTTAAATATGTAGTGTAATTAATTTAATTAAAATATATAATTTAATTAAAATATATAAATAATTAAAATATATAATGTAATTAAAATATATAATGTAATTAAAATATATAATGTGATTATTTAATTAAAATATATAATATAATTAATTTAATAAAATATATAATATAATTAATTTAATAAAATATATAATATAATTAATTTAATAAAATATGTAATTTAATTAAAAATATAATGTGATTAATTTAATTAAAATATATAACGTGATTAATTTAATTAAAATATATAACGTGATTAATTTAATTAAAATATATAATTTAATTAAAATATATAAAATTTAATTAAAATTGTATATTAATGTAATAAATGTATTATTTATTAATATATTATTTAATTGAAAATACAAAAATTTATACCCGTTGAAAACTTATAACAAATTTCCGAATCAAATAATTTATTTTTTGCCTTCAAATTTGGCACACTCCTTAGTATAGCGCCCCAATCGGACGCTTGTGTCGTTTGGTTCAAACGCCGCCCTGGACTTCGTAAATTTTTGATATTTGCTATGTTTTTTTTCTTTCGCGAAAAGTGAATTCCTACACAGTTTTAATTTATTTTTATCCTGAGGTTCTACATTATGCATATCAGCGATGCACAGATTTCTCCATGTTCTGCAATCTAGTACTGAGTTGCGCCCGTTTGCGATTCATTTTCACTTCTAGAGAAAATAACACCGTACGTTTCTCGATGTGCTCTTTTGCCACTTTGTTTTTATTATTAGGTTTCAGAATATATATATGAGAAAAATTTAAATGACCCCTCCACAACAAAAAATGTCCCACTCCAAATCAAAAATTTAAATTTATATTAATTAAAATAAAATTTATTTCATTAGTAATTAACCTGGAAAAGCTCTGTGAACCTTTTTAAAAGTAAAATTAAAATGGTTTAAATATATTTTTTTTACTTTTATGTATTTATTTATTTTTAATTTTTTTTTTTTTTTGTTGAGGGGACATGATAATTTTTACATACATATTTTTATATTGTTTTATATATTTTATCGAGTGTAGGTTAGGGTGCATCAAACGCCCCTCTAGAAAAAAATCACTTTGTCCCCAATCTAAAAATGTTCCATTAGCCATAAAAAGTTGACATACCAAATATTTTTGATTTATAAACACTTTTAGGGGGTCCTCAACAACCTTGAAATTTCGTTTTTTTCGAGTAAAATCTCCAAATTCAGCATTTATACTTAATTACTTTCATATTTTTTTAACTATTATTTTATGATATTTAAAGAAAAATTATTGTAATGAAGTAAAATATGGATCATATAAATATTTAATGTTAATAAACTATATTAACAATAAATTCAGGTGACTTCATTCTTCATTGATTTCAGGTGACTAGTGACAAATTTAACTTTGTTTACAATTTACAGTAAAGTACATTTCCTGTTTATTTCAACTTATGTTTTTCATTTTTAACGGATTTACTACTTTTGTTCTGAATCGATTTTATAGTTTTATTTTGTTTATTTATACTTTTAATTCTAAAAGAGTAAAAATAAAAGTAAAGTGAATAAAAAAATTAGTTAAAATTTAATATTAAATTATATTATTAGATCTACTGATGATTTTGATGAACAAAGTGACACAAATTATGTAAAAAAAATTGATTTTGAAGGACTCTCAAGAAGTACTCAAAGTCATCATCAATATAAAAGAACGGGAACCAGTTTATTCATCCCATACGACATTATGTAGAAACCTAATATTGTTTCAACTAGCTATGAGTCCAGGGCAACAGGCAGCATATACAAAAACATTACAAAACTAGGAGGAGATACATGTACAATTGCAGCATCTTACGCAACAACAGACAGAACAAGAATAGGCAAGTTGCAATGGAAATTTCAACAGCTTGCAAGTAAGAGTGGCGCTTTCTTAAATATACAACACTGCATTGGAATAAAAACTTACAACAGCAATGTCCAATAAGTACAAAATAAAAAAACGTTCACCAGCAAAAGATTCTTGGTGTGCCTGCATATCCCCAAGGAACTAATAGTACATGCGACTCAATCATTGCCTACTTAATATATGAGCAACTGACTTCTTAGCAATGTACAAACAATTATGAACATGATATTTGACACAACTTCTTCCAACACAGGCCATGTTACTGCTGCTTGTGTCAGAGAGCAAAATAAATTGGGACATAAACTTCTTTGGTCAGCTTGCCGCCTTCATATCAGAGAAGTCATTTTGTCTCATGTTTTGGTGACTTAAAGATCAAGGCTTCTAAGTTACTAGGTATAACCTTATTTAAACTATTTTGTAACAATTTTGATCAAGATGGTGGTGGATTTGAGCCATATGACCCAAAGTCAGTGAATGTGCAAGCGAGCAGCATAGTTAATGATCTTGGAGCTAGTGCAATCCATGCAGCAAAATGTGCCATCGATACTGGAAAATACAGAGATGATTTTATGGAATTCACAAAACTTTGTCTAATGTACTTTGACTTTCCCAATATTACACAAGCAGTAAAAATAAACCGACTATGTTCTTTTATAACGTACAAGGTTGTCCATCCCATCATATCTGAAAGTGCAATTAGTGCTTTTGAAAACCATTACTGCTAGTATCTTACAGAAGAGATGGTTCCACTTGTACTTTGGAGCAACAGAGCTCCACCACAAGAACGAAAAGCTATTGCTGATGCAATGCTAGCTACAAAACTAAATTCCACTGATACTGCATTTAAATTTCAAGGTAGATATGGTATGGATTTTGAAAAACCCAAATTTCCCAAAAATCTCACTGTAAATACAACTATTTCTAATTCAGTTAAAACGGATTCTTGGATTTGATTTTATCTATTTGAACTAGACTCAAATTTTTTAATATAAGATGTTTCAGAATGGTCAAGTTCTGTATCCTACACCACACACTCACAAAATTGCAAGGATTGAATGTTGTCAACGACTGTGCAGAACGAGGGGTGAAGCTAAGTACTGATTTCATAGAATCAGCAAAACATGAAGATCCCTACCAACATGCTCTGCAGGTCGTCGAACAAGATCGACAAAAACAGAGAAATCTGCGAAAACGACGAAATTGACTATAGTTTAAATTGAGTGTACTTGTACGAATTAAATTGATATTAGAAAGTTAATAGTATATGATTATATATTCTTTTATTATATCACAAAACAATCTTAATTGCATTATTTTATTAAAGTATACATTAATATATATTTTTTTTATGCACATGCTTTTTTTTTCAGAATTTTCGTTTTTGTTGTACATTCCTGGGACTTGAGGACCCCATAGATGTTATTCAATTTTTACGAAATTCTACGTATATAATTTTTTTAGCATTTCAAATAAAAATAACATAGGGACAGACAATTTCCAAGAAATTTTTAAAAACATGGGGCGTTTGATGCACCCTAGTGTAGGTGTAATTTTCTAAATGTAAAATATTCAGTCTAATACATCAAAAAAGTATTCCTTCAATTTAATTTTAAATCCAAAAATTAAATATTATATTTAAATCTGCCGATGTGCTGAAATGTCCTGCTTAGAGAAAAAAAATTTTTTAAAAAAAACAGCACTCTCTACAACATTAAAGAACGCCTGTTTTACTTTTGTACTATTAAATATTTCCACAAACATAATAAATTATTCCTCAATGAATTCAGGTAAACATTGTCTTGTGAATACAATACACTAAAAGTTTACCTTCAAGGAACAATACCAACGTAAAGTAAGGATAACAAAGCAAATTAGTTACACAAAAATAAAACTTTACCTCACAGTCAACACCACCAAGATAAAAGTTATGAAATAAGTGTAGTTTGACAACCTGCAAAAATCTTTTAATATTAAAATGTACCAAAGATAAAATATTTAAACTAACGAAATATAAAGACAGTACGTTACATAAAAGCTATGTAAACATAAAAGTTACGCAATCTTAAAAATTGTGCAATCTTAAAGATTATGCAAACATTAAGGTAATACAATCATAAAAGGCATAAAGAAAACTCTTAGTGTTTTTACCCTCTAAGCAGTTTGGGCGTCTATAGTTTTTCCAGTTTTTTCAAAAATGCGCTTAAATTTTAAATAAACAAAAATATTCTGTGTCAAAAAATTTTTTTTTTCAAATCGAAACATTTGGAAAAATGTTTAAAGCTACATCTATTAAAATTTTTAAAAATAAAAAATAAATTATGGAATGAAAATTGAATATAAATGATCTTCCAGTGAAAATCGATTTAAGATATCGATATTTTCATCACCGCTTATAGAGTTAAAAACTGCTGTGTATAAATTTAAAATACGTCTACTCGAAATAAATTGATGCAAGAGTAGTGATCTAAAGGATATGTCAGGACTTTATTAAAAGATTTTCAATCTTTTTAATCCTTTGCGGTGGATTTTTTTTTTGTTGCTCGGTCGAACCAGTAACTCCAGACGATTTTCCGCATATTCTGTGAATTGTTTACAGTGTTACCTGAGAATAACCTCTTCAATACTAATTTTATAGAGGAGGAATTTTATACAGTATATTATACAGCGCTTTCAGATATCAGTAACGAATCTGTTTAAGCGAATAGTGTTATTATTATTATTTTTAATTCAGAATATTTTTATATGCCACTTAGCTTTGTTTATATTTTTATTATCACTCTTTCATATTTTTTTAATTGAAGAAAAATTGGCCTAAAATATTTTTATTGAATAAACTGTAATTTGATATTAGAAAAGTAAATCAAGCAAATCCTTTTTCGACGCAATAAGCCACGAAAAAATATTTGTAAAAATCTTGCTTTTAACAATATATATTTTTTTTCTATACACTCTGTCAAAAATAGGTATTCCAAAATAAGTAAACTGTACCCGTGCTTGAAAACATTCGATGCTTTATCATGGCTTCGAGTACATGAGTTTCAATTTTAAAAAAGACATGCACTTAAAAATTAGTACAATGGATAAAAATGAATAAAAAGAGCAGAAACTAGCCTACATAGAATGTTTTCATAAATCACTTTCAATAAATATCGACAATTACAATCAAGACTTAACGGGAATCGCACCCAGATCCACAGACACCACTGTCCAGAGCATTATCCATTATCTACCAAGGCGACGTAAAGAAGTTATAAACAGAAGTAATGTTAAAACGGTTATCCAAAAGAATGGGAAGTAAGATAATTGAATTGTAATAACTCAGTTTCCATATAAGCAATCGACATCAAATAATATGGAAAACCGTCTTCTGAACAACTATTTTAAGACTGTCAGATCGCTTTGTTAAGAAAGCTTAAACAGATGATGAGATTAGCAATAATAAATCACGCATCTCATTTTTGCCAACGTAATGATTACTAAAATATGAGTACGTCATCGCTCATTTACGATACAATTGTACAAGTCAAAGAAAATCGAGTACGATCATGTACTCATTTTTTTACAGGTAGATAGATATACAATCAATCGTCAAGAACAAAATGGGCTCCAATAAAATGCCTTAAGAATTTCTGACCTAATTCATATACTCCCCAAACCAAACTAAAACCGACGATTTAAAACATCCCACCACTTAAACAATTCCAAGCTTTCGACTTAACTTCAAAACCCATAGAATCAGCTTTCGAACTAAGTTCCATTTAAGATAAACATTATTCGAACACTCGGCATTCTTAGACAATCAATCCATTCCATAAACGGAAACAGCGATGACTTCAAAGCTGATTACAGTCCCCCCTCTCTGCCCCCAAGGCTACGTCAAAGGCGACCGTATTCGCGACGGAGACTGTTTTGACAAACTATGCCAAACACTTCATTATCAGAGTAGTCGTCGTGGCATTCCGAGAAATCATCTTCGCAATTTGCAGTCTTGAAAAGAGCTCCCCCCCCCCACCCCCTCATCCTGACTTCGATTTGTTTAGCAAAGTGGCCTTACTCTTTTATTCATGTTCACCACTCTGTTTATTAAAGTAAATGGTATATATTAGTATTTTAGAATGGTTATATATTAATAACTAGTATACGGCGTATTGACTAAATAACTGTTCAAGGATTGAACATAAACATTTTTAATCACATAAGCCTAACGTTACAATAATTCGGGGTGGGACTAACCTTATACGCATTCAGCGTAAGAGGCAGTTACATGAACCTCCTGCGCCGCTCCCTCTGCGCCGCGAAAGCGCGCAGAGGGAGCGACATAAACTATGTAGAGGGCGTTACAATCGTAATAACGGGAACAATATATAGACACGTAACGGGAACATGAAATATATACAGGTGACGGGGACTTGATAATAGGACAAACATATAAGATAATACATAAATGGATACGCTGGTTACACTAGATGTTACTCGTGGTTCCGCACACGTTCAAAAAGTTTGACACCATTGTTTTGTTCTCCTCGCTTATTCCTACTCTTTTAAAGTCTCGAAGGCACAGTAACTGTGTCCATCGGACATCTCAGGGTACATCTCCGAATGTTAGCTTTTCAGTTAGTTGACCTGTTGAAGCGTAATTGTCCGAAATAGTTATTTCGCCAAACAATTTTCGGTCACCAATTTTAAGTTGTTTAAAGCAATCAATCATATATATTATTCATGTATCAAAGATTCCTTTTGCGTCCCTCAGACACAACAAATCATGAAGTAAAAAAGAAAGAGAATTTCATGGACCAGTAACATCATACTTTCATCTCCTAAATATCAAAAAAAAATTTAAGGTGTTTAAAATAATTCCTTTTAACCGCGTTTTTTAAACAAGCCGTAATAATCGCATGGGCATGCTAGTATAAATAAATTTATTTTAAAGTATTTCATAGTTGTCAAGATCGTATGATTTTATTAACAATGTAGATAACATTTTAATTGCCATTATTTTTAAATAGCTTCTAAAACCGTTATAAACGGAAAACTAAACGGAATAATTTTAAAATTACAAACATCATGTGCGCAGTTAGGGGTTGAATAACATCTATATATAAATTTTAAGACATATCCGAACAGTGGGAGATATTGTTTTGCGTGCCCCAAAGCCACGAACTCTTTTGTTTATTATTATAGATAACCACATAGTTATTTCTAAAACATTTTTAGAATTGTTAGTTTTTATTAAAATACAGGACGGTTACAAATTTTGAGATATGGACATTGTTTGGCTGTATCACATTTAGCTGTATTGTTATTAAAAACACTTTTGCCCAATTACTTCGCTTTTACTATAAGTAAGTAGTTGCTTAGCTTTAGTAGTTATAAACAAAATAAAATTGTTAAAGTATAGCAACCGGAAAGGTTTATTGTGTGTATTCAAACAGTGAAAATATAGGTAATATTAGGTAATAATTGGAAATAAAACTATTTTAACTTCGTGAAAATACTCTCAATAAAAATCTGCTGTTATACCATATGGGTGGTGTTGACTAAATGTTAATTGGCGACAGAAGCTTATGTTTTGAATGAGTACAGTTTTAAACATCTGAGTTTACAATTTCAGATGTTTAAAAAAAATGTTTTTTTAATGTATTCAATGAATACACATAACTTTTGAAAAAAACAAAATTGTGTTTCTTATATTGTTTACGATACAATAACAGATGTTTAAAAACAATGTTTTAATGTATTCAATGAATATTTCTTACATTACTTTTTTTTTAATTTTCATTTTTCTATTTTAACAAAAAATGTTTTTAAAAGCACACACACAAGCATTGAGCCCATTTTCATGCATATTCGAGACAATATCCAAATACCAAATTTACAGAAATATAACCTCCTTAAATGAACTGGGGTTCGTTCAGGAGGGAAATAGGCTGTGGCTGAGAAATTCCATTCGTTCAAGTTGAAAATTGTCAGTATGTATTTTTTTATTACCTTCTCTGCCATGTTAACAAAAACATTTTATTTCTGGACGTTTTATATTTATATTTACTCATAAAATCCCAAGAAAAAAAACGGATTCATTATTGTTTTTTTTCCAGAATAAACTTTATATTAAGATTGAAAAAAGATTAATCTATGTTTAATATCAGAAAAATTTAAATAACTGCTTTTTTGTCTATAAAAAATCCCTAAACTCTATATCGTAAATAAACAAATTAATTATGAAAGTCTTTTAAACTGTGCAAATATTAAAATAAATTATAAGCATTTATTGCCAATTGTCATCCAAACATGATCTCAAATAACTATTTATTGTACTTCACTAAATAAAATGTATTATTTATTTCTTTTACAGTATGTTATATTATTAGGGTTGCTCATAAAAAGTTTTGTATCACTAAAATGAATCACTCAAATTAAATTATACTAACACTGTCCACTTAATTTAATTTAATCGCCTAGATGAACTTTGATATATATATATATATATATATATATATATATATATATATATATATATATATATATATATATATATATATATATATATACCATAGCTATGTCCTAAAATAGTGAAACATAACAGTTGAATGCAAGGCCTCAATTATTAGTTCATTTAAATCATTTCTATGAAAGATTCTCATTTTAACGTATATGGTTAAATATTAAATTGTTTATTGATTTAAAAATGAAAAGCAGGTAAATTTTCAAACGAAATGTTAGTAAACAACTAATGAAGTAATATACTTTTTTTTTAATTTTACAGTTTTTTCAGACTCTGAGAATTCTAGAAGAAAAATTTTAAGATAATTATAGCTAACTTTTTATAAATACCTGGATAATTCCGTTACAGTACACAAAATAAACATCAACTTTAGCGTCTTGAAATTACAGTAGACCCTCAATATAACGATCCCTCAACGACCAATACAATGTGGTCAAAATAAATAAAAGTCGTTGTAGCGAGTAAAAATGTATTACATAGACACTTGTTAACTAATAATGATATCTCAGGGTCGTTGTAAGGAGGGATGCCTATAAATATTAAATGTTCCAAAATTGGTACTTTATAAATTTTTCCGGTAGCAAGGCTATAGAAGTTCCTTAACTCGTTTTAGAACTTTTACTTCTATACATGTAACTCTTCGCTTTTACTGATAGTCGAGGATGTTCCTTTTGAAAAAATTTCCATTGGTAAGTTCTAAATATATCTCTGTAATTTTCCGAAATGAATTCTTTCGCTAATGCTTGTAGATCTTGATCTCGATGCACATCGGCTAATACAAGTAATTCACAAACGTTTGAATTACGGACACCAGACTTCAAAATTGAAGTGCATCTACGCTTTAGTGCGTCAATGCCATACAAATCTGCAGCACTGTAGAGCTTGGAAAACGCTTCCCAATCCAGATCTTCTGTGACGTCAGTGTAAATGTAAAGAAGCCTACGCTGCATGGTTACTTGATCTACATCCACAACGTGAGTGTAGCCACTTTTCGCTTCGTCCATAAACATGGACTTGAACACTGAAGATCTGGCACTCAGGATCGACTTGTGGACGTGGAACGTCTTAGTTCCGACGCGAAGTTTGAAGTCAGACAGTAGTCCTTCTTCGAACATGCATCGCAGATCGCTGATTAAATCTTTGAATGAGACAGGCGACTCGGCATCGGTCATGCACTGCTTATCACATTTGGGTTTGTTAGAACACACATAAGTCTCTTTGTTTATATTGTCCGAGATATTTTTAACTTCACTTGACACAACTCCAGCAGATATGGTGCAATCGAATCGTAAAAGTAGATGGTTTTTCATCAAGTACAGATGCTTATTTTCCAATATTTCCAATAATAAATAAGGGGAATCGCCAGTATTGAGTGCATGTGCTGTACTCGAATCTGTGCTTGTGCTCAGAAGAAACTATGCTTTTTCTTTGATCGTTCATAATTGATATGTTACAAATAATGGACACAATCCTGCGAGGTTGGTCTAAAATGATCTCAAAACAGTAATCGTCGCCTGATTTCTCCAAGAAGAACGAGAACTTTAAAGAGGGCAAGTGTTCCAGAACTGGTTCAACTTTCATGTAAGTTCTGTCTCCTTTGTGAAGAGATTCAAAGTCCTTAATTCCCCACATAAAAGACCTGAGTTCCATACCAATAAGAGATCGACCAATTTGAGAGTCTGTCTTAGAACTCTTCTGGCTCCTCCTCCAAACGTGGCATTGGATACTCAAAGTATCTTTTGGCAGATACTCGCTTCTACACAAACCAAATATCAAATCTGGTTTAAGAAAATCGTCGCAATTCCAGAAATCTTTTATGCGGAATTCTCTATCAACAGTTTATCTTTCTTCAATGGCGGAACCACTTGAATCCAGAAACGAAAGTTCGCAGTTCACTGTTAGGCTATCCGGGCCGTTGCAACGCGTTGTCGTCGAGGTATCTCACCAATTCCAGAGCAGTGGAATCGTCGTCTACCATCCCCTTCGGATAAAGCCACAGTCGCCATCTTGTTTGGTCCAGTGCATTCGCTGTGAATATCGGGCTACCCAGCGGCTCGCCTGTCTTCTGAACGCAGTGGGAAAATTTTTCGATCTTCCAAATAAAAATGGCACCCGATATGTCAGTCATTCGACATGTTGAACAAAAGAGGCTTTTGCCATTCAAATTCTAAATCAACTGAATATTTATCTTTTAAAGTAGCAGTTGCTTTCTTTTAATACATTTCAAGCAGATAACAATATTTTTGTTTGATTTGGATTTTAACTGTTAGAACACACTTTATCTTATCACTACTTCTTATCAAACGCATAAAGGTAAATATTCTACAATGGGCGGTTTTTCAGAATTATTTCCTCTAAGACAGTGGTTCCCAAACTATTTTGGTCGTGGAACCCCAAAATGTGTTGCCAATGATCGCGGAACCCTGAATATTTTTTAATCAACGACTTTCCAAAATTTAATATCTGATATTAAATAAAACAAGTATTATTTTGGTATTTCAGATTTTATTGAATTAAGCAAAACTCAAAAAAAAAAAATTCATCATAGAAGTAATTAATAAAAATGCAAAACATAAACTAAAATAAATTGAAAATCTTTAATATGAAGAATGCACCTGCTTCTTTGATTCCATGATTCTCTTAAAATTGGGCGTTAGGTTTGATAACTGAACTTGCATATCTGGTGCAGAATCAAGTCTGTTACGATATTTGGTTTTTGTCGCAACATATTTTGAAAACCCAGCTTCACACAAATAAGTGGTTGCAAACGGCAATAGAATTCGAATAGCCCGTTTTGCTAAATTTGGATATTCATCGAAAATGTGAATATATTAAACACCATTCTTATTTTTTTTAATCAAATAAAATTTGTCACGCGGAACCCCTAAATCTTTTCGTGGAACCCCAGGGTTCCACGGAACCCACTTTGGGAACCACTGCTCTAAGATATTATCTAATATATAAAGCTGAAATTTCCAAAATCTGTCCGGATGTTGGTTTGTTGGTTTGTTTGTTTGTTTGTTTGTCAGTACTTTATAGGCTCCGTAACTACACAACGCAGAGCTTTGAAATTCACAGAATAGTTAGTTCAAAAAATAAGAATTTTAACGCGACTATTTTCAAGTCTCTACGATGTTCCATTCGAATGTTATGACATTTTTTAGCATACGTCATCAAAGTTTCACGAAGTGGCAACAGTAAAATCAGTTAAAATCAACGGAGAAAAGCGAAAATATAATACAAAAAATTATAAACCAATTAGAACGCCGATCTTTTCACGGAATACTCCATAACTACAAAACGTAGCTTTATAAAATTTATAGAATACTTTACTTGAAAAATTATAAATTTTTTGTAATAATTTTTAAGTTTGTACGATGTTCCATTCGTATGTTATAACTATTTTAATGTATTCCATTGACTTAACGTGGATGAACATATCGTATGCAATTAAAAATAAATTTTTTCGTTATTGTCACTATAAAAATGACGTCATAGGTTTTGTTTGATTTAATAATTATTGACAAACGTCTGCACATTGGGCTTATTGTTACAATACGGATTCATTCAAAAATTAAAACAACCAGAATTTTATCTTAGGGAAATGGTTTAGAATTGTTTTAAATGTTATAATTGTATTATCACTTTTGTTTTGTCTGTATACAGTTTAATTATAACTATATTTAATTATCTTAGATCGAACTTTTAGAACAATCTTCCAAAATGCAAGTAATTCTAATTTATTAAACATAAAAATATTTTAAATTATAAAAAAAAAGCTATCACTTTTTATAGAGGAATTCTAAAATTGTATATGCGATTATCCCAGGGAGGAGGCGAAATGTATATATTTTAAGTTATTTGCCGTTATTTTACTTACCTCCGTGCGAAGAACGGGTACTTTTGCTAGTATCTTATAAAACCGAAATTAATATTGATAAACAAAAGCTTACATTTCTCAAGTAGTTGATAAAACAACGGCCTGTTTTCAATCCTTTATTCACTGAATAATGCATAAATGTATATGTTATATACTAAAGAATTCACTAAATAGCGTGAAATATTATCACAAAACCAATATTAGAACATGTTTTGTTTTAGTATGGTCTAATTTACCGGCATAATATTCACTACAGAATATACTTTCCAATTTCAATAGTCTAATAAGTTTTTTTTTTTAATTAAATCAAAAAATATTTTGATATTTAATATTTATTATTTATTTTGATATTAATTATTTTAATAAAAAACTCGATGTAAATGTTTTTAAGTTTAAAAAAAATCAAAGAACATTCAGTAATAAAGAAATGCAATATACGAAATTCTTGAAAAGCTTTTCTAATTTAACGTATCTTAAATTTCACTAGTCGACTTTGTGAGTGATACACGCAAATTTGCGCATGCGCCTCTGCCTTTTGAATACAGGTTAATTTTATGATTTATCCATTCTCAGCAAGGGCTTGGGTTGCACTGTTAAAAATAGGTACTCAAAAATAAATTAAATATATTCATTTTTCAGTACATTCGATATTTATCGTAGCTCCGAATACATAATTTTTAAAAGAAACATGTACTCAAAAATGAGTAAAAATGACAAACGGGCAATTGCTTTCCTACATAGGCTGTCTTCATAAATCACTTTCAATAAATATCAACAATTACAACCAAGACTGACAGGGAATCGAATCCAGATCCTAAGGCATCGCAGCCCGGTGCATTATCCCTTGTACTACCAGGGAGAAGGTCTAAACAGAAGAAATGTTAAAAAGACACTAAAAGAATGGGAAGTAAGATAATTGAATTGTAATAACTCAGTTTCCATTAAAGCAATCGACATCAAATAAAGTGGAAAACCATCTTCTGAACAACTATTTTAAGTTTGTCAAGTCGCTTTATTAAGATGGCTTGAACAGAAGATGAGATTAACAATAATAAATCACGATGATCATTTTTAAGAAAGTACGATTACTTAAATTTGAGTACGTCATCGCTCATTTACGATGCAATTGTACTCAAAGAGAAACGAGTACTTTCAGGTTCCCATTTTTAAGTAAATTTTTTTTACATTGTGATTACAAAGATGATTAGTTTTAAATATAAAAACAACTAACAGAAATACCAGTTCTTCGCACGGGGCTAAATAAAACGAAATATTAAAGCAATTAATAAGACAATTATTTTATAAACCAATGTCTAGAAATACAATTATTAATTTATATTTTCACCTCTGCAGTTTCCTTAAGTATTTTAATATTGAAATGCAATCATCCTTGGTATAAAATGAAGTATAACTTAAAAATAAATATACACATGTTCTTTCAATTTTGGTTCCTGAAACATCTTTTACCATTATATTAAAGACACATCTGTTTAATTTATTTAAAGCAATCAACATACATAATTTATTTACTTGGAAGTATTTTCTTGCTGGTAACATACAATAAATTTATAATTATGTTGAAAACTCTTTTAAAGTTGAGATTAATAAAATGCTTCTAAAACTGTCATAAATTATTTTCAGAAACAAAATGGAATTTTCATATTCCATATCTCACGTGCACTGTAGAAAAAAAGGTACTTAAACATGAGCACCTGAACCTACACGTATTTCTTTGAATACAATTGCATCGTAAATGAGCGATGATTTAATCAAATTTAAGTGACCGTGCTTTATCAAAAATGACCTGCGTGATTTAATATTGCTAATATCTACTTCTGTTTAAGCCATATCAACAAAGCGACCTGACACACTTAAAATAATTGTGCAAAAGATGATTTTCCACATTATTTGGTGTCGATTGCTTAAATGGAAACTGTGTTATAACAACTCAATAATCTTACTTCTCATTGTTTTAGCACACCTCTTTAACAAGTCTTCTGTTTATAACTTTTCCAAGTCGTCTTGGTAGTTTAACGGATAATGCACTGGACTGTGGTGTCTAAGGATCTGGGTTCAACTCCCGGTAAGTCTTGTTGTAACTGTCGATGTTGAAAGGAATTTATGAAGGCAGCCGATGTTGGATAGCATCTCCTCTTTTTATTCATTTTTACTCAGTTTTTCAAAATTTAAACTTACGTATTCGGAGCCATGAAATATACTCAAAAATGAGTACATTTTAATAATGTTTGATGGTTTTTTTTAACAGTGTACCTATGTTTAGCATTTTATACTCAGAGGGAGCAGAGATTTTTTGAGATCCAGGAACATAAATTATGTTTATTACGATCTCCATCCTTTGGGGTTTTTGGTAAGATACGAGAAACATAATGGAGAGGTGGGTGTATGATTTTCTGTCATTTACAATGTTTATTTATTGTATTACAATGTTTATTTATTGTATTACAATGTTTATTTATTGTATTACAATGTTTATTTATTGTATTACAATGTTTATTTATTGCATTACAGTGTTTATTTATTGCATTACAGTGTTTATTTATTGCATAATAATGTTTGTTTATTGTATTACAATGTTTATGTATTGTATTACAATGTTTATGTATTGTATTACAATGTTTATGTATTGTATTACTATGTTTATTTATTGCATTACAATGTTTATTTATTGCATTACAGTGTTTATTTATTGCATTACAGTGTTTATTTATTGTATTACAATGTTTATTTGTTATATTACAATGTATATTTATTGTATTACAATGTTTATTTATTGTATTACAATGTTTATTTATTGTATTACAATGTTTATTTATTGTATTACAATGTTTATTTATTGTATTACAATGTTTATTTATTGTATTACAATGTTTATTTATTGTATTACAATGTTTATTTATTGTATTACAATGTTTATTTATTGTATTACAATGTTTTGTTATTGTGCAAATCTGTGTTAAGAAAAATTGAATTTTTCCTCCCCCATAAAAAAATTGTAGTATACTATTTTCATTAAGATTTGGATTGTCACCATTTTTTTAATAATTTGTTCCGCAAGTTGACTTTTTTTATTGGAATGTGGAACGGGCCCCTTTGTGGTGCGGCCCCTAGGCTGCAGCCTATGTCTAAATCCGGCCCTGTCATTATAAATGAAACATATACTTTTTACGGCTCTGTATCTGCCTAAATAAATCAAGCACCATACAATTTTGATGGAAAACGCATATGTACTTAAATATTTTATTAACATCATATTTTTTTCAAAAATGTTAGTTCCACTTGTACTTAATTGACACACTATAATTAAACAAATACCATTGTTGTATATATAATAATTTAAGTAGTAAAGTAAACCATGTATGTTTAATCTGTTCAATGTTTGCCCGCTAAAATTTTATACACGTCATAGTTCAGGCATTGTACAGAATATGTTATCTAACTAATAATAGGACATGCACATGTCCTGTTATCTAAGTAATAATGTAATAATAGGACATCCACATGTCCTGTTATCTAAGTAATAATGTAATAACAGGACATGCACATGTCCTGTTATCTAACTAATAATAGGACATGCGCATGTCCTGTTATCTAACTAATAATAGGACATGCACATGTCCTATAATTAGTTATATAACAAATTCTGTAAAATGTCTGAACTACGACGTGTCTAAAATTCCGTCAACATGTATATGGATTTAATAGGTTATAGAGGATCTACGGCCGTAGGAACCTCCAATATAACATGTCTATGGACCAAATTGACTTCAGTATTGTCTGTATACGTAATGCGGTTTTATTCATACAATGATTAATTCCTTTAAATAATGAACTAGGAATTAATTACTTCATTGGTGACTGGGGCATCTAGTACTTAAGAATGACACTGCATTTAAATCACCTCAAATATATTTTCATATTTTAATAAAAATTTATTTATAAGTTACTAAAACGCTAAAAAAAAATATCGTTTGAAGTGTGCCGTTGATACCTGACAGGTGCTATATTTGGCTGAAACGGAACACTGTTTCAATAAAATGATTTGTGCTTAATAAAACATTCCGTTTGCAAGCCCTCCGGTGACTGTTGCGGCTATTAATCACGAAGGGCATTTCGAACCGCCCGAAAGCCACTTCTATAGTCGGAATAAATGTATTATGAGAGGACGTCAAATAATTATATCGCCCAAAATGACTTCCGCCGTGGAACTGTGAATAAACAAGCAAATTGTCAGCGGAACTGTCAGCGCAATCCCGAAGCACCTTCTGCTCCAGAGCAATGGCGGAATGGAACAAAGCCTCGAACCGCATCGTGGCGGCTTTAGAAAACTCGGATATTCCGGCATAATAAAGCTGGAAAATAATTGTTCGTGCGGATTTCGCGAATAACAACTCCGTGCTACATTCCAAGTTGTGTGTGGGGGGTGGGGGATAGGAGCCGTAATAAATCATTTCGCTGGTCTGTGGAGGCGCTTTACCGCCCTCTGGGGGATGTTTTCCGCACTTCATTCATCAATGGCCGGGACGTGTTTGGTAAATTATTTTACCTGTCTTGTATGTGCTGGAAAATGGGGGGAATGTAGATGGATGGCGTAGATGAAAATTTAACTGTATACTGTGGAAATATGAGCTCAGTGAAAGGGGAAATTGATTTTGAACAGCGTTCATCTGAATCTTATTTTTATTATATTTCAAAGCAGTTGCAGACAACCTTAAACGTGCACTGATTGTTTTATTTGATAGTGAAAGTGGATTCCCAGTTCAAAATATGAGGGTTATTAATATATGTTCATTAACATGGGAAAATATATACCATTTTTTTTATACTTTTGTAACTATATTTCTCTTCCCGTCTCTCTCTCTCTCTCTCTCTCTCTATTTCCCAACTTTCCCTCTAACTTTAATTCTCTCTAAATTTTAAAAGCAAATCGTGCTACCGAGTAACAAAAGAAAGAGAGGTTAAACGCGGTTATAACACACCTTCCTTATCTTTATAGAAATATTTAAATAAAAACTAATAAATGCTTCAGCATAAAGCATTTATTAGCCGCTGATGACCTCAGAAGGCCCGTCCAGGTTTGTAAGGGACAACCAAAGTCAACAGTGCAGCAAATTGCCGCCGTAGATTTTAATGAAGGTCCCTCTAAAAGTATCTATGAACGCACTATTCGCCGTACACTTCATCGTATAGGATATGAAACCCGCAGTATTGATGAGGTGGTCATAATATTTTGTACATTTAATGTATACACTGTTAAAAATTATTACGACTTTGCACCAAACTTTGGTACCCATTTAACTGCAACCAATATTTGGTGCTTAGTTTCACCATTTTACGGTGCTACCACGGATGGTTTAGAGGTGAAACGTTGCACCGAAACTCATAACGTTGCATAACACTTAAAATTCGATTTTTCTTAGTATTGTAGTAGTAGTATTTTTGTAGCGAAGCTGGCAACCCTCCGATAGCAAGATGACAACTTGTCACCGATCGGGCTCGAACTAGGAATTTTCTTATTCATAGCTGAACGCCTTTATCCACTGGGCCACGGTGGCCATATTTGTCGTTGTCTTTCTTGGACTAGTTTGTTGATGTAGCAACAGATAAAATTTCGGTTGCAGTTAAAGAGTTTTAACCAATTATCGGTGAAACCTCCGCTTTTTTCCGATAAAGGATATTTGGTTCAACCTAGATTCCACCATAATATGGTGTAGTTCTCTGTTTTGCACAAAGATATGTTGTATCGTTGAACTGAAATGTTTAGCAGTGTATTGAATTTTTACCAAAGGGAAATTCTAGTTATTTTTAGATATTCATAATCATCATGAACAAAAAAGAATTTTAGATATCTGAGACCGACATGAGTTTCATAGAAATGGATGAAAAGAGTTATTTCCCACCCACGCAACCCTATATCAATTAATTTCCAGACCTAGTTCATTTTGTGTGGGCATTTAAAAAAAATTCCACCTTTAAAGTCTTCATTTAATTTTAAATACTTTAATTTCAAATTCCTTACAACCAAAACTATTCCTCTGATTATAAGAGCTCGATAATTATACATAACTATCTTCTAAGATTAACCAATTGAAATTTGACATATCCCATTTTTACATGTCTCATTCGTCATATAATTAAATACCTCATTCAACTGAAGATGGGATGTTTGATAATATCTTGGAATTAATAGGAAAAGATAAGTTATATTTGTCCCCTTTTACTCTTATATAGATAATAAATATTTTATTAAAAAAGTATTTTCTGAATAATTTACAGAAGACTTATTGAAATTATTCCTAAAACACCAAATGCAGTTTTTCTGTCTTCGTCGAATTTTAACCCTCCAATCGGTTATCTCGAAATTTTGTGCAATGGGTTCGACAGTTTTTCCAAATTTACACATTTTTTTTAATTAATAAAATATATTTTTTTAAATCAGTTTTATTTGGTATCAATTAAAAGCCATCCCATTTAAAATAATCAACTTTTTTAATTAATAAATTTCCTTAAAATATGAAACAATCTTGCAAAGAATACAACTTTGCAATTTTGATCATTTAATTAACTGGCCGCTTTGATAAATTGCCTACTGTGTAGCATCCATGAATTTATTTTACAGTGCAGACAATGGCAATTGCCTACAGTCCGGATCAGTGTGTCGCCCCACCCAGCTGTCTGACTATCCAAAACACAGAAAAAAAAAATTAAATAACTTTAAAATATACACAAATTTAGTTTACTCTTGTATAAATTTCAATCCTCTAAACAAAAAATTAAACGTAAAACTCCAAAACACAGTTTCCAATTTAAAAAATATGTGGCTGTTATTAAAAAAAGTGTATTCCCTTTTGTCCCAACTCGTTCTAAAAATAACTAATGGAAAACTCAAAAGTTTAAAACACCAAATCTGAGTGCAATGGAAAGTATTCTCATTCTAATAAGGGGCCTCCGTAGCCCAGTGGATAAAGGCGTCAGCAGGGAATTAGAGGATTCCTAGTTCGATCCAGTGCGACGGACTTGACAAAAAAAAGTACTAATCTTGTGATCGGAGGGCTGGCAGCTACGCTACAAAATACTAGAAAAGTCGTCCAGAACATCCACAAAAAATTATCGACGTAATATACGATAAATCTGATCGGGGTCCAAAGTCCCGACGTCTATTAAAGGCGTTGGGTGCCAGTTCAGGTGTTTCCTCGTCATCTGAATATGGTTCAAAAATACCAGGCATCGTTCCCGGGTCTTTCCTTTGCGATAGGCTCCGAACCGCCCTTATGTCCAGCTCTAGTGCGACGTTATTTTATCAAACCAAATCAATATGGTGCCATGAGAACCAGTCCGTCAGTGTTCACCTCCCTCCCCCTCCCCCCCCCCCCCCTCTCCTTTCCACATACAAAAAGTTATATAAATTGATATTTTTTAATATATTTATAGTTAGTTTAATTTAATATTAATTCTTTAATTTAATATTTTTAATTAATTAGTAAATAAAAAACTATATAAAAAATATAGAAACAAAATAAATAGTATAAAAACTAAATAATAATTAATAAATAAAAAAACTCATTCAAAAATATTTATACAT